>OX438848.1:12160000-12560000 GCA_949315975.1 Eudonia truncicolella
ACCGCCGCCGCGATCCTTGTGTTAATGCCGCCAAATCTATTTCATGTGACGAACCGGTCATATGATTCCGCATATCGATACTCGAGTTTATTTTCGGAAAGATTAGAATTAAAAATAGTAGCTCACCTATTTTCGATACGTTTTATAACTAGTCACGAAACGTTGATAACCTGTGGTTTAGTCATTTTATTGTTTCAAGAGTTGCAAAAGTTTTCAAGAGTTTTTTTTTTCTTTAGTTGATAGCTTCGTGCGATTAGCATATTTAGCCAGTGTCAAAGTAATTTTTCTTACAAGTAATACATAAAATTAAATATGAAATATTTCCTTCAAGTATGATGATGATAAATGATAATAGAAATGAGAAGTGAGAAACGATATACCCGCTAACGTACGTATACAATACGTAAACGTATTGTAGGACGCCCTCCGGCGCGGTGGAGCGACGATTTACACAAAGTGGCTGGCTTTTCAACCGCCTCTGTGGTCTAATGATTAATTCCACCGGCTTAGACGTAGAGGTCCCGGGTTCAACTTACGGGGTACATGTTTGTGTACTCAGTTTGGTTGGTGGTAGGGCTTGTCGGTCCACCTGGCTAGCTACCATCATCTTACCTAAATATGTCACCATAACATCAGGTTTGTAGCATTTTTGGGTTCCGGCGGCTAGAGATAAGATAGCCAGTGCTCAGTGGTTGAGGTTCCGATTGAAGTGCGCTTCCACCTTCGGCCTTACCATAACAAAACATCAGATGAGGTGAAGGCCAAGTGCTTACCCGTAAGATGTCAGAGGCCCAATGCCTATGCCCAGCAGTGGAGTGATACGAGGTGATGGTAACGATTGAGCCTTGCCAGTTAAACGTAATAATAACCTGAAATTTGAAGGTATATTTTCAGAAGAGATGACAAAGCTTTTTTGCGAAATGTACAATGATATTGATAAAAATAATATCACGATCCATAAATAGCGTGTTTTTTCGATTTGAAGTTGCGATTGCATTTGTACCTGTCAGTTTCGGTGTAGGACATTCTCTTTTATTATGTTCTCGATGAGTGTTCGATAAAGAAATCAAAGTAGTCTGGACAATGACTGCTCGTCCGATATACCGCAATGTCTCGAGACGAAAGTCTTTGACCAGTGTGTTGTTGCCAGTGATTACATACGACACTGAGACGTGGTCGCTCACTAATGGGCATTATCAGAAGGCTCAAGGTCACTCAAAGAGCAATGGAGATGGCTAAGCTCAAGGTTTCTCTGCGAAATCGAATACGAATATCGAAGGAGATACGCAGAAGAACAAAGGTTACCGACATAGCCCGAAGAGTTGCTAAGCTCAAGTGGCAGTGGGCAAGGCACATGTTCGCAGGACTGATGGCCGCTGGAGCGGAACGGTCCTTGAGTGGCGACCGCGTACCGGAAAGTGAAGTGTGGGCAGACCTTCAACAAGGTGGATCGACGATTCGGTGAAGGTCGCGGGCAGCCGCTGGATGCGAGCAGCACAAAACCGGTCGTTGTGGAGATCCTTGGGGGAGGCCTTTGTCCAGCAGTGGACGTTTTTCGGCTGAGATGATGATGATGATGAATTAAAAACAGTCGCTTCAAAGTGATGATTATCGCTTTGAAGCACCGAACTTTCCACCGAATTGTAGCAATTTCTTCTAGTTAACCAGTGGGTTGGAAAGAACTAATACAGTCTTTAAGTCGGGGTGACATTTCTTTCGCAAAAAGTCGACATTAATCCTATTCTCGGCGTTGTGGATTTTTAAGAAACTTAACTTACAAAAAATTTCGAGTTGTGAATAAAGAACACATTTAAAAATATATATAATTACACAAAAAAATCTCTGCCAAGTAAGTATTTAGGGTTAATAAAAACGCAGTTTGAACTGACACCCATCAAGTGGACCAGTGGAATTCTTGGCGGGAAAGTGAATAGTCATGTCTGCGTTTTGAGTTATTTTCAAAAATTTGTGAAATATAGGTGGTGTCACTTTTTAAATTTTTTCTAAAAATCCGCGTCAGGTTTTAGTAAAGTTTTACGTGGTAAAACCCCACATCACATGAGAAAGACATTCTTTACTGACATACTCAGGGGGTTGGGGGGTATATCATTAATTCTCACTTCTCATTTCTGTTATCATCCATCATCATCATACGGGAAGGAAATAATGTTTATTTATATATGTATATATTTGTATGAAAATTACTTTGACACTGGCTAAATGTGCAAATCGCACGAAGCCATCACCTAAAAAAAAAGTGGACCAGTGATGGTTATTTTATCTTATATAGGCTCTTTAGCAGCAACTGAATACAGACCGCCTACTTATAGCTGCCATCCCGTACAATTTTAATGAAAATCTATTAAATATTTATAAAATACAATGAAAACATTAAATGCGTACCAGACCCAGCCAGGAATCGAACCTGGGTGTTCCGTAATCCGGGCGACTGCACTGACCATTACGCTACTGGGAAGGCTACAGTGCAGCAATTGGCACTTAAAAATTAAAAAAGTAAATGGAAATCTATGTTTTTTTGCCGTTTGTTGTGCCACTGCCTCTACTCATCATCATCAGCTCATTTACATGTCCCCACTGCTGGGGCACGAGCCTTCCCTATGGATGGGTAGGGAGAACGGGCCGTAAACCACCACGCGAGCCCAGTGCGGATTGGTGGTTGTTAACGACTGCTAACGTAACCGGGACCAATGGCTTTGCGTGCCTTCCGATGCACGGAGGAGCTCGAGATGATAAAGTTTTGGTCACCCATCCGATGACCGAAATTTGCGAAAGTTGCTTAACCTCAGCACTCACAGACTGGTCGCGTTGACCACTGCGCCATCGAGCTCCCCCACTACTCTATATAGACTATTTATTTAATATTAGAAATACTAATAAACTGTCTATTTACAAGATTTTCCTTTTCAAAACAAACGATAAAAGTTTATTGAACTGTAAGAAGCAGAATTGCACCACAGTTGTACTAGACACGTAATTAGCTTATCTGCACTCCGATTAACTGTTAATTGCTTCATTATAAAGTTCAACTAAACAAATTGTAGACGCGTTTGGAACGAGCTGTGGGTAGGTAATGATGACTGACGGTTTATTGTATTAGCTACGACAACTTCCAACAAATTTCAGTTTATGATTCTGGGTGCTTCTTGCGAGTTTTATTTGGCCATTACTATTGAAATGAAACTACTTTTACAAATCAAGCCCTACCACCAACTAAACAGAGTACACAATCATGTATCCCCCGCTGGGAATCCTGGGGACCTCAGGGTCTGAGACCGGTGGTCTTAACCACTAGACCCCAAAGGCGGTTAAACAAATTCAAACCCTTAAAAATTCTCGTTTCCATTAAGGTAATCTAATGACGAATGAAACTCGCACGAGTAGGGTAGGGTTGCCACCCGTACTCTAAAATAGAGTATTGTCCTCTTTTTCATGTAGGCGTACTTTATAAACTACGACACCAATAAAGTACGCTAAAATACTCTATTTACGTAAAACTGATTGTTACTGGCTCGTTACTGGTTATGAGTACTTATGAGACTAAATAAACTGGTATCCACAGCCACAAAATATTTGTTAAATGTCGCAAAAAGCAACACAAAATACGTTTTTAAGGACAAATAAATAAATACTCTTTTTTATGCTGAGTACTTTATTTTTGTTTTAACAAAATGAAAAAATACTTTATTCATCCTAAAATAAGGTGGCAACCCTAGTTGAGAACAAGCTCGTGCTGTAGGTATTTTGGAAACATTCAGGTCAAAATGTCAAATTCAAATTTTTTATATAATTATTATAATTTGTTTACCTCTCAACAGCTAAATAAAAAGGGATTCAAAGTCTATGTTTGGTACAAAATATTATTTTTAAGATTACAAACAGCATGTTAATAGATATAGAAATTCGCATGGATATTAATAAAAAATTGATGTCACTTTTTCCAACAGAAAAGGTGAATTATGAATTCTTTACATCAATTTTTTTTATAGTTAGCTCGGCAATTGACTCCATTTCACCAGATGTTAAGTGAAAATGGAGTCCAGACGCGAAGACAACTGGTGCAGCGTGAAAATAACGCAGCATCTTTCACCCTCACCCTGCCGGCCCACAAGGTGCCTCTTCACGCCTCGCTTGTGGACCTCATGTCATAGGAACGAGGGAAAACGTGTATATTATTATGGCTTCTGTTTCTGAACAATTTAAAAACACTGGTTTTTGAGTTAGGTCAGTTTCTTCAAATCTAATCAAATCAAATCAAAAGGTAATTAAAAACTTATTTACCGTTTGCGTATTGCGAATTTGAGGACACATTATCTTACATCTAAGTAGGTTAGGTACATAATCATAAAAATCGGTTTTAAAAGCATAAAAAACAAAAATGTTAGGCTAAATTTGAAGCACATTCTCAACATGAACCCATATTAGCATAAACACATATCCATGGGGAAGTCACTTCGCCAACTGTTCGTTTTTACAGATTTTGCAGATATATTGAACTTTCTATCACAAACTACTTATCACACAAACAAATCCTTTTGCGAGAACAAGATCCATACATAAAATAAAATAAAATCAAACAATAATGAAATGAACATGAAAATGAAATGGAAAATGTTTTATTTATCTAAAGCAGTACTTAGTAAGGTACACACTACCTAACTACGTAAGTGCCACCCCTTAGACTAACAACTCCGTATTATAAGGCACCGCTCCTCCATAGGTTGACATAAATAATTAATAACAACAATAGATACTTCTAACAGTAAATAAAACTTACTTTATTTAATATTTGAATGCATTATTTATTGCTTTTTATTTATTATATCAGCTGTTTTATTTAAACAATGTGCTTGCAATAATACTAATCACATTTGTAATGAAGTATAGAGTAATATTGACGCACGCCGCCATCAGCTATAAGTATATGCAATTATTTCTATAATCGCGTATCCAACCTGTTGTTGCGAAAACAAATCGTGATCTTGTATATTCAAGAGATATTATTTTCAATATAAATATAAACTTAACGGTGCTTGCGTGAAAAACTAAGGCAATATTTGATTTATTTCCTGTCATATTTTTAGGCTGTATGTACGTCGTGACAAACATTTCAGTAACATTGCCACGCCATTTTGATATACGTATGTATACAAAAACTAAACATCTTATTTTTACTCATACAGGTAAAAACAAACTGCCTCAAACATACATTTGAGATTAAAGGTATCCTTGTATGATAGAGAGAACATTTTCACGAAGAATGGAGAAAAGAAAAGCTATTGGTGACAACCGGTACCGCACGAAGCTAATGGTAATGATTGCAACCAAAATTTATTTAAATGAAACAACTCACATTTATTTTACACATAACAAAACTAAACAATATCTACATATTTTTTTCAAAAGGTTTTCTCAATTATTTAGTTTTTCAAACATAAGCTATTTGTTATTATAAACGAGACGCGTAAATAGAAACCCTTTAAAAATTTCTGCTGATTTTTTATTTAAAACCATTCATTTTAACACACTCAATTAATAGCATATGCCTGAGTCTAGCCACTGAGTAGAGTCTGGATTATAATAAACTTGAAGCCTGCATGTGAATCCTCTGCAATGTCTATGGTCACGGGAAGACACCTTGCTCATTGAAAAGGGTCAAAAATTAACGCGAGTATACATTTATTTCGATGTGTAACAACGTAAAAAGCACTGTTAAAATATTGCTTTTTTTCCTTATCTATCATTACAATTTAAATAATGCTTATTAAATAGTTATTAAATATTCAAATGTCCAAAACTAAAAAACTTACTAACATATCTTTATATATTTAGATACTTACACATAGCTTACTTACACGAAAAATGTATTAGACATTATAATTTTTTTATTTTATATTTGACTTTGAACGAATAATATCAAATCGCTTGTCCCTGTCTCGCTACGTAACTTAAACGAAAGTGTTTGAATTATAATGACCACCAGGCTTGCCTCAAAAACTAATGACATAAAATTTATGTAATCTAATCTAATTACACAATTTGTAGATACGTTCTACGTGTTATGAACCGATGATCTGGGTGTTAACTAAGCATTGCTCAACTTGTTTGGCCAGATTTGAGATCAATTAAGTTGTCTTGATTGATATTTGTCAAGAATTTAAACACGACCAGTAATTGTTCATACATATGGAGATTTTTAAATTTAATGAGATTACTTTAGTTTTACCTCAGAAGGATTTACGAGATTTCGGTCTTTAATTATAAAATTTTAAAGAAAATTGGTAGCCCCGTAAAAATTTTGGTTCTTGTCTCATTTTTTAAATTAATCCTTACTTCAAATATACAATACTTTTGCAACTAATAAATCCAATTTGTTAGATTTAGCTACGTTGGAAAATAATATAGGTCATTAAAATATAGAAAACTGTATAGTCGTAATATTCATTTAATAATCCCTTTTTTGAAATGGGCAGATCTTTTAAATATAATGGAAAAAGCTCAGATGTATTCCCTCAGAGTCTTTACTGAAGGATTACAAAATGTTTGTTTAAGTAGAACATTTTCTTTAAATATTTTATGTAAACGCTGTGTACAACTTTTATCAGAAACAAATTTTAATGTAAAACTTAGCCTACTATTTTATGAAAATGTGTGGAAGTATATTCTGTAGTTGTGCTTTTTTTATATATATATAAATAAATTAACTAATAAAATATATGTAATACTCACGTAATGTACTTCTGTAAAGCACCCACGAGATCCTTAACACTATGATCAGTATCAATATAAACATTGGTATCAGTCCTAGGGTTTTGCCCACATCCAGCATTCTCTCCTGCCTCACGTCTGTTAGGTTTTGGCTTTCCATTTTCAATATAGTCCTTTTACTTAAAATAAAATACTGACAATCACTTCTTTAACTTGTTTAAAAATTATTTATAGTCTTTTTCCAAGTTTAAAATCGCATAGCTACATCGTTTAAACACGGTATTGAAATGTGCTAAATGTGTTTATAGTTTTCCGTTGAAGAACAAATCAATGATAGTTGTAAATTCAGTAGGTAACGGCTGTCGCGTGGTTACAACGGCGTCGGTATAACGACTGTACTTTTTTATGTATATAATTGTCTGTGTACGCTCCATGCCGCTATCTAAGCCACTACTTACAGGCCGCGACGTCACAGAGACGCCGGCACAGATTCAGAACATAGTCTTGTTGACGCGCCGCCCCACAAAGAAAACACAGATATAATACCAAATCTCTTTGCAGGAAATTGCAGGGATTTTATTGTATTGTCAAATAGTTAATACTTTTTTTATATAGATAAAAGTATGATGAATGTGTCATTGTTCGTGTTTGCAATGTGAAGTCATACATACACCCTTATACGTATACAATCTTAATTTTATGAAATTTATCTGAGAAATAGCATCAAAACATTGTTAACTTCCAACAGTTTGAGATTTCTATGAAAAAAGGATTTAAAATAGAATTTATTAGAATAGAATAGAATAATTGTTTATTGTTCACTGTGTACATATAGACAACTAGCTTTTTGTTCGCGGCTTTGCTCACGTGGGATACATGACTTGTGTTTGTTGGTAATAAAAGCCAAACTTATTAAAGGTAAATATCATAACGGTTTGACAACTGAACATGTCACGTCATTTCAACAGTTTTTTATTTTGTATGTTTTGTTAAAAAGTCCACCCATGCGAGCTAGAATTAGTAAAAAGTGTACCTAACACAAAACCGCGTAATAAAGATGACTCTGTGTAACTAATGTTGGTCCGTTCTGAAACCTCCTGTACAAATTGTCATCCCCTACTTAAGGGATCCGGCCGCGTTGCGACCGCGCGCCACCCTCTTGATGTATTATAAAAACAGCAGATAGGGTTTAAAAAAATATTTTTTCGATCATGAGCCCAAGAAAACTTCCAAGAAATTGCACATAATGTGTACGATCATTTTATTTGCCGTTAAAAAAAGAGAAGGCGTTAGACAAAGAAATAATTGGTTTCTTTCTGGCGGCCTCGTTATTTTGGAGTGAATTTAAATAGGTATGCTAAGAGTATATAAAATATTCGGCGAATAAATATTTTTTTTTATGTATTTATTTACTCATAATCTCATGATAATACATACTAAGGAACGTATTATATTTTTTAATTGTATCTATGTTAAAGTGTTTACGAATTTAACGTGACTCAAAACAAATATTTTTTGTTGTTTGAGAATTTAACTTCTAACAACTTGTTTATATTTTATACGGCAAACCATTTATAGTTGTTAGCTTTGTAGAGCCCGTGTTGTCATGTCATAATCCCAACCGTTTGTGGTAAAATATGAATAATAGGTAACAAAATCTTGGATATATAAATAATTTGTATATTAAATCCTTATTCTAAAATCGTATATTTTAATTAGCAAACAGATGAGGTCAATTTAAAAAGAAAGAGGTTGACTCAGCAAAACAATCGTAACAATACAGACTAGTGGTCGTCAAATTAAAATGTAATTCACAAAATATACAATGTTCATACAATGTGATGTAACACGTACTTAAATAAAATCTTTCCGCAGTATTGCTCGATATAAACTTTAACTATTCGAATTCTCACGCACCTTCATACGCGCAATGTGCTGTAAGGCTTATTTGGGGGCGTAAAGGGTCCCTCAAGCCGTGTGAAACGAATCACCTTCGAAGGTTTTCTAAAGGGAACATCTGAAGGTGATTCGTTTCACACGGCTTGAGGGACCCTTTACTTTCCTCGCCGCCCCCAAAAAAGCCCGGTAAAGCTGAAAATGCCGCAGTGGCAATCAGCAATCTCTCTCAAAAAAAAAAAAAACTTCTAATCGACCGTTTCAATTATAAAAAAAAATAACAGTGGTAACATAAGTAGATAATTGTTTTTAGTTCTTTCGATCGCTAACAATCATAAAATATAAAACAAAGTAAAGTAAATAGCTTCTATCCCACTGTCGGGCAAAAACCTTTGAAATTTATTCATCAGTACAATTGATGGGCAATGGCTTAATCACCACGCTTGCCTAATTCGGGTGTATGATCACAAATCCGGGCTATGCATCGAAAAACCCGAAACACACTTTGTCCGACCTGGGAATTGAACTCGGGACTGCTTTGAGAGAGAGCGGGAGAGCGGGAGAGCTTTGCAACTCGGCCACCCATCAAACTGCTAGACAATAATCAATGAGTGTGTTTTAATAACGATTTCTAATCTTAAACCAAACATGTCGCATTTGATAATGGTTACATAAATCGCCTAACAACAGTTAAATAAAGATTATTTCGAAGTTATTATCGTTATTTGTTATGTATTAATTATTATCGGATCGGTTTGACAAATCGGTAATCGTTTTATATTTTTTTGCATCAATTTAAGTAGTTAAGTAATGCTTAGTAAACATATGGATTTCGGCGCCTAATGAAAGTACAAACAAATGAATACGCGTAGAAAATTATTAAAACATATGTAAAAATTTAAGAATAGAATGGAGTTCGAAAGTTTTCGAAGAACAAAGAACCTTCTTGGACTTCTTAGCGGGAAAGTGAAAAGTCATGTCTGCGGTTTTGTTTTATTTTCAAAATTTGTGTTATATCAAATATTAATTTGAAATAATGGTGGATTATTAACCGTGAAGTGTTCGTGAGTGAACATGAGTGTTGGCAAATGTAACAAAACAGTGCAACTTAACTTTTCAAATTCTCTCAAGAAGTCCGCCCGAGGAATTAGTAAAGCCCCACATCTTTATTGAGATACTCGAGGGGTTGGGAGGTATATTATTTCTATTATTATTCATCATCATCCTCATACTGGAAAGAAATATTGTATATTTATGTATTACTTCTAAGAAAATTACTTTGACACTGGCTAAATGTGCTAATCGCACGAAGCCATAGACTAAAGGAAAAAAAAAAGACCCTTCTTCCCCACTGCCTAAGCAAGAATAAAGCGAACACTCAATTAATAAACTTAAGTATGGTAAACTAGATTGCGCTTATATTTTGCACGGCAATGACTCCACTCGATCTGATGTTAAGTATAAATTGTGCAGCGTGAAACAACGCAGCATCAGTCACACTCACAGTGCCGGCCCACAAGGTGCCTCTTCACGCCTAGTTTGAAGGGCCCCATGTTATAGCAAGGAAGAAAAATGTGTGCTGATAGTACACATTCCTAGCGCTATAAAGCTTTTTAAAGAAATAGCAAAAAGGTTGGTCTACATCACAGGAGACCGAAGAGCTGGCAGCTACCTCGGACAAAGAATTAGTCTAGCTATTCAAAGGGGGAACGCTGCCAGTATCTTCGGAACTTTGCCTAAAGGGACTCCTTTTAATAATATATTTTAGATAGTTATTATATTATATTTTTTTTTTTAAGAAATAGCTTATTACATTCAATTTTATCATTAATGTACACATTGTATGTGCGACAAAGAAACGAGTCACTAGTTCTTTATGTGACATTGAATACATGCGTAGATCCTTAAAGCATCAGCTAAAATTAGAGCATCAAGCGTTCAGGAATCTCTAGTGGGACAACCTCCAGAATCTACGACCCGGTTAAACCAAGTCGAGGTCCTAGCCTTTAGAAGCAGCCTCGGGTGGTTCCACTCTCGATTTCGATCCAAACGCTTACAAGAATCTAGTAGGAGACGGAGACATGCTCGCGTGACACCATCTTCAAAAACCCTTTGAGGACTTTTTTTGAGGACGGCTTGAAACTAAAAAGGTTCCTCAAGCCGTGTAATCGAAACACAGCCAGAGGGTTTCTAGAGGGAACGGCTTGCGGCACCCATCACACAAGCATGTCCCTTTTTCCTACTAGATTCTCCGAGGGGTTCAGATTAGATCGGGAGCGAAACAACCCAAGGGCGAATCTAAAGTCAAAGTGAATTTTTTTTTATTCAAATAAACTTACGAAAAGTGCTTTTGAATCGTCCATAATTTGTTTACCCACTACCCATTCAGGACGTCTACTTTTTAGCTGTGGAGAAGAATGGGCGCAAGAAACTCCACAGCTTTAATAGAAGTAACGACATTCACAAAACAAAAAAAGTACCTATGTCGTTACCAAATCATTCAATATTTACAATTAAAAACTTTCAAGAGCCCGCTTATACAAACAATGCCCCCTATAGGTACATTAACTTAACATTACACTTTATTCTAAAAAAAACGTACTTGGGCTATATATACATGTATTAATTCAAAACTATAGAATGACGCTTTATACCTATACAGTGCGCGAGAATTGGAGGAATGTCAGTTCCATGCATTCTTATCATCAACATAATCATTTACATTGAATAGCCCTTATTTAAAAGTGTTTCCTTAACGTGTGTCTTAAATGTCTCAAAGGGCAAAGTTAAAACATCATTCGGGATTTTATTATAATAAGTGACACCTTTTCCCATGATCACGAATGACCACGAATGATCCATAAACTTTCTGCAATCGAAGTTTGGGTATTGCAAGTTTATTTCTATTTCTAGTATTAAGATTGTGTATATCGCAATGTTTTCTGTAAAAATAAATGTTTTGGCGCACATATAGAATACAGTTAGAGTCTATCAGACATATTATTTCTGGCTGTTCTCGTCTGGCTAACGGCGAGTACTTGCATAGGCATAACCAAGTGGCCAGGATTATCCACCAGCAACTTGCTTTGAAATACAAACTTGTGGATTCTGAGGTACCGTACTACAAGTATGTACCCGACCCAGTTCTCGAAAGTGACCATGCCACGTTGTACTGGGGTCGATCTATCATCACCGACAGGACTATTGTAGCCAATAAGCCTGACATTGTGGTGATAGATCGATTAGCGCGCCGCAGGATGATTGTCGATATCACCATTCCCCATGACGAGAACCTCGTGAAAGCTGAGAAAGAGAAACAAATCAAATATCTCGGCTTAGCACACGAGGTTGTCGACATGTGGAATGTGGATTCGGCTGTCATCGTACCGATTGTTGTTACGGCCAACGGCCTGATGGTCAAGAGCCTCGATCACTATCTAATGAGGCTCTTGTTTGACGGCTGGATCAAGGGCCTGATTCAGAAGGCAGTTCTCCTCTATACGGCACGCATTATGAGGAGGTTCCTGTCTCTGGAGCTTTAACCACCGGTAGCTTGGACCCTGGTCCCGATGCCGGCGGACCCCTATTTTTTATATTTTTAAATGTTTTATTTATTTTGTTTAATATTTAAAAATGTTAATTTATATGAGAAAAAATAAATAAAAATAATAATAATAATAATAAATGCGTTTATTGCTTTCAAAAACAAGTATTTAGGTAACAATTCCATACTTATAACTAAAGAAAAAACATAGATAGGTGGTATACATATTTAATGGAGCATACGTGGGTAGATCAATATATAAATTTTGAAGGCAAATGGAGGCGGCTCAGCTAGGCGTAGGACAGCGCTGATTTTCAGCCGCTCCCGCTCCTCTAAGGTCTATTGTTAGGGTTGAGTTACGAGGGCTTAAATAATATAACAAAAATAATTCCTCCAAAAACTAAACTAATGAAAAGAACAACAGTTATAAACAAACTGTGACGTTACAATATTAATTTCTTTAAACAACACGTGCTCCTAGGTTATCCTAGGTATATAGACCTTACTGCTCTTTTCTGTAAAATAAAAATGGTTTCTAAGAGAAATAAAAGTCTCACTGGCCAACCAGGAGCTGTGGGGTAGGTTATACTTGATGAAAAAATATCTGTTAACGGTATAATCCACGTCAGTTGCCAAAAATCACAATAAAACCTGTTTCGCAAAGTTTTAGGACAAAAATGTACTAAACCACTCTCGATAAGATTAGATTATTTGACTAACGGAAATGATTACTATATATGGTACAATGTGACATAAGAAATATTAATTACGATGCGGATCCATAGTTTCATACTGGTGAATGCGTACGTTAAGTTCGTCACCGGTGCTATTTATTCTGTTAAATAAATTCATTTATTCCCATGCTGGTCTGATACGTGAACAGAATGTATCAGCCGCGTAACTCCCCGGAAACGTAATGAGCCGACTAAGGGACAAGGGTTCCAAGATACTCGTACAATCGGCTAACAACCCATCACTGATGTTATCTTATCCACCTCGGAATTCGACTTTGATTATACTATACGTAGTGGCGAGTCACTAATGACAGGTTACTCAAAGTTGGCGGTTTTGATGCTCTCTCAACCCGTTTTTGAGGGAAGGACGGGAGCATAAATCTATGTATGTATGTATGTATGTATGTATGTATGTGTGGGCGTGTGTGTGTGAATGTATGTATGTATGTATGTATGTATGTATGTATGCGGTATTGCGGTTCCATAATCTCATATAGGTAAATTCACATGTTAAGCTGTTCATCATCTGTGCAATTTACACTAATAAATAAAATTTTTATTTTTTTTTTTGGAAATAGATTGCTATGCTCGTATTACTAATTAACGTCTCTTGTTTAAAATGAAATAAAAATGATATGATGACACGAAAAACAACAGACATTATTATAATTGGTTCCACTGAATATTATTGACAGCAACAAAGGTTTTATAAGTGTATCATTAATAGAAACAAGTCTATGAGTAATGACAAAGAAATAAAAAAATAATAATTTTAATAATGAACAGGATATATAATATATTATGAAGGGAAGGCACTTAACGCATCAGCTAAATAATAAATGTAGCTTAGCTTTCGCGATCGACAATCAACTCTAGCGATATAATACTCACTACACAACTGGCAGCAATGGAGGCCAACACATATTATACTGTGGACTACACACAGTGCCACAAACGGGAAGAACAGTACATAGAAGTCCATAATGGTTGTGTACTACACCAACTTAAACTAACTAACAGTTATATGCCTGCCAAACAACGAGTGGTGACTACACCGCGGCTGAAGCGATACCTAACTTGATAATAGATTAATTAGCAATGTGACGTAGCTGATTGACTTGTTCGACTGAGTTTGGACATGTGACAAAAAGGCGAATTTGAAATAGTATAATGTTACGATTAGAATGAAAACGTTGGCGGCGCTAGTTATATGAATGGGTTATTTTAATAAGTAGAATCTCGTCACACCTATTCTAAGAGCCTATTAAACATTTATTTCAACTGCTTGTTTCAATAACCGTTTTTTTACCCGTCAGTATAAAATGAAGACTAAATAACATTTTTTTATAGGGGTCGAATCGCCCAGTTCAAAAACCTGAGGTCGTACATACCGTGGTGCGGGCAGCCTAACGACCCAACAATTTCCGTCACAAATAATTTAATTAAAAATGTTGAGAATCGAATATCGTCACACATAATAATATATAACAGTTTAGCAATCAATAAATCAACGAAAATCATCTTTTAAAAAGGGATAGCGGGCTTAAGGAAGTGATAACCACCTGCAAACTGAAAGCGTTGTGTTTGTACATTGATCTATGCGGCTGCCATTTGTCGTAAACATATTAATGTTGTAGAAAATTAAGATAACAATCAAAATAGATTACGAAACGTTAAAAAGTAGAAAAAAACATATAGTTACGAGATACTACGACTACCGACCCTTTATCATAGGAAGGAGGAAAAACGTGTTCTGGTAGACTATTCCATCTTTTGGAAGTACGACAAATAAACGCGTCACCATATTTCGTTGTGCGCGATGGGATATATATTTAACTTTATAACGTTGATAGTTAAAATGGTTTTGCAGGTTTACTGCGAAAGTTTACGAAAGCGCATTACCAATCAGACCATCATGTTATTATTTGCACATTATCTGATATATAAGAGATATTAATAAACAGATATATAAGATATATATCGGATGAATGCAAATTTATCAACACCATCTACTACTTTGTTTTTTGCAAATATCAAGGATTATATAAAATCAGGCAAGCTTTATAAAATCATTCCTCTTTAAAAAGGTTATAATTCAGGAAATTTTAGGATATTTAGCTAAGACAATCTAATTGGACGTACGGGACGTACACGCCTGCACATCAACCTACCACAAACTGTCATACTACCTCAATAGACTTTGAACCTAATAAGGTCCTAGCAATAGCTAAGTAATATGGTTTAAAATTAATTGAAGAAATTTGACAGATTTAAATAGGTTGATATGATAGGCGTCTGGACGTTGAATGTACGAGTTCGGAGTTCCGCTCGTGGACGACCCCGAAACGATCCGAACCCTCGGAGAATCTAGTAAGGAAAGGAGACACGCTTTTCGTGATGCCAGAAACCCTCTGACGGTGTTTTAATCTCACGAATTGAAAAAATATGATGGGAAAAGTAAAATAGGGTTACATCTTTTTTTTACTATGATTGACGTTATTTTTATAGCAAGTATATAAATTCATTACTGTGTGCATGAGCATATTAATACTATATTCTAATTAGCTGGTACAACCATTAGGTTAACAATAAAATATCAACAGTTTTATCTTCCTCCTGGAAAATTTGGAGTTTGTGATTTTCGCTTTAATCAAATGGCACTGAACTATTCCCGACGATATCAAAATACAAAACATATAATAATATCATACCTAGTTGTTATCACTGTTAACATTTCATTTGTTCAGGTGACGCTACAAATTAACTCTTGTGAATGTCGCTACTCCATCGGTTTGTAAGTGTACGGGCAAGGCAGGAGAACTGTACCTACTAAGAAAAACCAACAAAACACTCAAATCAAAGAAAATGTTATGTAGTGTAATCAAACAAAAATACTTACAATAACAAAAGCGCAGGTAGTGTTGAATAAAGTACACTGACATACACAGAAAAAAAACTAGGAAAAACCCTAACAAAGGGGACAAATCTGCCATTTCGCACTACTGACAATCACTATGTCTTTACAAAAGGAAATATTATGTTAATGATTCCGCGTCTTTACGACGTGTGATTAATGACTGGACTATCGGCTTGTGTGACGCGATAAGATTTATATATCTATCTACGTATCACAATTTATATTAATGACTTGAAGGTATTATAAAATTAGATATATAGAAAGATAGCTATTTTCAAATATATGTTATTATTTGCAATATATTTTTTAAGAAAATATACTTTGGGCTGACTGACCTTCGGAATAATAACTAAAGCTAGTAATTGTTCTGAGGACTGACATTTTTTATTTTTATTTTTAAATTATATTTTAAAAATAAAAAAGTAAAAATTTACTATAGCGTTGTGTTATCAAATTTGTGGTATTTCATCTGCAAAGATGAATCTGCATGGCCATCGGTTGCAACAACCGTTGGATAGATGGCGCTAGTGCCGCTTAAAAGCACTCAAAAATATTAAAATAGCAGTGACAAAATTCAGCGCTTACGTTAGCCTTCCCGGTAGCATAGCGGTCAGTGCAGCCGCCCGGATTGCGGAAGACCCAGGTTTGATTCCTGGCTGGGTCGGGTTGGCGTTTAATTTTTTCATTGTATTTTATAAAATTTTATGAATATATTTTAAATGTAACGTTTTATGTACCCTAATGACAGTCTTGTATAACATTCCGAGTTACACACTCAATAATTATTATTCATTATATTCCATTTTAGCCTATTTCTAAGCAGTCTGAGGGGTAATTTTTTTTTGTTACATCGTCACACCTGTCAGTCTTTGCTAAGAATTTTGTAGACAACGATTGCCGAGCATTCCTGAATAACAACTGTATGGGCAGATTATGATAATGATGATTCATAGTTTCAATGGCGTCCTTGCTGAATCAGCGCATTATGAAATGATTAGATAAAGTAATTAATGATATTTTATTTTATTGGATGTTCATAGCTTTAGTTAACTATTATTTTTATTATTTGACATAAATAGTCATCGTTTAGGAGCACATTCTTAGGTCACTATTTTACCGTCGTCATCATCTTATTCCATATAGCGAAGAAGTCGGTAATATGCACCAAAAAAACATGAAAACAAATTAATTGAAAGTATTGTTACAAGTATTGTAAAGATAATGCATTGTTGTACATTTTATTTATTAATATGCAACGCTCTTTAATCAGGACAACACTTTTAGTCAGTTATTAAGTCTACTATGTCTTAGTATATCATCATCTTTCCACAAAGGTGCCATAGCTTGACTTAGGCTATCCTTCAAGAATAATGACCCTTAAGAGACTGGCTATAGCCGCACGCTGGCTAGGATCATGCGGATTGGCGCGATCATAATCTACGTATCACATGGTATCACCATATTATCTATAATTAATCAACGATAGATGGCGCTACTTAGTACTACATTTTACTAATATATTATTATGTTTTTGAGTGCTTTTTAGCGGCACTAGCGCCATCTATCCAAACGGTCGTTGCAACCGATGGCCATGCAGATTCATCTTTGCAGATGAAATACCCGGATGAATACATTTGCCCAGATTTCGGAAGACCCAGGTTCGATTCCTGGCTGGGTCGGGTGGGCGTTTAATTTTTTCACTGTATTTTATAAAATTTTCTGAATATTTAATTTCGTTTCAGTGCAGCAATTAGCACTTGGAAAAAAAAAGTAAAATATTATTCTTAAACTTTCACGTGTTTAGCCTAACCAAATGTTTTAACCGGCCTTTATATTGTAACTTTAATTTAATTGTAATTTTCACGCTGCACCAGCTGTCTTCGCGTCTGGACTCCATTTCCACTTAACATCAGGTGGTGTGGAGTCATTTGCCGTGCTGACCATAAAAAAAATACTGGACTATTGATGCAGCGAGGACCTGAAGGTACAAACGCCTGCGCATCAACCTAACCAAAACTGTCAAATTTCTTCAATAATCAATTAGTTATCTTAACGCTTCTCGTTTAGCATTTAGCCAATTTCAAGTGTTTTATTATAGTATTAAGGGTACAATTTGTACGGTAGATAGAAATTAAATTGGAGTCTCACAACACGTGTTATTACGAAAAGAACTCGCGTGAAACTCCTCATTTCTTCAATAAATGTTCAACCTTATGCCGTATATACATATAAAGTTCATAGTCTATTGAGAAAATTTGACAGTAAGTGGTATGTTGATGTGCAGACGGATTGAGGTACCCCTAAGAGAGTTTCTATCACGCAAGCGTTTGTCCCCGTCTTTTTTTGATTGCCTCAGGTGACATTTTCAGCGGCACCGGACTTTTTAGGGGTAGCGAGAAACTTAAAGGGTTCCTTAAGCCGTGTAAAACGAAGCACCGGCATCACGCACTAGTGCGTGTCTCCACGCCTTACTAGATGCTCCGAGGGGTTGGGAACGGAATTGTACTGAGTGTAAGTATATCGCGCATACCTTTTAATACCCGACGTCACAGAGTAAATAATAACCCGACGATTCGACCGAGTTACACCGGCCGTCGCGACCACGATTTTTTTTATTTTAATATAAAAACGGGTAAGCACAGTGCCTTGATCTCACCTGATGTTAAGTGATGATAAGGCCAATATTGGTCGAAGCGCATTTCACCCGGAATCCTCAACTACTGAGGCACTGACTATCTTATCTCTAGCTGGCGGAACACAACAATTCTACAAACACTGATGTTATGGCGACATATTTTTATAAGATGGTGGTAGCTAGCCAAGCGGATAAACAAGTCCTACCACCAACCAAACTGAGTACACAAACGATACTTAAACTAGATAGGTATAAATAGTTTGCGTTAACCCCATGTAAAACTTTATAATGTAATACTCACGGCAATGCAGTACGCTGTAAACCAGTATGTAAGTCGTAGTCAGCACTAAGACGGGCAAATAAAAAAACCAGTCCGCCATTGGAGCAATAAAGATACTGTCAGCAGTACACTCTGTCGTTGGTCGACGACTACCTATTCGCGAAGTTGATACGAAAATAATAAGTGATAATGATTTTATATCACGTGTTGTAGTCTCAATACAATTTCAGCCGATATTGAAAACGTCTTGAACGGTGAAGGGTTGTGTTAGGGCGCGGGAGATCATTTTGCGATACCCTAACAGGGTTTGCAGCCCGTCATCATAATTATAATATTATTTCATCTTATTAGCTTCAGCGGTTACGGCTTGGCGATGATGAATCAGTCAGTCAGGATTAGTCAGTCATTATATGTTTATAGATTACCGTATGAAAGTCTTCTTCAATTTACTCTTTAACAATATGCTACTCTATGAGCACTCACCTCTCGCAATATGTTTACAATTTTGTCTAAAATTGTAAATGACCGCGACCCGAGATATATTATAGAGCATTATCACTTATTATTTTCGTATCGACATTTACAATTATATATAGAGAGCATTATATCTAAAAAGTGGCTAATCAAACTCAAACAGAGTGTAAAGCCAAATTCAAAGTAATTTTGTTCCCAAATAAACTAAAAATTTATATGTACTTTTAATCTCTGTTGTGTGATAATGTCTTGTATTCAGTTACCTACTTAACATTTGATATTTTAATTTGCCAAGTGTCTGAACAGACGATTGACCCCCTGAATAAGTGAGATACCATTGAACCCTCATTAGACCAATGTGTTATGGCCTCATATCCCTTTGTTTTTCATTTTGAAACTCCTACTCCTTATATTCATGCGTCTCGTTTTCACAACTGCTATAATACCCCAAGTGTGGCTCCAAGACGTTTATAAGGTGATGATGAATTGTTCACGGAAAATATGTAATCGAATTTCGCCAACAGCGAGGCATGTCCAAGCGACTATTGACGGACCTATTGCAACGAGTAGTGGTTATATCACAAGGCTTAGTGGATCCAGATTAAATTTTTCAATGAATTTTCTCGTTTTAATGTTTTACGATATCTTTGCGATTTGCAATTATCGCAAAAATTCAGTGACCAAAAATTTTGCTAATATTTTATGGAGTAAAACCCTCATAGAATGGCTGCCGAGGACGGACAAGCGGAACGCTGGCCGACCACCTGCTATCTAGAGCTGATCGCTGGAAACCTGGACCTGGATGCGATCAGCTCAAAACCGAAGGAATTGGCGTAACATGGAGGAGGCCTATGCCCAGCAGTGGGTAGATACGGACTGAGAATTATGAAATTTTACCGTATTATTTATGTCTCTTTATATTCGACTCCTGTAGGTAGGCACTCCCTTCACTAAAGTTCGGTAAGGCAGAAGGGTGTGTGAAACAATATAATATTATAATATTTTGAAGTTAGACAAAACTTTGTATATTTAATTTCATTGTCACATATCATCTTTAGTATTTGTAAAAATATTACGATCGGATGGTAATGACGGTAGTTGTTGACATCGAATGGGCGCCTTTGGCTTTCAAAGTAAAAGTAAATAGTGTTGAATAATTTCGGCGGGCTGGTTAGATACCACGATAGCTCAATTGGGAGAGCACCTGACCCGGTATGTCAGAAGGGTGCAGGTTCAAATCCTGCTCGTGGAAATTTTTTCTACATTTGTGTTTTTGTAACATATAATCGTGTTAGCGGGGTGCCGCCGGCCCCATGCAGAGTAACTCTCTGCGCACAGGCAGGTAACGTGGCCGCGTCCTTATTACGTATATAGGTAAACAATGACGTGTCGCCACAAAATGATGATGAATAGATCTTAAATAACAACATAAATACTTATTCTATCAGCAGTAATAAAACTACTGACATTTGTCCATAACGCCAGGAGTGATTAACGTCAGTATTGAGGTAGGCAGGTAGGTATTATTGTCTGATTAATAAAAAAATATTTACACTTCATAAGTAGCTTCAAAACCCAAACACAAGACCAACCTATCAATCGATCAGAGACCTTCACACCAATGACAAAGTTGCACCATTTTTTTTGATTATTCATTCAAGTAGTAGTGACACAGGATACAGGGTGCATAGGGCGAGTTTTATTTGCCATTCAATATGTTTACGAAAACAGGAATTTGTGACAAATGTGGAAAATTTTAACTTGCCATACTAAATCTCGTTTTCATTAACACGATCGAATATCAATTAAAACTCGCAATAAGCACCCAGAACTGACTCCTTTCTTATAACCTGACGGTTGGTAGAAGGTGCCAGTATGAAATTCGAAGCAGTAGGGTAAAGCCAACAAAGAGTACCTACGTTTCCCTATACGCTCCACGGAAGATCAGCGTTGCAGTGATTTGTTCACTGTGACAAATGCTGAGTGGATTCATTAGGGCACATTTTTCAATTATATATTTTTTTTTCTTTGTTCTACATACGTTTTCACTGTGTGTTCTAATAAATATATTTCATTTCATTCAATTTCAATTGTATTTTTCCTATTGGCAACACACGTGTACGGGATTAATATTCGCACTACCGATTCAATACTGTTGCAACCCAAAATATACTGCGGAGATTTTAGCGTATTGAATAGCAGTACAGTTTAATTTCAATTATCAGTATGTTTTGAGTTACAACAGGATTGTATTGGCAATGCGAAATACTACTTACCATATTGACTCTATGCACACGTTATGTCACAGGCGAGTAGCTGCTAACAGATTTAATCTTGTTCAATTAGTAGCACTGCCGCGCCGTACTCCTTGGTATGGTAGTGCGTGCTCTTCGATGGCTTTACCCTAGACTACGTGCGACAGAAAGGTATGGTAAAAATTAAAAGTACACAGTAAGTACACAGAGGCTACTAAGCCACTAGGGCTGTGACATGTTTATTTTGATGTGACGTCACAATAGAAATATTTAATTCAAAATTGCATAACAAATAAAAGTTGATATCTATGACTTGACTCTGCACTCTGCACACAATATCTAGGTCGGATGCACTTTGGATCGTTTAATTTTTACCACACGTTCTATAGGAGGGAGTACTTACTCTTGTAAACGACACAGCATTGCACACACACACACGTCGACAGCAGAATGGCAAACACAACACTCATGTAGAACACCACCGGGACTTCCATTGCGGCTGCCGGCACGCGACTGCGGATCACCCAGATATCGACACACTAAAACACACGGCCACACCGGTATCTTTCAATTACGATAAATTGTATTAGTAGGAAGGTTATGATTATCTTAACTCGGTTTGCAAAATTTTAGTTAATACTTAAAACATAATTTGAAAAAAGACAAAGCTACTACGACTAATCGCGGCACGATGCCATAGTTGGCAGTGCACCTGACCCGGCATGTCATGGTGTGCGGGTCTGGATCCCGCTCCCGTGGATGTTTTTCAACACTTTGTCTCTTTATTCAAATTGTAATTTGTTCGCAAATATATTTGCGTAAAATTATATGTAAATAATCACATAAAACATAGTTCCTGACATATCGTCAATGCAGGTATGTCGCATGGCCAATTGGCTATAGTTCTAGGTAACAGCTGAAGTATGGTGAAAATATAAAATAAAGTTGCCTTCCATCTTCAAAAAAAGATGTATACAGTATATTTATCAGTTTCTGAGATTTCGTTATGAAACAGTCGATCGGCCTGCACATAAACCTATCCAAAACTGTCAAATTTAGACGTAAAGTTCAAAGTCTATTAAATAATTTGACAGTTTGTGGTAGCCTGGTGCGCATGCGTGTGTAACCGCCTCTGTGGTCTAGTGGCTAAGACCACCGGTTTAGACCCAGAGGTCCCGGGTTCGATTCCCAGCGGGGGTACATGTTTGTGTACTCGGTTTGGTTGGTGGTATAGCTTGTTTGTCCGCCTGGCTAGCTACCACCATCTTATCTAAATATGTCGCCATAACATCAATGTTTGTAGCATTGTTGTGTTCCGGCAGCTAGAGATAAGATAGCCAGTACCTCACTAGTTGAGGATCCCGGGTGAAGTGCGCTTCCATCATTGGCCTTATCATCACTTAACATCAGGTGAGATCAAGGCACTGTGCTTACCCGTAAATTATATTTAAAAAAAACATGTGTAGTATTTATTTAACTTTTGAATATAATATAGAGTCACAAAACATCAATAATCAGATCATTAATTTTCTAACTCCTAGTATTAGGTTCTTACCTATGAAATTACCTTTTGGTATAAAGATTTATTATATAATTATTATATTTTTCATACTAACGTTTTTTCGATTTTCTTTGCATCTATATATGTTAACACTATAAAAATTGTCGGGCAGTGCGTTTGTCTCACTAGCTAATTATAACAGATATTAAAAAGAAAAAAAAACAAGTCTTCAAAGCTACAATACTCGTAAAACATAAGGTCAATTGCGCTAACAAAAAAGGAAGTCAATTTTAAAAAAAATATTTGGCTCTAATGACACAAAATTCCAAATCATTGTTATTACCGAAGCCTAAGTTTCTTTGTCTTAATTAAATGTATATAATAATATTAACAACCGGTATTGAGTTATAGAAGCAATACCACAGAATAACTAATGTAATAGGTTTATGAATGAACGAGAAAAAAACGCCAATTTCATATGTAAGGACCCAATATTATGTGTGTTGAGGGCTTTAGATTAAACATTAACTGCTTTGAAAACAACTTTTACGGATTTACTCGCGTTTATATTAATCCTGACGTTTCGATTCTTTACAGGGTCCGTGGTCAGTCTCCCTGTGACCACAGACCCTGCAAAGGGTTCGAAACGTCAGGATAAACATTAATTAAAACTGATGTGTAAAATAAACGCGAGCAGATCCGTAAAAGTTGTTTCATTTCAATGTGTAGTGTTCGCGTAAACTTTAGAAAACAATATTAACCGCTTTACCACAAAACGATGGCTTAAGTTAGACAATGCTCAAAACAGATGCTGTCATTTTTTAGCTAATATTAAAAGACAGAGACGCAGTATTTTTAACACTTGTATTTAGCCATTGTTTGACTTTAAACGCTGTTTTGTAGTACAATGGTTAGTGGTCCTGAGAGTTAGCATTTGTTACCAACAACCCTTCAATACAGGGCATGATGATCTATGCGGGCTGGTGGATACCTGTGGCGACCGCAGGCCGCATAATTTCCTATCCTCACGTATGGTTAAAGAGTTTGTAAACGCATTCCTAATCGCGTGTAGATCTGATTAAGATAAGACACGGCATCCTCCCTCCAACATCTACATAGTTTATATTGTATAAATAGTCTTGTAAGGTTTAGATAATAAGTTAGTCACAATATAGTCACTGTAAATATACAACATCACATAAAGAGACGCAGTCGTTATTTACCATCGCCATGGAACCCTCCATCATCACAACCTCACAAACGTCTCTACCGGAACAATACCCTCACTTGCTTCTATTCAGGAAGTTCGTACTTACTCCGTTCGTACCATGATACAGAAATTAATCAAGTTCAACGACCTCGCATTATTAATTCAAAGAATATATATTTAAACTAAGTAAATAACGGTTAATCTTAATCGTATATAAAAAAATTCAGGCGTAATCAATTCATTGATAAAACTATGTATGAAACCCCCGCTATCAGCAACTTGATGCATTATCATTGACGGCTCAGTTTAACTGCTGACGTTATGGATATAAATAACTGCAACGCGCGTAATTCAGTGGCCTTCACCTTAATTCATAGTCCCGTAAAGAACCCTCAAGGGTTTGCGAGGAACTTCTTGCTGTCTCGCTGTCAACGTGTGTGTGTGTTTTTATCGTTTAATTGAGTAAGTACACCCTTCAATATAGGGTAAAGCCATTGAAGAGCACGCACTATCAAAGTACATTGCTACTAATTCAATAATATTAAATATATCACTACTACTTGAATGAATAATCAATAAAAATTTGGGGGAATTACGTCATTGACCTTTGGTCGTAGACGTTCAATGTATCACATCATCACCACCTCATTTATAGGTCCCCACTGCTTGATGCACGAGCCTTCCATATGGATGGGAACACCACGAGGAGAACGGGGCGTTAACTACCGCGCGGATCCAGTGCGGATTGGTGGTTGTTAACGACTGCTAATGCAGCCGGGACCAACGGCTTTACAAATATGCCTTCCGATGCACGGAGGAGGTCGAGATGACTAACTAAGAGCCGGCGGAAAGCCAGCGTTGTGGCGTCTAGCTACAATCAACAGCTCAGAATTTTTGGATTTTTTTGTTCTATGTTTTTAGAAGATATAGTTAGATTATCCATTATTTTAACATCTGCCTTTCCCACTGATGAGCTTTTCCTTATGAATAAACGCACATGACAAGGTCAGTCACATAAGACATCCAAAGACAGTAGTTTAAGCACTTGTGATGTGTTGTGGAAATCAAGAACCACAACCTGCCAGACCCGAGAAAATAATAGAATAATTTAGTTTTTCTACATTGACCCGACTGGGAATCGAACCCGGGACCTTGTAGATGGCAACACCAGAAACCGGCAGCGTGCGAGCCACTCGTCTACGGAGGTAGTCAGGTATAAGGGCTATTTTTATAAACAGTCAACAAAATCAAAGCAAGAACACAGTAAAATCGCTTACCGAACACTTTAAAGACGTATTTCCCGATCACCATATCGCACAGCTGCAGGTATATCATCACCAGCAGCAAGATCGTCACGAACACCACCAGAAACACCAGTTCCTTCATATCTAACAACATTTTATACCAAGTCATGGAAAACAACTGAATAATTTCAACTGTAACCCGATGAAATTGAGAAGGATTAGAGTTTGATTTGGATGTTAGTGCGACGTTGCTGTTGAAATTGGGTGGGTTATACAAGTTTTTAATATCTTGCCATTGAGAATGAATTGAGATAAGCTCTTCAAGTGAGTTTGGGATGTAGCACGGAGCCTGGCATCGTATTGTGACTAATATTTTCAATCTTTGAAGGTACGCAGTAATTATATTCTTCTTACTTTACTCGCCATCACTTGTTCACAATAAAATTATACAAATATCAACAAAATCAAAATTTAAATATTGTTAATATTACATTAGGTAATAATTTAAATGAATTATAAAAAGTAATATTAAAGTTAACCGTCGCAATTAATTTCACATTTATTTTAATATTTCGCAACTGAATAAAGTACGGCATCTTCTCGCCTGATGATACGTAACAATTAAGCCGAAGATTATTATATAAATTCTAATAAATATACATACTTAAGCTACTTTAAAATAATGTATTAATCAAAGGCAAAAAGGCGACCAGGTAGACCAAGGCGAAGATGGCGGGACGACCTTGATAGGTCCATGAAGGAATGGCGTGATGTTGCAGTGGGGCCGGAAGGTGTGGAAAAAGTGTGGGAAGGCCTTTGTCCATGAGTGGGGACAGCTATGGCTGATATAATAATCTATATATATATATAAAAATTAATCACTGAAATGTATTTACGCGCATAACTTCCGCCCGATTGCACAAAATTGGATAATTTTTTTTTTTTTGTTGTCATACAAACTGTCAAAGCGGTACGAAATGCGTCGGGTCAAATAGTAATAATATAATAAAGAAAGTACATTTTGATTATAACCTTAGCGTAATACCGCGGCCTGACACAGTGTTCTTATTGGAAAACGTTACTTCATAATGTGTGCAACGCTAACTATTAATCTGTAATCTTTCCCTGAGTGAGACAATTTAAAATGCACCTTGAGTCAAAGTAATAAGTTTTGAATTCCACCAATCTAAAGGAATCTATTGTTAAAGATAATCTGATAAGCCTATCACAATTTTGATACACATTTCCATTTTAAACTGAGCTCTCGTTTGTTTATTCTCACACTAGAGTTGAAGCAGTGTGTTAAGTTCTGTTGTTTTAGGAGGCTCTTGCTCTATTGGTTATTAGTAACGCTTTAATCTCACATTTTTTATGTTTATTAATCCATTTATAGAAAGGAGATTTCCGATAACTTGACTACACTTGCCTGTTTTTAGTTTTATTATTCTGATATGACTATAGTTTACTATGTTACGGCTAACAGCCGAAGTGCGGCTACACCTAGTTTTACATCGTTGTATAGAGCTAGATTTTTGTTGTCTAATAAAATAAAAAAAGTTTTAGCCGGCTAAAACTAGGTGTAGCCGCACTTAGGCTATTAGCCGTAACATATACACTATGATATCATCGCAAGCTCATATGTCATTGCTCGGGCAAGAGCTTTCTCTATGGATGGATAGGAAGAACCGGCCATACACCACCACGCGGGCCCAGTGCAGACTGCTGGTTGTTAACGACTGCTAATGCAGCCGGGACCAACTTTACGTGCCTTCCGAAGCACGGAACAAACTCGAGATGATACACTTTTGGTTACCCGTCCGATGATTGGCCTTTGCGAAAGTTGCTTATCCTCAGCAAACGCAGACCGGGCGCGGTAACCATTGCACCATCGAGCTCTTTCTCATTAATAATTTATTCTAAAGTAACTATTTACCATGATTTTGGCTATATGGTCTGTGGTAAGCATCCTATATTTTGGCACTGTTGCATGCGCCATGATCATTAACCAGGCTGTACTGAAGTTACTGCAGGTGGAAAAAATATGTAATAATAATTACAAAAACACAATGTTGAAAAAATTTCCACGAGCTGGATTTGAACCTGCACCCTTCTGACATACTTGGTCAGGTGCTCTTCCAATTGAGCTATCGTGGTTCTAACCAGCCCGCCGAAATTATTCAACACTATTTACTTTTTACTTTGAAAGCCAAAGGCACCCATTCAATGTCAACAACTACCGTCATTAAATACCGTCATCAATTGGAAGAGCACCTGATCCAGTATGTCAGAAGGGTGCAGGTTCAAATCCTGCTTGTGGAAATTTTTTCAACATTGTGTTTTTGTAATTTGTTTCGCAACAAAATTTGCGTTAAAATTATATAAACAAAACAAAAACATTTTGTAATAATAATAACCACGAATACCCACTAGCTAAAATATTAACCCTGACTGTTATAATAATTATGATCTCAATACATTAAAATTAAATTTTGAAAGTCAACATCTTGAGTTTCCTAAGAAATAACTTATCGTTCAAAGTTAAAAGAAAACATAATTCACAATGATTGAGATGTACTCGTAAAAGGTAATTTGTGCAACCGGAGCGATTTAAACATTTCGTTCAGGGGTTCCGTAGCAAATAATCATAATACAAGTAGAACTTTAATTGTGCAGCTGCCGACTAGTGTAACTGTTGGTATCAAAAAAATTGTCTTTATAATGTGTGTTCAGTGTGGTATCCTATTAAAGCACCGGCCGGCTACACATGAAATTTAAGCTATAGGTGACTGAGAAACATCCCTATACGGTATCCCGTCCTACAATATCTGAGTCCCTAGGTCCCTAAGTCCCTAAAGCCCTAAGCATAAATGTGTAATAAATAAATATATAAATAAGTACGGGATGTCTGCACCACGAGACCTAAGGCAACAGACGGCAGGTGGTGAGGAAACAGGGTTCGGAGTAGGATTATCTTACTGCCAGTCAAGCAGACTCACAAGACTGACGGCTAAGGGTGTCGTGGCCACAGTGACAGGAATATGGTTAATATAGTTATAGGTAGCAGCAATGTACGTAGAGAGTTTATTTACAAAATGCAGCATCTTATATACTAATTTTATTTTACACACATAATGATAACTACTAGCTAGTGAGCCATCTGTGTAAACTGCAGTGGTTAATTTTCTTGCAGTTTGTCTTAAGTGGGCCAGCGTAAATCGCTCGCAAAAATTTTCCATCTCGAACTCCTCCGTGCTTTGGAAGGTACGTAAAGCCGTTGGTCCCGGCTACATTAGCAGGCGTTAACAACCGCCAATCCGCACTGGGCTCGCGTGGTGGTTTATGGCCCATTCTCCCTGTCCATCCATAGGGAAGGCTCGTGCCCCAGCAGTGGGGACACTAAATGAGCTGATGATGAATATATACACATATTTTAACATACCACTGAGGCGTTGCCATCATCATCATAATCATTATCTCAGCCAAAAGACGTCCACTGCTGGACAAAAGCTTTGGCATATAACAAGAAAATGAAAAACCGTTTGTACCGTCAAAATTATCTATTTTATACACGTCACATAGTATATATATAGATTGCACGTGATGCGCTATCTTCGAAATTGTTGGAGTCTTAAGAAAGAAAAGTAAGAAAGAAAAAAACGTTCATTCGGGACAAATCTCATTAACGCATTACATACAAATAAGAAAACAACTTAAAAAGCGGTAAAGAACTAGCATCTATAAACAGTATTTACATATAATTTTACGCAGTTGCGATCAAATTAAAATTTGTAAAATGACAGTGTTAAAAAATTTTTTCAACTATTTTTTTTTTTCAAATCTATAAAGAGTCAAGGGACCGGCGCGGCGTATCGACAGTATTTGACGTCAAAGGAATAAAACAAAACATTTGACCCTCGAATCCCTAAAAAATACCAAAGAGAGCACCCAGCCGAAACTACAATCAAAACATGTGAGTGTTCCAGCTAATTTAGTCAGCCAATATGTTTACGATTCTCTCCGGTGGCTGCTAGCTCGTTAAACCAATAAGGTTGTCAAAATATACATGTTTAAATAGAAAACAAAACTGCTGGATTAAAATATTTATTTCTTTATTTGGTTCACCAACAATTGTAACGCTTATAAACACGGTCACAATTATTTTAATGAGAAATATTTCGGTAAATGCAACTATTACTTGAAGATAAACACTGCATGCGTCCTTTAATATACATTGGCGGTCAGATAGAAGAAAATTAATTGACACAAAGTGTACACATACCACTGTTGCTGTTGTTTGATTAATTTATTTTAATTCTTCTTTTAACAGACAATTATTTTTTATATATACTCTGGTGCTAGATGGTAACCAGGGTCTGATGATGGAGCTGGAAGATGGCCACAGGAACTCGGTAATTAAACAACACGACCCCATCGAGTCTGGGCTCGTATGATTTGTCTTGACGAGTACTTTGGTGCTAGATGGTAACCAGGGTCTGATGATGGAGCTGGAAGATGGCCACAGGAACTCGGTAATTAAACAACACAACCCCATTGAGTTTGGGCTCGTATGATTTGTCTTGACGAGTACTTTGGTGCTAGATGGTAACCAGGGTCTGATGATGGAGCTGGAAGATGGCCACAGGAACTCGGTAATTAAACAACACAACCCCATTGAGTTTGGGCTCGTATGATTTGTCTTGACGAGTACTTTGGTGCTAGATGGTAACCAGGGTCTGATGATGGAGCTGGAAGATGGTTATAGGAACTCGGTAATTAAACGACACAACCCCATCTAGTTTGGGCTCGCATGATTCGTCTTGACGAGTACTTTGTTGCTAGATATGTCATATCGTTAACGTTGCGCCTCAGGGTACCAGGGTGAACCCTGTTCTACTGAAGCCCTTATCCCCCTACAAAAATACTAAAAGTTAAAAATAAAATTAAAAGAAAAAAATACTTTTTAAAAACATGCTTTTATTACTTGTTAATAATAAAGAACTAAAAAGTAAAAATAATTAAAATCTTAGAAAAAGAAAAAAAAATTATATAAAATTTTTGCATTCACAATGTTACACGCTTTTATTTATAAAAGATTTTTTTCTTATTATCAGGTTTTTAGCATTATTAGAAAGAGACACAATATTTTATTTACGTTTTTAGTTATTGTTTAACTTTGAACACTGTTTTGTAGTAAGAGGGTGTATATTTTGTGAATTTCGACCACAGGGAACACTAGTAAGTGATAAACTACGTTTTCTACCTATTTAACGGACTTTAAAAAAGGAGGACGTTTCTCGTTTCGACCGTATATTTTTTTGTTATGTGTGTTCGCAGATAACTTCGTCGTTCATGACCCGATTTTTTAATTTAATGCGAAAGTATAAAAGTGTATATTATCATAGTTTTGGCATCCCTACTCTCCTGTGCCTCCATTGACCTTGGAAGAGAGTACAAACAACACCTACAGGGCAGAGTGGAGAATATTTGGAGTGTACCGTGGGCAAAAATATCATTTAATTAAAATAAATTGATGGAATGGAATAATTAGACTTTTTGAACCAACAAGCTCTACCACCAACCAAACCGACTATACAAATATGTACACCCCGCTGCGTATCAAACCCGGTACCTCAGGGTTTGAGACATCATTACACCAAAAAGTCGGTTGACTTTCTCACCCAGCTATACTAGCATAAGTGTGGCGGCGTCACCTACCGCATACGCCGCACATTTATCGACACGAAGCAAACACCATCTCAACCGTGTCAACAGATGGCGCCGCAAACGCATACCAACGACGTCGCCATACTAAGACGATAAATAGTATGAGAAGCCTGCATCGCGATAGCGAAGTTTCACCATCTCCTTCGCTATATATAGCACCTCCAACTAACATCCATTGGACCCCAAGACACCGTACTCGTAGAACAAGGGTACGAAAAACCGGTTCACACTCGCTCTACACCAGGTACAGACATGTACCTGGTCGGTTCTCTCCTCCTCCACGGCCCGGTCAACCCGAGCCGAGGTCCGTGCCTTTAGAGGCGCCCTCGGGTTGCTCCGCTCCCCGATCCGATCCGAACCCTTCGGAGAATCTAGTAGGGCACGGGGACGCGCACTTGTGCGCGATGCCGTTCCCTCTAGATAACCTCTGAAGGTGATTCGTTTCACACGGCTTGAGGGACCCTTTACGTTCCTCGCCGCCCCCTAAAAGCCCGGTGAAGCTGAAAATGCCGCAGCGGCAATCAGCAATATCTCTCCAAAAAAAAAAAAAAAATCCATTGGACCTCCCGATCCGATCCGAACCCTTCGGAGAATCTAGTAGGGCACGGGGACGCGCACTTGTGCGCGATGCCGTTCCCTCTAGATAACCTCTGAAGGTGATACGTTTCACACGGCTTGAGGGACCCTTTACGTTCCTCGCCGCCCCCAAAAGACCCGGTGAAGCTGAAAATGCCGCAGTGGCAATCAGCAATCTCTCTCAAAAAAAAAATCCATTGGACCTCGGTCCCCGAGCTATACCACCCAGCTCGGAGGAAGATCTTCCCTTTGGCCTTCTTCAATGTGGCATACTTCCTACCATTGGATTCCAACATAGTATGGTAGAAGGTCTACTTTTGAATCAAGTGTAACATCGATCACAGCTCCTGGGTGCCTAGTGTGAGTTTTGTTTACAAACCGTATTCATTCGATTACGTTAACGAAAACGAAAATTGGTATGGCATTGAAGCAGCGCCCCCTGGCGGCATACGAGAAGAGTTAACATGTTGCCATACAAATTCTCGTTTTCGTTAACGTGATCGAATTGCGAATGAAACTCGCACTTGGCACCCTGTTCTCTGAAGTGGTCTTCCACATGTAGCTCTACGATACGGTTGTGGAGTAATCACACTAGACTAGAGACGCCAATAATACTCGTAATTATTAGAATAGCAGCCATTATAGCTGCATTGAGCAGCTCGATGGCGCAATGGTTAACGCGCTCGGTCTGCGATTGCTGAAGTTGAGCAACTTTCGCAAAGGCCGGTCATCGGATCAGTGACCAAAAATTTATCATCTCGAGCTCCTCCGTGCTTCGGAAAACACGTTAAGCCGTTGATCCCGGTTCCATTAGCAATCGTTAACAACCGCACCGCACTTTGCCCGCGTGGTGGTTTATTGGCCATTCTCCCTATCCATCCATGGGGAAGGCTCGTGCCTCAGCAGAGGGGACATAAAATGAGCTGATGATGATGATAGCTGCGTTCAACACTTGATTCAAAAGAAACCCCATGTGCAGCGGGGTGTTACGTGATGTTACGGTGTTTAGCGTGGCGCTGCAGCGTGTTTTGCGCCTCCACCGTTGGTAAATAATGAGTTAAACATAATATTTGCTAAGATAATTGCTCATTTGCGGCCCGTACCGCGGCTGTCTCACACAGCTCATGTAAATGCGTTACTGATTTAGCTGCGATTGTCTCCAGCTCGATCTTTTTGCTCGTTCGCCACCGGCGGCTAATTGCTACGCGGCGCATATGCATACGGTACATGCATGCATAACGAGCACCGGTAGACCACCTAATTGGATGTATTATCACCAGCCCATTCTATGTCCCCACAGCTTGCACACGAGCCTTCCCCTATGATTGTATGAAAACACCACTGGGAAAGCGGGCCGTAAACCACTAACGCAGGCCCGATGCAGTGCGGTGGTTGTTAACGACTGCAAATGAAGCCTAGACCTGACGGCAGCTTTACGTGCCTTCCGAAGCACGGAGCAGAACGCAGCCTAGCTCGAGATGATACATAGTTGGTCACTTATGCCACAGATGAGTAAATACCTTTTTTTTTTGTTTTTTTTTTGAGTGAAATTGCTGATTGCCTCTACGGCATTTTCAGCTTCACTGGGCTTATTTGGGGGCGGCGAGGAACGTAAAGGGTCCCTCAAGCTGTGTGAAACGAATCACCTTCGGAGGTTTTCTATAGGGAACGGCATCGCGCACCGCGTCCCCGTGCCCTACTAGATTCTCCGAAGGGTTCGGATCGGATCGTCAGTCCCTTATGCGATGGCCGGCCATTGTTCGCGTTTACCGCTGCGCCATCAAGCTTCTATAATAGGAAGCACCTCGCGGTTTTAAAGCCATAAATGTGTGTGCATGACAGCCATCACGATAGAAAGCCAAGTACAATATGCACCCCCCTCTGGGACTTGAACCTGGGACCTCTGTTAGAGTGGTCTATCCACAGAATCACAGAAGCGGCAAATAGATGGATAAATTTCAGGCACAAATGCATTTAAAACATTTTGTACATGATTTATGAATTAAAGCATTTTTTTATTAACAATTTCAAAAGGCTATTATTTGTTTTTAACAAAGTATTCAATATTCAAATCGAGGACAAAACAAATTCAAAAGAACTAGGCGTCTCTTCTGCAGTAGTATGATTGAGACTGTAGCGATAAATTTCCCGGCCTATTCAAGATTCATTGAAATATCAATTCCTGCGCTGTCGTCACTTCACCTACCAGTATATCAGCCCATCTTAATATAATTAACACCTATAAGGGCCAGACGAAAAGAAAAGATGATGTTCGTATCGACAGCGTTTTGCATATTAAGTGGTTCTTAGTTGTTCTCGTCAAGGACAGGGCTTTCGATATGAATTCAATATTCTAAACAATTTTATTATTAAAATTTGCTAAGAAAACAAATTATACTGTCATCGTATGTATAACGACTTATGTTGTCTGTCCAACTTATTTATACCCAGATTAACGAACGTAAGAGGTCTTGTTTTAAGTTCGCGTGGCTTACCTTAAAATTCCAAGCCAAGATCTTGGAATAAAATACAATGTTTTAACTTAAAATACTCGTATAATAAAGTCGATAATTGGCTGCAATGCGAGCAGTACCGTTTGTCAGTACTTAACTAATTAAGTATACTCTAAAGTACAAAAAAGATTTGAGACTGGAGGTTTTTCTAAAATTCGAACTTTTTTGTTTTTGATATTAAAAAGTGTCTGAGAAGGCTTTGGAAATAGCCTATATATACTATCCTACTACTGGGTAAAGGCCTACATCATTGAAATAAAGTCATCGCTACAATTAATGGGAAGGTATCGGCTTAATCATCACGCTTTGTTGGTAATCACAAACCCGGGCCATGCATCGAAAAATTCGAAACACAAATTGTGTGCCCGACCTAGGAATTGAACCTAGACCCTATCGGGCCGAACGCTTTGCTACTGTGCCACTAAGGCGTAAGCACTTGTATTAGAAATATAACTAGAAAAAAATATTACATATATATAAATAATACATCACACATATATCTTGAACAAAGGATTTGACTTATGAGTCTTTAATTATTTAAAATGTCTGATCAAGTCAAAGTTGTCCATATAAAACAATGGTCAGAAGAGGGAATGCGTTGTCATTAACGTGAGCACCGCCGTTAGCATCGGCCGGCGCAGCGCCGGGGGCGACAATATCTTGTTCACTGCTCTGTTATGCTAACGTCCTGTTAATATTATTCAATAGCGACTGTGTATCACACGTTCTCAGGTGATCACGAAAGGAAACTCAACTTGTAAGCAATAATATCAACAGAAAACAAATTGAGTTTAAAGAAAATCATTGATACATCGAATTGTATGGAAAAAAGTTCAAGGAAAGAAAGTATACGCCTGCACATTAACCAATCCAAAACTGTCAAACCCCAATAAATATTCAACTATAAGCCATAATCATTATATATAAATCTTCTGTGCGTGTGTTTGTAATTGAACTCCTTCTAAACGGCTGCTGGACCGATTTGGACAATTTGGATTTACAATTGGACCTAGTAGGTGATGCGGCTATAGGGGTCCATCATGGGATACGGGTGTTCTTAAGCGGACGAAGTCGCGAGCGGGCCACTAGTCTTCTTTCTTATTATATTTTTTATTTTAATATATATAACAAAGTCGGGTTTGTTCGAACACTTATAACTCGAGAACGGCTGGACCGATTTTCATGGTTAATCATTTGTTGTATTTGTCTCCATCCCGAACAGCAGAATAACTATTAAAAACATTGGAAAATTGATCATCCCGTCGATACAGTAAACTCTCCCTTCAAATTAAAGAACGTATAATTTGAAAGTTTGCAGTAGTCTGATGTGCACGCGTACGAACATCATTATCATCCTCTAAATATTTTTTCAAACAAGAAGCATTTCCATGCCTTACCTTTCTTAATTTATGATATTCATTTAGAAGCTTTTCTTTCCTTCTGTCCTCTCTCTTCTTTTCTTTGATAAGCTTTTTGTATTCTCAATCTATGCTTAGTATCTATGAGAAGTCGATCCACATGAAAGCGTCGCTCGTGCCTCGAATCACCCCTCGACTTAATAGGTCTAACAAACATATTATCAAAACTGTCGTTCTGATTCTGCAATGTACTGCGGTTCAGTCCCGAACGATTTGGTGTCACTCCTGAGTAGCCATTCCTCTGGTTGGTTCTGAGTTTCCAGATGTTTTTACTTGAACGTGTTATTGGTGTTGTTGAACTTGATTCGTTTATTAAAAAAGGCGGTGGACGTGGAGGTCCGTAGACGTGGACATGAAGAATGGCTTCGTTCCTGAACAAAAACTTTACCAATATGTTTAAATTAGTGATGTTTTTGTAATCCTTAAGGTCTCTTATGGGTACCGGCACTAAATTTTCATCAACATTCACCGGGAATTTAAGAAGCTCCTTCGGCAGATACCCCATGTCCTTGAACGCCATGCCTTCGTATTTGTCGACGTAAGGCATCCACCACAGCGCGACTCTGGAGCGACTCAATGATTCTATCTGAAACACCATGAATACGTTTTAGTATCTATGTATTCGTAACATATTTATTATTAATGAATAAGGTTATATATAATTAACAAATTATGTTGTGAACAATTTAAAATTTAAAAAAAGACAAAGCGTTGATTAGTTACGGCGAGTTGGATTGAGCCACGATAGCATTGTTGGTAGTGCACCTGACCCGGCATATCATGTCGTGCGAGTTCGAATCCCGCTCGTAGATTTTTTCAAATATTTATAATATATCATCAGCTTAGCCAAAAGACGTCCACTGCTGGACAGAGGCCACCCCCAAGGATCTCCACAGCGACCGGTTTTGTTGCTCGCATCCAGTTATCGCTCGTAAGATATTAATTAAGAATAATATAATACTGATAACAAGTACTTACTTTCACTTTGACGCATGTATATCCCAACACAAGCAAATTGTATACGGACAGCTGAAAACCAAAAAATATATTTTAATACATTATTTATGACATCTCTTTTAGTAATGGTCTTATTATTTTATATTATGTTATGGTATTATCAGATTATGGTCTCTATAATTATTAGAAAGAAAGAAAGTAATTATTAGTCCCAAAAGCATTTCTTTTTGCCAAAGTGACTTGTCAGATATTTAACCTGTACATATATTATATTATTAATTAAATAATTCAAAGTTTTAATGAACATGTAGAATACCTAATGACGATTTTAAAAGTAAGATATGGCGGTACAATTATTCATTACGTTATTTTGTAATCAATTTATTTATTTATTTATTTATTCATTTGGAAAACAATCTATAAAATGGGACGAACCGAGAATAAAATAATTTAAATTATATTTTGGGACGAAAGAATCATATTGCTTGGGACGAACCAGGATTTTTTTATGTGGAACGAATCTCAGAGGGGCAAACGAAGCATAAATCAAACCAACAGCTAATAAACAAAGTAGAAACTTAAAAATAGCAACAAAAAGCCAAATACAGGTCCTCACACATAGCAATACATTAAAATAGGGTTATATACATATATTACAAGCATAGCACATTAACTCAATAAAAACAAGACAACACAATAACAGCACTGCACTTTAACCATTAAAAAACAACTGGCTCAAAAGGCGCCTCGCAGACAAACAATTATTATTATAATCTAAAGATTTTTTTACACTCATTATGATAAAAGATTAAAATAAATCTAAAAAGGTTTAAAAAAAAGTGTATGTACCCTGTAGACCGCTTGTCCATACACATTCTTAGTAACTATCCTAGTTCTGTCATAGTACACCAAGCGTCTTAGTTCGTCGCACGCGTGCGTCGTTGCTTCATACTTTTCTCCGACTGAAAAGAGAAACACCTGTTTAAAACCGAGACAATAGAACTAATTTCTATCTAAAGAGCGAAATGCGACGAGCCTTAGCTTGCGACAGAGGCACTTCGATTATAGCGCTTCGCCGCCCACTACAGCGGAACGCTCGCTTCGCTCGCTAGGCTCGCGAGAGTGGTTCACGTCTATCTAAGGCTTTGCTCCTCTCAACATCCTTAAGACCTACAGGCGTGCATTTTATATTACACATAATAGCTTTAGACGAAGCTGGTGGTGACTTGAGTTGTCTACCCGCAGCTGCGTTTAATGGTGCAGTGTCTGTCGAACTTCAGACTTTATTGTTTCTTCTTATACACGAAGTTTGGTAATATGTGTATAATCCCGAAACATAGCCATGCAACCAAGTATAAATAACACCGTAGCAACAAACAAAATCCGATCCGAACAAATTCCATACAAAAACTCAAATTTATTTTATTACAAACGTAACATGTTTCGACTTCTGTTTCGTATGGACCATGAGGTTATCAACCAAGAACAATGTATTAGCTAAACCGTGGCTAAACCTAGCGTTGTCACTTTCCAATTTTACAAAGTGTCAAACAAACAACCTTAATATCTCTGCCACATGGTGCTTTTTAGGTATGACTATAATTTTCCGGGGTCTTTTGCTTTGTGCCCTATTTACCATATTCGGAATTATACAGGTATTACCAAACAACTTGTATACTACAACTATTTTTTGCTACTATTCTATGAAACGGCTTAACATTTCATATAGGCAACCTTAGTTAAGGATTGGTGTTACTTTCGTAGAGATGGAGATCACCACAAGGAGAACTGGTTATTAACGACCACGCCGGCCCTATGCGTATTGGCGATTATGATTGTTAATGTTAAAGTTTTTTTTTATATCTTACGGGTAATAAGCACAGTGGCTTCATCTCGCTTGATGTGAAGTAATGATAAGGCCGAAGGTGGAAGCGCACTTCACCCGGGATCTGAGTTACTGAGGCACTCTGAACTACTGAGGCACTGGCTATCTTATCTCTAGCTGCCAGAACGACGACATATTTCGATAAGATGGTGATAGCTAACCAGGCTGACAAACAAGTCCTACCACCAACCAAACCGAGTATACAAACATGTACCCCCGCTGGGAATCGAACCCGGGCCCGCTGGGTTTAAACCGGTGGTCTTAACCACTAGACCACAGCTACGTGCCGTCCGAAGTGCGGTGGAGCTCGAGATGATAATATTGGTTAAGTACCAACTTAACCGACTTACAAAATTGAATGTTGATAGCGTCCTTGTCGATCCGGTTGACGGAGTAGAAGTACTCGTTCTCGACCTTGGCGTGGTAGGGGAATGTGTAGGTGTCCCAAACGTGCAAGGTGTCCAAGTTGTTGGATGAATCGGAGCCCAACCGAGCCCCGAATGGTGCCTCATCCAGGGGCACATCTTCGATTTCTTCTAGAACAGTCCAATTTAATTTTGAACAACTGTAGGTTTTTTTAAGTAAAACTAAAAAGTCTAAATACTGCCCCATATGCGGGGTTTACAACTCCGCTACCAAAGAGGACATGTGGTAGTTAACTTTCGAGTTGACGACCGCGAGCAGTGGAAACTGCGAGTTGTACTCTTAGTGCAACGAGAAGTGTGCGAGCTTACAGCTCCGGTAACCTATCTGGATATTAGGTAGTGGACTATACGTCTCCACGGGGCAGCTCGCTCGAAACACTAGTCTTAAGAGTTCCGGATGAAGAATGTGCTTCGGCGCGTCCTGATTTGGCGTTATGACCTGACGCAGATGGTCCCTTGTGCTTGCGCACTTTATAACCTGTCGGTTGGTGGGGGGTGTCAGTATAAACTTTAAAGTCGTGTGTAGTGGGCTGTCCCCTATGCGGGTAGGTAATCACAAACCCGGGCTATGCATCGAAAAATCGGAAAGACACTTGGGAATTGAACATAATGAAAATGTGAAAGTTATGTATCAGCTGCCTAATTTCCCTGCATGTCGTAAGAGCCGGCTGCGGGGCAAGGGTTCCCAGATGCTCGCACTTCAGGCGATCAGCTAGCAACCTGTCACTGATGTTATCTATTTCACCTCGGACCCCTACTTTGATTATGCTAAATGTGGCGTCGGATCACTAACGGCGAGTATTCTTGAAATTGGTGATTTCGATGCTGTGTCTAAGTCTGTACTTTATGGGAGACGGCCGTGAGAATATGTATGTAATACTTAGGCGCACTGCAGACAGAGCATCTTTGATCTCCGTATTGCGCTAACAGGCAACTCGCTACTAGCTGTTTCCACATAGCCTAAAGAAACAGCACAGACGTAGAAACTTTAGTCGCAAGTTTCGATGAACGATATAGTTTTCAGTTGCTGCACGGCGATTAAATCAGTTTCAAATTACAGCATCAAGCAACTGTCAAATTTGTACTAGTTGTTTCTGGTTGATGGGTTCCCCAACTGGCAAGCTCCTGATGACCATTGTATTTGAAATGTTTATTTAGAATCCCGGCAACCGTACACTGGGCCTTTCAGTTGCGGTTTGTGGAATATTCTCCATTATTTTTCCAAATTATAAGCTTCAAGTTATAAATATATTAAAATAATCTTAAATTAATATAATCTAGAGCTCTGATTACTTACTTTTAAATATCTTAATTGGTTGCTGAAAATAACTTAATATTTTTTTAATAAAAAATTATAAAAAAAACATCTGTTGAAAATGTCGTATATTTTTAATTTTAGTAATTAAAAGATGTTTTGTTTTTATTACAATCTTCCTGTTTCGCGTTTGTCACGTTTCCTGCCAATAGTAAAAAGAAACTTTGAATTGTTTGAAAAAAAGAAATTATTGTAAATTTTCAAGTAAACATCGCACATTTTACCAATTTAGTAATCGGCTTTTATAAAAAATATATTATTAAGCTTTTTGACATCACCATCTTCCCAGCATTCACAATTATCACCAGCGTCCCACTGCTAGGCGCAGATCTTCCCTTCACATTAGGATTTTCGACCTAAGCCAGATTAACCAAATTGGTCTGGCAAAAGTCTTCAATCAAAGCCAAGGCTTTGGTGCCTCAAGAGGCATTCTCAGAGGTTAAGAAGGTCTCTAAGAGGTTGTCTATGTGTGCGTTTGCTCGAGCGCGTTTGTATGAAGCTAACATTTTGCATCAGTCTCCTTATTTTGTGCTGGTGTCATATAGTCAATGCAAAGCAAATGGTTTGCGGCAGGTATACGTTCATACGTACCCTCATGGGTCATCGCCATCCCATCGAATTCTACCATGTATAACCCAATGACGCGGTAGTTACCGAGCTTGGTCTGCGATGGCTGCTGAAGTTATGTAACTATCGCAAAGGCCCGACACCGTAAACGTATGGAGCTCCTCCGTGCTTCGGAGAGCACTTAAAGCCGTAGTAACCGCTGCATTAGCTGTCGTATTTCATTGGGCACTGGTTTTTCCTGTGATTTTCCTATTAATAGGGAAGGCTCCTGCCCCAACAGTGGGGACATAAAATTAGCTGGTGTTGGTGATGGAACATTTGGGAGAAGAATTAGTTTTAAATACTAAGATGTATTTACTAACCCTCAGGCTCAGTGTGATCGTGCTTGAGGCGTGTCTTGGAAGCTCTCCTGTAGTCGCTGATCTGGTCCTGTTCTATGGCTGACTGTACCCACTGTTTGTAAGGCGTGAAGTCGATGAAGCGCGCGGGCGCAGCGCACCCCGGCCCGCGGATGCCGAACCCTATCTGGGTCAGAAACGATAAGATAAGATAGATACACTTCATTGTACACTAAAAATAAAACATTTGACAAAAGTAGCGATTCATTTTGATAGATTTTAATGTTTCATATATAAAAGCCTTTTCTTAATTGACTAATATCGTTGATGTTGTTGATTTTGTAAAATAAAATTGAAAGACATTAAAGAGTTGCCCTATCTTTACAAAGCTTCGACCGGCTTTGTCTTGTACTTTGTATGCATGTAAGTGATTTATGTGGTTTATCCCACATAGTCATATTATTACTTTCTTCTTTAAATTTCTGTCGAAATAGTGGAATTTAACCATGCTTTATCTTATAAGTTGTCACATGTACGCATATCTGCTGCCACGGGAAGTGTCTGTCAGTATTGATAATTAATTTGCAACAAAATTCTCTAAAACATACATGAAATGATTTTCATGATAATGAGTGCTGATGCACTGAGACTATAAGAAAAGTGAATCATGTTTTTGCTGATGACAATATGAAAGACTATTTCGTATTTGAATTTTCGCGGCTTATCTGCAATGGTATTGTTTGGTTCTCTTCTTCTCTCTCTCTTTCTTACCATCGTCCAATACTCCGAGGCGTTGGAAGCCAACACCATGCCAGTGTCCCACACGCAGGTCGACTCGGAGCGCTCCGCGAACGCACACTGCACGTGGACCGGCTGCATCTTGTTATTCACCAACTGTATAACCATAACAATAAAGACTACATTACTTCGTCATCATTTAACGAATTACGCCCACTGTAGGGCAGAGGAATTGCCTCATTTCTCATTGATTATACACGTCAGTGTTAACAACCGCCAATCCGGACTGGGCCCGATTGGAAGAATCGAGGATAATCGAATAGAATAGCATACGCTACACGCGTACTCACGCCAGCTCTGACGTAGAACTCGTCACAATGCTTCTGCTTCACGTACTGCACCTTGAAGATCTGCTTCTCTAATAGCTTATTGTCTGTGGGAATTAAAAAAGGTGGTTTTTAAATCTTTCTTCATATTAGATGCGAGACGTACACGAGTAAATGTATAAGTTATGTATTATGGTATTGGGGCTAAAAATATTTTGGTGGGTGCTTTGTTATTTAAATTAGACAACATGCTGGTCCAAAGTAACATATACATTATAGACTAACATAATTTGTGAAATTGTACCATATTTTTTATACAAAGAGCGCATACCGTCAGTGTATCCTATTGCGTAGAGCTGGTCAGACGTGTTAAAAGAGTATTTTGGCCAGCAAATCGGTGCAAATGGGACTGGAAATAAAACGTATGTATGTTAGACACGAATTAGGTTTTTTTAGGTTACCTCCCCTACACGTGAAATGGGGATGTCATTTTTTTTCTTGTCTACCCTATAAATGTGGGGTGTCGTTGGATAGCAATTTCAAAAATATTTGGGTTTGTGAAAACTGTTTTTTGATTAAGGCATCCGTTTGTAAACTATTAAGCTCCAAAGTGCAAAATTTTGTTAGTCAAGTGTCCCACCCCCCCCCCCCCCTTGCCAGCCACATGGTTGTTTTTAGATACGTGAAAAAATTCACGGTAGTTGTATATATGACGAAGTTAAAAGAAAACTATCACAGCTAAGTAGGCTCTATAAGTTTACGAGTAACAGTCGACCAACTTGTCAAACATTTTCGTGCCCAATCCGGGCCCATAACGTTCTATCTACCTAATATTGTAACAACTCATGAATACTTATGGAGATACAATAAATGATTGAATTGAATTGAATTGAATGTATTAATTATAAAATGTACTTGGCGCAGTACAAATTCCTCATTGGGAACTACTTAAATAACGTTGTCAGGTGTGTGAAACCGGTAGTATCTACATTTAAGTATATGGGCCATCGTTAAATAAATGTTCATTAAAGCCCTCTTCTCAGAGTCCTCATTATTGAGATGGGCTACGGCACCCTACACTGCGCGTGGCCCGACACGCACTTGGCCAGTTTCTCTATGTTCCTACTGCAGCACATACTATACACGGATATTGGCCTACAACTATGTAAAACTGTAGTTAAATTCAATTCAATTCAAACATTTATTTCAGGCATAATAGTCCATACAGCAGCGTAATAATACAATATTATAAAATTACAGATAAGATTACAAATAAAATTACAATAAAATTACAATAAAACTACAAATAAAATTACAAATACAAAAAATTAAATTAAATTAATGATATAAACGAATAAAATAATTAATTATTACAAATAACTAAACTACACAAAAAATAATAAATAAAATACACGTGCAGCCGAACCCAATGCATCATAAAAGGGCAGTCTACCCATTCAGCTACAACACGCAGAATGTCATTGGGGCTTCCACGAACACGTCTCATCATCGAGGCTGCTCTTTTCCGAAGAATAGCATGAAATCCATCGGTATGAGCTTCCGCGAACATGCCTGATGCACTGCAGTACTTTGGCAGTCCCAACAGCACCCTAAACGCGTTGTTGTACTGCACCCGCAAGGCTTTGATGGTTTTCTGCGTAAAGTTGACCCACAGGTTACACGAATAGAAGGACTGGCAAAAAGTCTTAAAAGTATCACCTTAACGGGTTCTGTACATCGTGCAAACCTGCGAGCCAGCATATTGCGTCTTACAGCCAACGCCCTCCGCTCCCTTTCGATGTCCTCGTTATCAAAATGGTCCTCTGTAACCCAGTTATTTAAAATGCGATACTTGTTTTAGTGCAGTACCATCAAGAAATACTTGAGGTACTGATGTGATATTGTGACCCCTAGACTTAAACATCAGCAGTTCACTTTTCTTAGCATTGTATTTTAGTCCATGTGCGGCGGCATACTTCTCACAAATACTAAGAAGTTTTTGAATGGCACTTATCGAGGGGGCCAGCAGCACCATGTCGTCTGCATAGCTGAGATTATTTATAAACTTTCCGTCAATGGAGCAGCCAACACCGGCGCCGCTGAGCTCCTCAACAAGCCCATTCACGTACAAATTAAACAGGCGGGGTGAGGTTAACCGCCCCTGAACAAGCTGCAAAGCCTGTAGCGATGCACAGTTCAAATTCATACGCTACGCACGCTTCCGTGTGCCGTGTGCTAAGCGTGCACAGAGATGAGCTGCTTGGGCCACATATCTGAGCAGGCTACGCGTACAGCAATGACGTCACCGACCATGTATTACCAACCGAGCCCTAGGACGGAGTACGTCCATATGCGGAGGCAGTAGAAGGCAGGCCCGATTAACCATCGGTGCCTTGACGGGGCACTACGCCACAAAACAATTGCTCCACAGAATGCATCTACCAGCGTCTGAAGGGCATGTGGAGAGGAAACGGAGTCAATGCAGCTCGAACTGTGCTACTGCAACTGTCTAGCTAGGGAAAGAATCGAACTCTTGGATCGGCCTATCCGAAACCAGAAGACTTTAGGCTCTTCGCTCTCAAAGACGTTACCAAACTTTTGCCATCTATATTTACAGAGGAAGAAGACCGTAAGGATGGGGTTGCACAAAAGATCCCGATGGGGCGAAGTGTAACTGGGAGAGGGAAACCACAGCAGGCCCCGTTAAGATAAGATAAAAAGATAAAACTGTGTACTCGTGCGTAGCGTATTCGTGGGTTGCCTTGGAAAAGCGTCTTAAGTTTAAAGTTTAATATGATACATTGAAATGTTCTTGGCGGAAAAGTGAAGAGTCTCAGTCAGTCTGAAGAGTCGTCAGTATTGTTTTATTTTCTAAAACTGCTAAAATTTGTGTTTTGTCGAATATTAATGAGTATGGCACATACAACAAAACAGTGCAACGTCACATATCAAATTCTCTCAAGAAGTCCGCGTGAGGTCTTAGTAAAGCCCGACATCTTTTCTAAGATACTCAAGGGGTTGGGGGGATCATTTATTAACTACATAAATACTATTTATTCATATAACTTGTAAAAAAATTACTTTGACACTGGCTAAATGTGCTAACCACACAAAGCCATCCGCTTTTGCCTCTGTCGTTGTATGATATAGCCGCATGTACCTCTATCGTCGTAATCCAGCTTCAGCTCGATGATCACGACAGTGTTGACGGTCTTGTAGTCGTGCTCGGGATGGGTGACGATGTCCTCCACCGGGCTGTACCACGGCGTGTCGGCCTGCGGGATGAACATGGCCTTGCTGTCTTCCCTAAGAACACGTAAAGTAAAGTAAACAGCCTATCAGTTTTAGCCACGGTGACCGACCATCCTCAGAGGTTTCTGTAGAGCATCACTGAGGCGTGTTCCTGTCCAATACTAGATTCTACGAGGTGTCGAATCGAAATCGAGAGCGGAACAACTCAAGAGCGCCTCTAAAAACTAACGTCTCTCCTAAAAGAAGATTGCTTTCAGCTGCTTTTATCACTCATACGATGCACATGACCACACTACCTTACGCTGTGCTTTACGCAAAGCTTTCATGTCTAACACCCTAGACTTCTTTTTAACCCAGAGGAACTCGTTAAAAGTACCCGACCTTGAGGTCTGATGGTTATGTGGAAGTCACCCGTCAGCCTTTCCATAACCCAACGACAATCCGGAGACGCCATTGTCTCCAGTCAGCTGTCAAGAGAGAAGCCCAAGACTGGGAAGGGTGAGACGGAGGGTGATACCCACTGACCTCTGGTAGACCCAACTTTGACACAGTGAACTCCGCGGGGCCTTTCGCTGGGGAATTGAACTGCGGGAAACATCTTAGACCTACTTAAGACTAGTATTGTTCATCAGTATCCTTTTGTATCCTCCGGGGATATAGAAGTGCACTACCCCATCTCTTCCTGCGGGTGTCGTAGAAGCCGAGAAAGGTCCATTCCAGAGGATGGGCAGCAGCGTCTCTCTCAGATTATTCTTACTTTACTGCGATCACCAACCCGCCTGCCAAGCGTGGCGATTATGGCGAATTCCCCTCAACATCTTTTGTCCAGTAGTGGACGTGTTTTAGCTGAGTTGAGATCCGTATGTACACACGCGTGCACATCAACCTACCACAAACTGTCAAATTTCCTCCATAGACTTTGAACTTTATGAGCTAGACATATGATTGAAAATGTATTGAAGAAATTTGACAGTTTTGCTAGGTTGATGTGCAGCCGTCTGACACCTGAGCACATTCCTCGGCACTTTCGCGACGTCGTCGGCGTTGCCCAGCGCATACTTATCCTTGATCAGCACGATGCCCGTTAGCGCTATCTTTATGGAGTCACCTTCGTCTGGAATAACACGTTAGTGTTACTACTAAAGGCTTAAATAATGTTGCCGCCTTACAGTACGATTTGTCACTCTATGGTATTCGTTACGTCATGCAGAATAAGTTTAATTTAAACACAAAAAAACTTGATTTATGACACAGTGAAGGTAGGGCCACCAGAGTTCGAAACTAAAAGCACTGAGCAAGTGATCACTACGTTTTAACTAAAAGCACAAATGACGTCGCCAAAAAATAACATAGATTTTTATTTAAATTTTATGGGATGACAGCTACAAAGCAGACGTCACCTAAGACCGAAAAGTCACTAAGTCAACGTTGGTGGTACTGGTAACGTTTGCTTTGTGACTTCAAGAGTAAGCTTACGCAAATGCACCCGCAAAACGCCGAGCCAGGGGAAGAGGCCGCTCTGGCCAAAGTTGCCTTCCATCACACCGCCAACCTTCGCCTCGTCGCAAAACAGCGAGTCCAGCAGTGGGCTCCTCTCTGTGAACACCAATCATCAGAGAGAGAGAGAGAGAGAGAGAGAGAGAGAGAGAGAGAGAGAGAGAGCACTCCTCCATAGTTGTGAACTTAAACTATGCGAAATGTCACTCTCGTCTGAGCGCGTACTGTGCTTAAAATGGAGAACCACGGCCGGTAGTCTACGGACCAAATACTTCAACCGACACTCGGTTGGAGTATTTGTATACTATGATTCACTTGTAGTAACAGTTATCTCTTCTCCTTGTACCTTCCTAACTACAACTCTTGTCTCTTAGCAAACACCTAACATGTTCATAACTGAACAATATGTTCAAACCTTTTTGTGATTACTGTCTATTATGATTATGATTATAAAGAAAGTCATAAGACAATTAAAGACGATATAGTAGCGAGTTGGTGTATTTTTAATAAATTTATGAAGTTTTTAGTGAATTGTTTTAGTCCTGGGCACCCAGGAACCAGGGGAAGATTGTCCGGGACATAAAAACACATAAGTTAAGTTCTTAAGTGGGATGTAGATATCAATAAAAGTGGACTGTATAACATAGACTGATTTATAAATGGTATAACATTCTACAAGAATAAGCCCGACAATGAATAGTTCGTGCGTGCTCGGCTGTGGTTGTGAAGTGTTAGTTCCCGCGCGCTCCCACAGATCACGGGGCGCCCCCGTGCGCCCAGTGTTGCCATAACTACATTAGTTTGCGTTAAGGGTGCGCCGTCCGTTTTTTTTTTTTTGGAGAGAGATTGCTGATTGCCGCTGCGGCATTTTCAGCTTCACCGGGCTTTTTGGGGGCGGCGAGGAACGTAAAGGGTCCCTCAAGCCGTGTGAAACGAATCACCTTCGGAGGTTATCTAGAGGGAACGGCATCGCGCACAAGTGCGCGTCCCCGTGCCCTACTAGATTCTCCGAAGGGTTCGGATCGGATCGGGGAGCGGAGCAACCCGAGGGCGCCTCTAAAGGCACGGACCTCGGCTCGGGTTGACCGGGCCGTGGAGGAGGAGAGAACCGACCAGGTACATGTCTGTACCTGGTGTAGAGCGAGTGTGAACCGGTTCTTCGTACCCTTGTTCTACGAGTACGGTGTCTTGGGCCTAAACTGGTGTGCATGTTTAGTGTATTCTGTAAATGTGTGCTGTCATTTAGAGGATCGGGCGGGGGGGCGTTCGCAACCGTTATGGGATCGTCGGGGTCATCTAGGACGTGCTTAGGACGCCTAGACATGAACCGTTTTGTTGGTGGAAGGCTTCCAACATTATAGTTGGCGGCCGCCACAACAAGCGGGTTAGGGTGGTGGGGGGCGTTATCAAAGTAACGTATGGAAACGTCCTTGATAAAGTCTTTGATAGTGGGAAGATCAAGATCGCGGTGGAGATCTACGTTGCGATAGTACCACGGGCAACCCGTGGCACCACGCATGAAACGGTTCTGGAGGGTTTGTAAGCGATACAAATAGGAGGGCGCAGCGTGCGCGAAAACTACGCTAGCGTAAGTCATGACGGGGCGGATGCAAGCTTTGTAAATTGTCGTCTTATGTCTAAGAGACATTTTACTCCGCCTGCCTATAAGGTGGAATAATCGACCTAATATGAACGCGGCCCTGTTACGGACGATTTTAAGGTGAGACGCAAACGTCATCCTTCTATCGAGGGTGACACCGAGATATTTCACCTGCTTTACCCAAGGGATAGCACGGTCAAATAAACGTATAGGAGGGCGACGATCGTCGTTACCTCGAGAAAAGAACATTGCGGCACTTTTCTCGGGGTTAACTTCGATCCGCCATTTACGAAACCAAACGCCGAGGTTGTTGGCGGCCGTTTGGAGTCGGTTGGAAACCGCGACTTTATCTCTACCAGAGGAATATAGCGCGGTGTCATCCGCGAATAGAGCTAGCTCTACGCGTGGGGTCTCCGGAATGTCGTTCGCGTAAAGCGCAAACAGGATTGGGGAGAGCACGGATCCCTGCGGAACGCCGGCTCGAAAGGGACGAGGGGCGGAGAGCGTTCCTTCGACGCGGAAGCGAAAGGAGCGATCCGACAAATAGTCTCGTAAGATGTGCACGAGTCTGTCTGGCACGCCAAATTGGTAAAGCTTATAAATTAAGCCGTTGTGCCAAACTTTGTCGAACGCTTTCGCAACGTCGAAGAAAAGAGCTCCGGTGCCCTTGGGACGGGCCCTTTTATTGAGGCCGGATAGAATATGCTCCGTGAGGCGGTGCAATTGATGGGTGCACGAGTGTTTGGGGCGAAACCCAAACTGCTCGTCTATGAGGATATTGTTAGAGGACACAAAGTCCTTTAAGCGGGATACTAGAACGCGTTCGTACAGTTTTCCCAGCGATTTGAGAAGACTGATGGGGCGATAACTAGAAGGGGCGTTACGCGGTTTACCGGGTTTATGGATACCTATGACAACCGCATCTTTCCACGCAGCGGGAAAGATTGCGTTTGACATGGCGCTATTGAAGATAGCTACTATTAAAAGGATAAGCTGAGCGGGTAAGATCTTAAGGATCTTATTTGAGATGCCGTCTGCCCCGGGGGCACTACGGGGTTTGAGTCGTCTAATGAGCGTTTGCACCTCATCCTCCGTAACAGGCGGGAGGGTTGCGGTTGGGGGGAGGGACGAGAGTCTATCTACTTCCCTATCGACCATGTCTACATGGTCCTGAGGGACTGGGAGAGTGCTAGACTGTCGGCGAGGCATTCGGCTTTCTCGTCGTCGTCAAAGGCGATCGAGTTGTCGGGTTTGTTAAGCGGGGGCATAGAAGTGACTGTATCCGACTTAAAGGCTCTCGCCAACTTCCAATAAGCTTGGTGAGAGGGCGAGATCTCTTTAAGGCCATCCCAATTCGTACCGCGGAGCTCTTGAATGCGCTCTTTAGCAGCGCGCTGCAAAGAGCGCATACGAACTCGGTTGTCCGAAGTGGGATAGGAGTCGTAAGCGCGCGTGGCGGCGTTCTTAGCCCTCAACAGTTGCCTCACATCGTCCGGCAGTTTGAAGCGATGGTCACCCGTCGCAACAACTCGCCGGGACGATTCGCTTATAGCGTTAGTGAGATGACTACTGAGGGCGTCGACCGCTGCCACTGTCTCGTGAGGCGAGACAATGCTATCGGGGATTTGGTTTAGTGACTCACTGGCGGTAGGCTCGAGTAATTTCTCAAGCTTATCCCAGTCAGTCACCACCTTAATAACGGGGGTGGGGTCGATGGGGGGGCCTAACTGTAAAACCACCGGCCTATGGTCGGAGGAGAGCGCGTGGATCGTTTCTATGGAACGCAACCGTAAGGTTACGTTCCTTAGCAACGCCATATCTAACGGGTACGCCGTCCGTAAGTGACAAGTGTCATATATTTTATTTGAAATGTCTTCATCCATATTTATCTGATGCCGCGCGGCCATACTTATTTTGTACGGGGACTTTAACGTGTTCATTTGAAAAATAATAATTAAAAAATCCGCTCTCCGTAGTAATTCCGGTAGAAGACACTGAGAGGAGCAATGTCTCTACGCAGCTGGAGGTCCCCAAGAGAAGCTGTAACCTCAGCATCTCTAATAATGCGTACTGCTCGCCTTTGCAGTCTATCAAGTGCATCGAGGAGGTATTTAGCGGGGCCATCCCATAGATGGGAACAATACTCCATACTCGATCGCACCTGAGTCTTGTACAGCAAACAGCGCTGCTCGGGAGACCGACTGCCATCTGCATAACAATGAATATTGCCCAAGGACAACATGTCATTGATATGCAGAAGAAATAGAGTAAGTGAGAGCACATAACCCTTCGGCACTCCGGCATTGTCTTTTTAGAACGCGGAGGAACTACCCTCACAAAGGACACGAACCCTCCGCTCTTCTAGAAAGTCATTTGGGAGTCGTTTGTCGCTCCTGCGCGACATCAGTCACTCGGCCGAGGTGGTCAAAAAGGCTGCCTGTGTCAGCATCTCCCGTGTGGGACCGACATAGGCACCCATAGACACGGCAACGGGAGCCGAATTCAATGCGCACTCAAAGGATGGGAAAGGTGGGGTGTTCCAAGCAGTGCAGACGACGACAACAAATGTCAGCCCTCACGTACAGACACACTGTGACTTTCGCGAGGAATTGCTCCTCAAGCTGACAGCGGGGGTAACTTAAGTAGGACGTGTCAGCAGGGCGACGAATTTGAGTCTCCGTCAGAAAAAGCAATGCAGGCTGCGCCGTCTCGAGGAGTTGGTGGACGGCGTTAAGGTTAGAATGGAGCCCACGGATGTTTGTGAACTCAACCTCAAATAGCGAATTCGTGGTGGGAGAGGAGGAAGTCGCTGTATTACTTGCATTATTTTTTGGCACTCTCATTGAAAAAGGGGAAGGAAGGAACGTAAACAAGGAGCCACTACTGCCGCAAAGAAATGAACAAAGCGAGAGTCTTCCCCTTTAGCATTGTAAGAGCGTTACAACCACAGCAGACACGCCAGACGGAAGGGCCCCCATACCCTCCCGAAAGTGGTCGCCGGATCCCATCATTTCCGGTCACCAACCAGCACTCCGTTACCAGCCCGTTCGCAGACACGACTATCGGCACAATGATTGCCGAGTCAACATCCCACATAGTGGTTACCTCGTGAGCCAAGTCAAGGTACTTGCTGGCCTTGTCCTTCTCGGCCTTTACGAAGTTCTCGTCATGCGGGATGGTAACGTCAACAAGCACTGTCCGGCGTTGCGATCGATCATCACGGTATCAGGCCTATTAGCTATTATAGTCCTATCCATGATGACAGTTCGATCCCAATAGAGCGTAGCACGGCCGTCTTCAAGAACCGGTGCAGGTGCGATGGTCCACAAGACCATATAGAAGAGCAAGTTGCTGGTGAATAATTACTTAATAAGATGGTGGTAGCTACTCAGGCAGACCTTAAACAAGTCGTACCACCAACCAAATCGTTAAAGGAATTATGGAAGGAATAGGACAGAAGGAATTATTAAAGGAACTGATTATTGTACCTACATTAATTATTATTGTTCTTATCAGGCATTACTTTCCCACTGCAGGGCAAAGGCCTTCCCTCCTTCCACCTATCTCTAGCCTGAGCTAGTTGGTGCCATTTTTTCAAGTGGAAGTCCAACTCATCTCACCATCTCCGTATAGGCCTTCCACGTTGTCGTCGTCCGCCGTTTGTTACGTGCCTTACGTGGCAATCTTTGCCCAGAATTCATCCGACATACGGATACATTCATCGACACAAACATAATCTATTCTATTCTATTTTAAAAATAACAAACACTTGCCATACAAAATCAACAGGACCATAACACAAAACAAATCGTTCCTGCCACCCATATCACTAGCCACTCATTACTGGCTACAATCAGTAACGAGCACAGCTACACAAATTGTGCGTTTAATTGATTGGAAAACAATTATTAATTTGGAAATGCACACGGACGGATGGCGCGGAGTAAACATCCACCTTTAGTAAACTAAGATAAAATGACTTCATTTCATTCATTGAAATTTTTATTATTGTTTACTTTTTATTTTCAAGTGCTAATTGCTGCACTGAAACTAAATTAAATATTTATAAAATACAATGAAGAAATTTTTATTATTGGTTCTGTAAGACGGAATTTCTTTTTGTTATCTTTAGCAAGAGCTGGATGGGTGTAGCCGCGGACCGTGCTTAGTGGCGTGTACCTACATGGAGAGGCCTATGTCCAGCAGTGGACTAATAAGGACTGATGATGATGATGATGATCTTATAATAAGTACGCTTCGGTGGTCAACTGGCTAAGGTTCGGCTTAATATTTGGAGTCTTAGGTTCCCACGTGGAGTATAGTGTTTTTCTAATTCATCGATGCACAACCCACAAACCCACATTTAGCAAGCTTGGTGAATTAGCGATGACTTATTGTCCAAAGACCATTACCGTCTTAATAGAATTAAATAATGAAAACAAACGGAACCCATCATAACTGTAACCTACTTTGCTTCTACTTAGCTCGAGTTCGCTCCATGATGAATGTAACGGCGCCGTTCTTAATGGATGTTAGAGGACTGTTCTGTGAAAAAATAATAAGGATAATTGGATCGGCCTGTTAAGTACATTTAAAAACGTCTCGATAATTACATAAAGTATCGCTGAAATAAAATAGATGTTACTAGTAAGTAACTGTCTCATTATAATTGCAAAAAAACGAATATAAAAAAAGTTTAACAACATAGTATAAATTGTAATTTATAACATTTACAACTCTTTTACAGATAAGCTCACCCTTGTATATGTTTTTTAAAATGTAATTTATACTGTTATTTCAATGTACAATAAACTTAGAGCATTACAATAGAGGATTCAATAAATGTACATTTCCATAAATATTATATTAGTACTACAATACTACAATACAATATACTTTAACTTTTTGGTAATCCCAACTGTCGAAATACAACATTACTACTCATCTAAATTGTTGTTAAAACGATGTTATTATTATCGAATGGTATAAATAAAATTCAATTCAAAATTTAAAAAAAATACCTGGCATTAGATGTTATTATTATCGAATGGTGTAAATATATGATAGAAGTTATACCAGGCACATTTAAAACAAGCTCTGCAACAAATAAAATTGGACAGGTACAATTAATCATGTTAGTATGCAGAGGAGCGATGACGGCAGTGGTTAAAGCGCCCGGTCTGCGATTGCTAAGGTTAAGGAATTTTCGCAAAGGCCGGTCAACAGATGGGTGACCAAAAACTTATCATCTCGAGCTTCTCCTTGCTTCGGAAGGCACGTAAAGCCATTGATCTTGGCTGCATTAGCAGTCGTTAACCACCGTCAATCCTCACTAAGGATGCGTGGTAGTTCTATGTCCCGTTATCCCTATCTCGGCCCCCAGCAGTGGGGTCTTAAATGAGCTAGCGATATTAATATGCAACCCCGCTGGGAATTGAACCCTCTGAGGCTGGTGGCCTGGGGTGGCGGTCTAGTGGTTATAACTAGACCACTGCCTCGGTTTCTAGTCAAAACAACCACATCCCCGCTACACACGACTTTTAAAGTTTATACTGACACCCCCCACCAACCGTCAGGTCATAAAGTAGGTGTCAGATAACCTTGCGCAAGCACAAGGGACGGTCATAACGCCGGATCAGGATCATTATATATGTAGTCAACATTCCTATTGCGCTATCGTGGCTCCGTCTAACCCATAATATCAACTCTACATTGCATTGGTATTCTATTATATTCTATTCTATTGCAACTCAACATCATCCGTCTTACAAAAACACAATGTTGAAAAAAATTCCACGAGCAGGATTTGAACCTGCACCCTTCTGACATACCGGGTCAGGTGCTCTTCCAATTGAGCTATCGTGGTTTGCGTTAAAATTATATAAACAAAAACAAAAACATTTTATAAATAGCTTGCCTACTTCTTAACTGATTTTTAGTATTTGTAAAAATATTATGATCGGGTGTTAATGACGGTAGTTGTTGACATTGACTGGGTGCCTTTGGCTTTCAAAGTAAAAAAGTAAATAGTGTTGAATAATTTCGGCGGGCTGGTTAGAACCACGATAGCTCAATAGGAAGAGCACCTGACCCGGTATGTCAGAAGGGTGCAGGTTCAAATCCTGCTCGTGGAAATTTTTTCAACATTGTTTTTGTAATTTGTTTCGCAACAAAATTCGCGTTAAAATTATACAAACAAAAACAAAAACATTTTATCATCCGTCTTGCTCATTCGTGTTTTTTTTCGTTTGTTCATCACACGTTAATCCGATATGCCAGCGATTTTATTTATTTTATCAAGCATACACCAAACATTAACTGCCTGAATAATCTGGTGCTATCAAGGCGCCGTGAAATAGTTTCATACTGTGGCTTGTGCTAATTAATTATGAAACAATGTGTACAGTTATAATGTAATACTATCGGAGGTAAAAAGGCTATGTAGGCTTGTTTGCGGCAACTTATTTTAAAGAAAATTTATTAAAATTAACGATTTTATTCCCCAAAGATTATTAGGAATTTGTAGAGAGGCCGTCTGAAACCATCAGTAAACTCTGTCCAATAGAAAACCAGCAATACTAATCTTAAAAAAAACACGTGTTGAGAGAGTTGTGAAACTCTTAACATGAAAAAAAAACACATGAATAAAATGTATATTTACCAATTAAAAGTAACCGGAAAACTGCGCATATTATACTGAACTCCGGCCTGCTCGGTATTCTCAAGATTTGATCATTAAAAGTAGCTTGTTAAAAGTTTTGTATAAGGCGCCGTTGGTTGTAACGATGCTAGCGACGTGACGAACGTACAGAACGACATTTTATTCGTAAATGTTGCTGGAAAATATTATGTTATCGTTTTGGTAGAAAAGTTTGACTTTGTATATAGTCATAGCACGATGCGAAAGCACTAACATAAGTCTCGGTGATATTTAAAAATGTTTTGATAGTTCAGTTAACTTAATTTTTATTACAGAGGACGAAGGCTATTGTTTTCTAAAGTTTACGCGAACACTACACATTGAAATGAAACACTTTTACGGATCTACTCGCGTTTATTTTACACATTAACTATTTTAGTTACGAAGAGTATGTCCCATTTTTTCCATTTTTCTATAGTTAGGCCATTGCAATTTTATTTTTATCATTTGGCTAGCATTAGGCTAGCATTCGGATTTGCTATATGAAGCCTCTATCTGATGATGATGAGTCTAGATGCGAAGACAGCTATGACACAAGGTTGTGTCGCACTAGGAGGAGCATTGGAACCAAAACCGATATATCCAAATCACCATATTTTTCATTAATAAGAAAAAACTTCATAAGTTTTTTAATGTTACAATAGTGGAAAAATATTTTATGTTAATTTATGGTTAAAAGTGACACAGATTGATGTGTTTAACTAAACGGAAGGTAGATTCATAATTAGGTGAGATATTGGGCGAACAAGTTTGCATATATCGAGTTTTGACGCGATCATTTGCATATATCGGTTTTTGATTAAACCAGAATGGATGTCGGTTTTTGAAATGATCAAATCGAACTTATTGGCAACCTGTAAAGGAAGAATAGGTAGGTATATCATCATCATTACAGCCGAAGGCATAGAGAATAGTAATGTTATTATATGGCCGAAGGACTTCCATTGCTCGACATAGGCCTCCCTAAGATAAATACCTACGTCGTAAAATACTGAAACAGCTAAATAAGATCACCCTAGCAACTTACTTATTTTCTCTTACAGCTTGAGTTTTGCGTTTTTTTAGGTTGTCTTTGCGCCCCTTGATTTATCCACTGTACTTTCTTTATTAATATCTCCTGCTCTAACATAGTCTTCTAAAATAGACGGAGACTCACTAATTTTCTATATGTCTTTTTTTAAAAGACAAAACAGACAGGGAACTATCTTCATCTTCCTTTATTTATGGCATATTCTGTGTCTACAGCCGAACACAATTCCGCCAATATCAGGTAGGTAGCCAATACACGGAAGGATAAAATGGTGAGGTGTTTACGGGGAGCGTTCAGATTATATTTTTAGAGAATCGATGTAAGCAAATATTACAAAATCGATTAAACATGTATTAGTAGGCATATTGTTAAATTGTGTTAAAATTCATAAAAATTATCGGTTTTTCATCCGACATACATAGTTGTCGGAACCTCTTGCAAAACATTGACAACTTGTCATTTGTTCTGATTTGTTCTATTTGTTCCTACATTATTAATTTACATTTTAAGATCATTGTAAATTCTAAAGCAAAAATTTAAAATATTACATCATAAAATTTATTCATTGTAATCATTTAAAACGACATATTGAATGACCCTAATAAACAGTGCAGACAATAACCCTATTAAAATGATGAGGAAAATATTGAATTTGTATTGTACGCAGTGTGTTGTTCCGTTAATTATGACGTCATACATCAACCCTTTGTTGGTGACCTATTAAAATAACATCAGATCCAGGGCGGGTCCGAACCACCCGGGAAAGGATTAGACAGCCACGGCGCCGTAACTCAGAGGAATGGCCGCATTATTGCCGCATTATTCAAAATCCCGTCCGCAGAGGAAGTATTAAGTGTCAAATGTATTAGTTACGACGATCGGGAGATGGCAGCGCGTGCCCATTGTTGGACGGCATCGGCACGGTAATACTCGTAGCGCCTTACAAATAAACAAAAATAAGGTCTGAATAGTTATTCCGTGTTTTGTTCATGTTATGTAAACGTCAGTTCAAATTAGAGTAAAAGAGACAAAACACGGAATAACTATTCGGACCATACTCTTTGTTTATTTGTAAAGCACGTAATGTATCGGTGGTTTGGCTACCGGTCCCTCAGACTTTGTGGTAGCCGGTCATATAATCTATTACTGAGTTCACTTAGTCACCGAAAGTGTCATAATAATTACTTACATATATTAAGTTTGTACTACTAACTTTTTCTTTTTTTTTTGAGAGAGATTGCTGATTGCCTCTACGGCATTTTCAGCTTCACCGGGCCTAATGTATTACTAACATAAATGTATTAAGCTTAAATACATGTCGGCGCGCGAGGGGCGTTCGGCCGCTCCCAGCGACACGACGGCGTAGCGGCGAACGGTGGAAACAGCTTCGAACCCCTGGCCCGCCGCACACCACGACACTTAGCCTCGCGACAGCTTAGGCACCGGCCGATTTTAGTTTTGTACGGACACACGAATTGCTTGTACCAAATAATATTATATCTTTTCAAATACAGTCCGCTTTTCACTCCAATATCCCTTTGAGATCAGCATACATTTTAACTTAATACTCAATATATAATGCAAAATCATAATGTACATAACGATGGTAACAATATATAAGATCCTGTCAGGCATACAATATCATGAATGATGAAAATTATATATAAAATAAAAAATATATATTTATAACATAAAAAAATAAAAAACATAACCATAATTATATTCGTTGCGGATATTCTCCGGGGAGGCCTTTATCCAGCAGTGGACTTCTTTTGACTGAAACGATAATGATGTTATACAACAACCTGATAAAATAAAAATTAAGAAAATTAGTCACTTCTCCGTTAATCAGGCGAAACAGATTAAAATAAAACCAAATTATCTATGTTCATTTTAAAAATAAAATTCTATAGTTTAATATGTATAGTTTATTTTTATTTTTTTAATTTACTATATTTTTAAATAATCCTAAATATTGCATACTGTATGAAATACCAATATTGTCATAACCAATAAAGTGAAAGTCAAAGTCAAATCATTTAAATAACCATATGCCTTAACAGGCACTTATTGACGTCAAAACTATAAAATCCAAATAATAATAAAAACAAAAAAAATTGTTTAGACTATACTGCTGAATCTGAGAGTAATCTCTATAGACTCTAGAGAGATTACTCTCTATTATTTAACTCCACTCGATAGATACTCTAGACTCTAGAGTGCAGTGGAGACAGTGTCAGCGAACAATGGTCCATACAACCCGAGCCGACTTGCTCTGACTTTTTCTAATAGTCACGTCATAATATCATTTCCTCTAATTTAAAACGCATTTCACAAAAGGGATCTTGTTTTTTCTATTCAACTGAAATATGTGTTATATAGTTTATATAATTTAGTAGACTATGCTAGAAGCCAACTTTGTAATTAGAGGTAAATTAAAGTTGGCCTGTTGCTTTGCTGTAGTACACTGACTTTTATTTTGTTTTAGTTTATGTAAACTTTATGTAAATGGAACATAAAGTATATCAAAATAATATTTAAAGTGTAAAATAGAAAATGGAGCAATACAGTTGATACGTTGTAGATCGCCCACTTGTATCGAGTTGTTTAATATATTATCTACGTAAGTACTAACCTATATGTATTTATAAAATGTTTTTTGTTTTGTTTATATAATTTTAACGCAAATTTTTGTTGCGAAACAAATTACAAAAACACAATGTTGAAAAAGTTTCCATGAGCAGGATTTGAACCTGTACCCTTCTGACATACCGGGTCAGGTGCTCTTGCAATTGAGCTATCGTGGTTCTAACCAGCCCGCCGAAATTATTCAACACTATTTACTTTTTACTTTGAAAGCCAAAGGCACCCATTCAATGTCAACAACTACCGTCATTAACACCCGATCATAATATTTTTACAAATACTAAAGATCAGTTAAGAAGTAGGCAAGCTATTTATAAAATGTTTTTTGTTTTGTTTATATAATTTTAACGCAAATTTTTTATTTATATGAATTTACTTATTTACGTATTTACATATTTGCTTATTGACTTGTATATTTTATAAATTACTGTTTGAAAGAAGTCATTATTATGTCGGTACAAACCCAGTGCGATCGGAAAGGGGCACATTAATGAAAATAAAATAATGTTACAGTAATTATAAATGCTTGTAAAAAATAATTTTATAATACAACGTTCACTTTATAAACGCCGAATAAAACCAAATAAGAGCATCAATTACCATTAAAATAGTTTACTTGTATCTAAAGCGACGCTCCTATTTCGGACATTTTTATTACAAAGTACCCATGATAGTAACCCTAAAACGTCGGTGGGTTGTTTTTTGTGTTTTTGTTGTTGGAACTATGCCCATAACGTTCGAAAGACCGCCATAAATATGTCAACGGGTGATCGTGCCCGGGTCAAAGAGATATAACGCGTTACGAACGGACGGTGGGGCATCTTCGAAATGGAGATTTGATCGACGCAAATTAACAGGTATTTGGGTTTTAACAGGTTGACCGCCGTCGGACCCAGACACCGTAGAAATTCAATTGTTTGTCGTTCAAATGGCGTTTAAGGTGTTAACGCAGTTTTACACAAAATACCTACACACTCATCATGTGTGAGAGTCTTAAAACTCTTAATAAAATACAAAATTAAAAATTTTTATTCTAAGTATTTTTTTGATCTACAATTCAAAGCTATGAACTTCGTAAACCCTACGGTGAAGACCTTGTACCGAGATCTTGTACCAACTTGCCTTTCTAAATGATGAATTGAAATGACTGCCAAGGACTTTTCCACCATCACACCGCTTGCCATCAACAGGATCTTATCCCAACACATTAAAACCGAAACCATCATGCACAAGGAATTTGCTCCCGCGAACGCTTAGTTATAGCCCTTACCGGGTTTCTTGCGATCTTTTCACGTCGACGAAGCCATGGCTTCTTTTTTAACTTGTATATTAAACGATTTAAATTAATCGAATAATTACGTCAGTATATAGGTTGGTACACGTATTAAAAACAATACCAAGTAGATATTTACTAAGCTCTTAAAAAGCCTATCCCACTTTGCCTACTGGCCATCTTGATCCATCGCCCCAGCTGATCGACGCGACCCGCCCGTCCACGGGTTAACGTTCAGTAGAACGATATATTTGATTTATCGGCGCATCGCGATACATTTGTTAATCTCTGTTTGCAAGGACATTATTTAGCTATCTGCCTTAAATAAAAGCAAGCGTTCAGAAATTATTTTTGCACTAAACAGGGCCATCAGAACTGCAAATGTTTCACAGACTTCTTTATACCCATTTGGGATTATGTTTCGCAGCTTCATTCTTAGCTATCTAAGTTTGACATGGTGTAGTAGCGCAATCTACTGTAGGCCTTGCACGATAAGTTAAAAAAAATATTTTTAAATGGTAACCCTGCCGCTCTTCCATAGTCTTAGTCGGAGGGAGCACCGTTCACAGTCGTCATTCTGTGTTATCGTGCTGTAGCCTTCGCACATAAACTGCAACCGTATTATTTTCGCGAAGTGTCGTAACAAAAGGAAACGAGAAGAAGATGAAGCCAGAATTTCGAAGAAGATCAAGAAATTGGAAAAAAAGTTTCTGCGACGCAGACGTGTTATTACATCGCCTGATGATGGTAGGTGGACATACTCGTATTTTACTTTACTATTGTTGATAGCTATGAAATATAAATAGTTTAAACTGGAACAAATTGTTGCCGTTGGCAGTTAATTGATATTTAAAATAGGCAAGGGCCCTGTGCGATTTCTTTATTTTTAAAATAAAAAACCGTCGTTGGCCGTAAATTAGTAATATTTAACAACCGTCGTTGGCGGTTAGTTAATGTTGCATGCAAATCGACAACCGTCACATAGCAAATAAGACAATCATTTTATCTAGTAAAACTCTGCCAATTTATCTGCGAAATATTAAGTGTCTTTAGTTGAGTACAAAAATTAAATGTAAAATATCAGCAGTTTAGTCATAATATTGAAAAAACAATACAAAAAAGGGTAAGTTTAGGATTTTTTTCTATCGATTGAAGTTCGTTGGACCTTGTAACTGAATGCGACTCTGACGAATGCGAATTTAAACCTGATAATAAGAAAATCTTTGCGTTTTAATCACAGACCCAATATTTTTTTATAAATAAAAACGTGTTACATTGTGATTGCAAAATAAAAATATTGAAGGTGTAATTCTAAGGTAATAAGCTAAATGTTCTTTAATGTTCCATCAAAATGTAACAAGCTTTTATTTATAAAAAAATTGGGTCTGGTGGTGAAAATGCAAAGATTTATTATCAGGTTTAAATTATTTTTAAATCTTTAGTTTTTTTATTAACAAATAATAAAAGCTTGTTTTTGAAAAGTTTTTTTCTTTCTTTTAATTTTTTAATGATAAAGGCCTTTAACCAGCCATGGGACAGTATATTTACTTTACTTGTAAAAATATTAAGACTATCTGTTACATTGAATCACGAAACGATTTCAAACTGCAGCTCTCAATTTTTTGAAACTTTTTCAATTAAAATTATAATTATTATTATAAGCCTGTAGTGTCCCACTGCAGGGCAACGGCCTCCCTACCCTCTTTCCACCGTGTTCTATCTTAAGCAACAATTTTAGATGGGAGTCAAGGTCGTCCCGCCGTCTCCTTTTTGGTCTGCCGCGACGTCGTTTTCGGTTTTGTGGAACCCATTCGGTAGTTACCTTGGCCCACCGTTCCTCCGACATGCGACAGACAAGTCCTGCCCCGTAACACTTTTATACCTTTAAGTAAACCACACTGGTATAGTACCTAAAGACTTTCCTCGCACCTTCTCACGACCTTAAACCCTGCGACAATACACAACCAAGGATCACTGACATGCAGTGCCAGCATAACTGCTTTATGAGTTGTTTATGCACCCTGGGCTCGTGCGCCGACAGCCGAATGGCAGCCGATTATGAGACGACGTTGAGACACTAAGGAGGACCCAGAATGTAAGCTTAATATACATACCGCGCTCGACCAACTCACACGCAGACCCCTTGCACGGACACGTATCTCGGAACAGCTCGCAACAGTCCGAGCGCTCTGATTAGGGATGAGCGACATTTATCGATATTGGTGAAATATCGATTTTACGTAAAAATATTGATAGTCACAGCTTGTAAATATAGGAATATCGATATTTTTAACAAAATTCAATGAAGAGAATTAAACCGAGTGCATCAACATGGTAATATGGTACATAGTTTAATTTAATCATGTCTTGCTGACACCCGATTGATATACTAAATGTTTTATTTCTTTTTGTTTTATTATCTTAATAAAGTAGTGAACTTAATTTATTTTGCATTCATTGTATTACTTTCATAAAATCATAAATAAAGTTCTGCTAATCTGCAACACGACATTTAGATACTGTTAGGCGTTACGAAGTTCGCCGGATCAGCTAGTATTTATTATAAAAAACTACTGTCGAAGTTGCCTAATAAACTATGTGACTTATATTTAACTAATAGCCTATCTACAGTCAAATGGAGATATGACATACGTAAAAGTGATCATAATACTTTTATCATTATTATTTTTTTCCCACCCTATCTTAAAATTACACTAACAAGGCAAGACCTTAAAATTACAAAATATCGATATTTTGTGGTCGATAATGATCGATAGTGATCGAAAAATCAATATTCAGTTATTCAATATTGATTTCAATATCGATATATTTTCATCAACGCTGCTGTTGCGTGATTCCGTGCCCGTGCCCGGATTGTGTATGTGTGCGTTGCGCGAGCGCGTTTGTATGAAGCTTGCCTTCTGCAGGCCCGTTATTTTGTGGTTGAGAGGTGTTGCAAGTCCCACACGTGGGCCGTGATTGGGCAATAACTTGCAATTTACGAAGACGGCGAAGCAATGGAAAAATCAACAAAATGTTGGAGTAAAGGCGTTAAGTTATTGAAAGCTGGAACAGTCAGCCTGTTCAATGCAAAATTCGAAATCATTTATTCAGTTTAGGCTAAAAGTAGCTCTTATGAATGTCACTATACCATCGATGTTTAATATGCGCGTTGGCATAAATTGTATGTCTCTAAGCCCGAAAATTCTAGTTGTTCTTATACCCGCAAGCGGTATAAAAGCATAACTGGAAAAACATGGCATGTGGGTAGATAGAAAAAAAAACAATGCAGCACTAACTTCGCGTCTGTGACTCTTTAAAGGTAAATAACATGATCGGCGTATCCGAAACATTCCACATTCTACAAACAAAGCTTCAGGCATGCTTGAGTTAGATGCTAAAAGTCGTGGTTTAAACGGCTGATAACCAGCGCTGAGAAAATCTCAGTGAAAGCTGAGCCATTCCCCTTTGTCTCTGACCTTGTGTTACTTTTATGTGTTTTTTTATTATAATAATTTTGAGGCAATAAATTATTTCATTATCATTATCATTATCATTAATCCCCATAGACTAGGTTATTCTGTTCACGTCATTTCAGTATAACTTACAATACTTAGAATATTGACGTGAAGACGTCATATCTTACATAAGGAACCTACTCCCCGCCCGATCCACTGAATGTCCCATTATCATGTATCAGATTATGTAATACCCATATAATCTCCCTTCTTTATAACATATTGTTTAATCTCACCGATCCTTCTTATCTTAAGGAACGTTTCAGTTTTCTTAATTGTTCAGGTTCGCGCTCGTTACGGTCATCAGAAAACTTAAGCCTTAAAACGCCCCCACATAGCCACCACCTTTTATGATTATTATTTTACCGTCCAAGCTGTTCATCTCTGTACCCTTCGTTCGTCTTTTCTCCCTAACTACCGACCTTGATAGGTAGGGTACGGCAGTTGGAACTACGGGTCCGGCTGTCTTTTCAAGGTTGCCACGGGAGTTCGGATCCTAGGGCCCTTGCCGGATATTAGGTAGTGGACTATACGTGTCCACGCAGCCACTCGCTCGAGACACTAGTCTTAAAAGTACCGGATGAAGAATGCGCTTCGGCGCGTCCTGATCCGGCGTTATGACCTGACGCAGATGGTCCCATGTGCTTGCGTCTGACACCCACTTTGTAACCGCAAGGTTGGTGGGGGGTGTCTCTGGAATTCACTGCCAGTTGCGATCAGTGCGAATCCATTCACACATTAAGGAGCTCGTCGTAAACTTCTACCTTCCCATTCAACCCTGTCCTGCTGCAATACCGCCATACCCGCTACTTTCCTGACCTGACCTGAGACTACTATTATGTTTTTAAGTTTATTTATTTATGTTACTATGGTCTGATATATTTATCATTATTACTATTTTTGCTTAATTTATAAAATACACACTATTCTAGTATGTTACAGTTCCAGTTTATTAGCTCTCTACGTTCGACTGGATGGCTGGAAGAAATCGCTTTAAAGCCATAAGTCCACCAAATTGAAACTTTATAAGATATTGTTTTTTTTTACATTTATATTTTTTGTTCATGTTTATGTTTCATGGTGTTGCAATAAAAGTATTATCTATCTATCTAAATGGGACTTATATTTTTATAGAATACACTAAACATGCACACTAGCTTAGGCCCAAGACACCGTACTCGTATAGAACAAGGGTACGAACACCCGGTTCACTAGCGCTCTATACCAGGTACAGACGTATACCTGGGCGATTTTCCCCACCCCCGCGACCCAGTCAACCCGAGCCGTAGTTCAGATAGGAACGTACAGATTCGGTCCGAACTCCTCGGGGCATCTACTCTGCTGTTCCCTCTAGAAAACCTCTGACGGTGCTTGGTTTCACCCGGCTCAAGGAACCTTTTCAATTTCTTGCTGCCTCCAAAAATAATCCGGTGAAGCTGAAAATGCCGAATGAGGCAATCAGCAAATTATCTCAAAAAAAATCAAGCTATAAAGGCTGTTATTATGGCGTTAATAAATACTGCAATAATATTATACTTTCTCCCCTTACAAATAAACAAAGAATAAGGTCCGAATAGTTATTCCGTGTTTTGTTCCTGTCATGTAAACGTCATTTCAAATTATAGTAAAAGAGACAAAACACGGAATAACTATTCGGACCTTATTCTTTGTTTATTTGTAAGACCCTTAAAATAAATAAAACCTATCGTATCAGAATTGTTAACTGATATAATTAGCCGAGATGTTTATTTGTAGAAGGCCTACCAGCTGTTTCGACGCAAATCTACATGCACCAACAAGTACTAGCGATAACAAAAGTGATATTTCTCGCGCCGCTTCAGCTCCTCGATACCGATCTGAAATATTACGCGACTGTACCAGCAGTTTTGTTTATGGTCGGGGTACGATCGGCGACGTATCGGGGAGATCAGTTGTCTTGTAAACATAGCGTGGATTGAAATCTACAAAACTTTGAAGAAATATTCAAGCTTGATTAAATACATTTTTCACCTTAAAAATTATTATGACGTAATTACAAATAACATGAAATGAATTACAGAAAAATGCATTTGAATTTTTTTTATTCTTTTGTCATAACTATTTTCAGGAAGTCAATAATTTATGTAGTTTTGACATAATAACGAAATCTTAGTTATATTTACTTTTTTTATATTTTTCATTTCATCATTTTCAACAATCATACATTACTGGATCACTCTAATGCGATTTTAAATGACTTCACATATTTATTATATTCTTCAGTATTTTGTCATTTTATTTATTCAAGTTTTCAAAATGCAAGGCTCCTACACATTACATCACTGTTATAACAAACTTAATTAAAAACTAAATAATTTATAGGCTAATGATATTAATTGTGCCTACGCGACGTTTATTTGCATATTGTATATTTAAAGCTATCATCAATATTACCCTTAATTCCAAAGTTACACGATCTCAGTTGTCAAGTATTATTAACGGCAATTTAAACAACTCTCACCAGTGCGTCTATCCGATTGAATTAATAAGTAAACAGCCATTTAAATCACGACTGACGGCGCTGCCCCACTGTGGCATCGTCCAGCCCACGGCCCACGAGTGGGCTCGTGATGTGTCTGACGGTAATTGCGCATAATGCGGTTGATACAGAATAATGCCCCACTTCTAAATGTAGCCGAACAAATAGATGCTTGAGATGAATGCGAGAAATCGTGGTTCATAGCTCTGTGGACTACTGAGACGAACCAAGCCTGGACACAAGCATAGCGCAGGACTGTTACTAATGTGGTAATAAGTATTTATTTATCATTAGTATAAATCAAATCTTTAACAGAAAGGACAAGCCATGGATGAATAAAGTTGTGTCTTTTAATCCCGTTACCTAAACTCAACGAGATGAGATTTTATGCATAATATTTGTACTTCATCATCATCACCAGTTCATTAATGCGGGGCACGAGCCTTCCCTATCAATGGAAACACCACAGGGAGAACGGGCAATGCAGCCGGGACCGACGGCTTTACAGGCCTTCTGGAGGAGCTCGAGATAATACATTTTTGGTCACCCATCCGATGACCGGGTCTTTGCGAAAGTTGTTTAACTTGAGCAGATTGAGTGCGTTGACCACTGTCCCATCGAGCTCCTCGAGAATATTTTGTACTAAAAACATTATTTATTTATCTTATTTAATAAATTTGCTTTGTCCATAAACCTACTTATGGTGTAAAGGCCGTCAGCAGCCAACAGCAAAAAGCTTCTAAGTAAACCAACACAGAGCGGTGCCCAGCCTTCGTATTAACGATTAATTCGCGTGGGATGTACTTTATCAACGCGCTCCACTGATTCCGAGTGGCCACATTTGAATTGCTGTCACAATTTATGTGTGTTATTGAATTGTGAATTAAAATAGTAGAAAGCAACCAGCCTCTAGGCTGTCGTTGCAGTCACAAAATAAGAAGACCGCGGAAGGGTAAGCTGCACACAAACGCGCTCGAGCTACGCACACATAGACAACCTCGCACGGACACGGAGTCTCGCAACGGTTGTTCTGAGCAGTTCTGATATTCCGTGTCCGCGAGAAGTTTCGAATCGAGGGAAATGATTTTTTTGGAAAGAGGTTTTTGTGTTGTCTGCTTTCCGTCTTTACAACATGTCTGGCCGTGCGTTTTATGAGCGGCGAGAAACTAAAGTATAAGATACGAAGCTGTATTGCCCGATCCTCTAAATGACAGCACACATTTACAGAATACACTAAACATGCACACCAGTTTAGGCCCAAGACACCGTACTCGTAGAACAAGGGTACGAAGAACCGGTTCACACTCGCTCTACACCAGGTGCAGACATGTACCTGGTCGGTTCTCTCCTCCTCCACGGCCCGGTCAACCCGAGCCGAGGTCCGTGCCTTTAGAGGCGCCCTCGGGTTGCTCCGCTCCCCGATCCGATCCGAACCCTTCGGAGAATCTAGTAGGGCACGGGGACGCGCACTTGTGCGCGATGCCGTTCCCTCTAGATAACCTCTGAAGGTGATTCGTTTCACACGGCTTGAGGGACCCTTTACGTTCCTCGCCGCCCCCAAAAAGCCCGGTGAAGCTGAAAATGCCGCAGCGGCAATCAGCAATCTCTCTCAAAAAAAAAAAAAAAAAAGATGGAATAAACTTAGAGGGTTTCTAGAGGGGACGCAAACGTGTTTCTGTCCCCTACTAGATTGTCCGAAGCGTTTAATCAGAATCGAGGGCAAAGCAACCTGATGATAGGACTTCGGCCTCGAACATGAATGCATCAGTTCGGGTTTACCGGGTCGTGGGACACCACAGAAGGTAAGCTTCATTCAAACGCACTCGAGCAACGCACACAGATAACCTCTCACGCTTGGATTGTTTAGGAAGTGTCATATTCTGCCATTACCCTGCCTATATATTAGAGAAGTTTGTATTTTTGTAAAAACCCATCCAAATTATTTTAAAGCCCCGCAGTGAGGTCAACACCCGACAGAAAAGAGCGAAATTTAAAAACTTACTATATCAACATACATGCCATAGGGATATATATAAGAGAAATATTTATAATATGTCTATAGTAGTTTATAACAAATTACCTGAAGAACTGAAAGTACTAAAAGGAAGTGTGTTCAGCAAAAAGCTAAATAATTGGTTAATAAGAAATTGTTTTTATAGCCTTAATGAATATTTAAATTGTAATATATAATTAATTAATAATATGTAATAATAATAATATGTAATAATAATAATATGTAATAATAATAATATGGATCTAGTAAATGTATATTTTAATATGAGTATAATAATTTTCGTAATAAATATATTATGCATAGGTTTGTCCCAAAATCGTGTCACAAAGCATTTTGGCGGCGCCATTTACGTGACGCACAATTTCTAGCTTGTTGCTGTTTTTCAAGAACAAGTCGAGGGACTTCCCAAGGGCTGCCAAGGCAATGCCCATCTGCCTCTGTCTCTCGGCAATTATAAGGTCCCTCTTTCGGACCGCCTCGAGCATGTTAATATTTTCGAAAGGATATTCAAAAATAGCTCATTCTTGAGGTCTTTTGTCAGTCCTTTATTCAAAATGGGAATCCACCTGTTAACCTCACAGTGGGCTATGGGCCCTACTCTTTATAGGGCTCTGTCCATATATTGGACACCATAATTTTAACTTCATTACCCTAAGGTCGAAAACCAATGAAAAATTTCAACATGCTCTACCCATTAAAGGGTTAACAATTTCTTCCACTGTCACCATAGCCGATAGTATTTCAGTGTCTATAACAGAGACTGGAGCAGGAGAATCATCAGTAGGCTGAATGTCTTGTTCTATAGATACTATAGGGACCTCTATTGAGTCCTCTTTAGGGTCTTACATCGGTACCGAACTAGACGTGGTTGGAACAACTACACCGTTAATACGTGTATGTAATATTTGGGTCAGAGTGTCGCCTTATTGGCAACGTTATATTGTATATCTAGGCTCTGCAGCACATAGCAATTACAATTATTAATTAAGCCGTGATATACCTTTCGTTTATCCACAGTTTGAGTATATACTTGTTGTACTGGGTAAGTTTTCAAATGTTTTGATACCGCCTCATCCCCGCAGGTGGGCCTGAGTATCCATAAAAAAACAATTGCTAGAAGTAAGAAACTTGTATTCACCTTTACCGTCGAAGTCGGAATCCAACTTCCGTAATTTTTTGCTTAATCGTCTCAATTTCTTTTAAATTTTTTGCCTTTTCTTTTTCCAGCTTCCTTCTTTTTGTCATTATGGATTATAATTACACTATTTTACACTTATAATTGAATAATCTCTGATAATCGTGGCGCCGGTAAAGTGACATAAGAAACGAATGACAGCAAGAGGCGCGAGACGATTGACGTTCAATTGACGCGTTCAGAAACGAAGAGCGAAAATTGATTAAACTTAAGTTTGTGGCGTCAGTGAGTACGAAGAGTCGATACTAACAAGTAATAATCCTCATCACAGAGGACGAGACGACGAGGTGCTTAATGTAATATTGGTTTCAAAAGTTGAGATGTCAAAGGTTACACATCATCTCGTTCATTTTTTTCAATATTTATAAAGTCACCAACCTTTTACGATAGTACCTTATATTGCGTACCTAGTAATCAAAGTCTAAGTAAGGATGCCACACCACACTCGCCATTCCAGGATACATCATCTTCAGTTGTGTAAACACAGTTTTATTAATGTGGCCATACGTTACGGGATGAGCGCGGCACCGGCCATTTGTCACACCAACATTAATTCCGCTTCGCGGCGTTTGTGAATCTCGCAATCCGCTGTCTCATTACGTTTCCCAATCAGACATATCCTTATGGTATCTTGATCATATGAAGTGTGTAAATTTAACATAAATATGAGAATATAATTTAGTGGCTAGCCACTGTCCACATCCACCGCATTTCAGACCGAGATGTACCATAGACAATACCGTTTATGTATACCAATGCAAGATGGCAGCGCGGCAGACGAGCGTGTGATGACGAGCTGATGATGATAGTTCTGATATTTAAAAACGTTTTGACGACGTAGCCGAGTGGCTTGCACGCCGGACTTTGGGCGACGCTAACTCTGAGGTCCCGGGTTCGATTCCCGGTCGGGTCAGTGTCGAAAACGAACTTTTCGATATTATGTCGGGTCTGAGTGGTTGTGGTACCATCGTTGTTTCTGATTTCCATGTATCGAGCGCTGTAGCTACTTACCTTGGGATCAGAACAATGTATGTGATGTTGTCTCATATATTGTTTATTTATATACTTAATACAATTTACAAGACAATCTTGCCTCAGCGGCCAGATTCTGACAATATTCGCATATTTTAAAGGCGGTATTTTGTAAAGGTTTTGAGGTTATAGAGATTTTGAAAGAGATCTATAAATTGAAAAAAGTAGCAGAATCGAGTAGACGCACACCAATAAGATCGGCCCACTCCGGCGACAAAAACAACCGGTAAGACGGAGGAGAGCCTTTACCCTGCAATGGAACGAAATAAGCTGACAATAAAAGTCATAATTAATAAAAAATGTTTTTTTTACTACGTGAAACGAAGTTACCATCATCGTTTTGTGGGTATAGTGTGCTCAGCATATTTTCGATGCATATCCTAATTAAGTCAATATCCATCAATGGTAGTGATGTCTTGATTTCAATGATGGAGGCTTTTAGGAGGACAGTATTATATTATGCTATTCATAAATTCTGTAAATCCCACAGTTAAACTTAGGTCTTTCTAAGTGAATATACTACATAGGGATATAGGGCTATAACACACCACGCTGAGCCAATGCGGGTCACTGCGCATACGTCAACGGCGACAGCCGGGCCTTACGCTGCATATGTATTTAACCACCTCTATGGTCTAATGACTAAGGCCACCGGTCTCTGACACAGAGGTACCGAGTACGATTCCCAGTGGCTTTATTGTCCGCCTGGCTAGCTACCACCATCTTATCATAACCATAATGCCAATGTTTGTGTTCCAGCAGCAGAGGTAAGATCACCAGTGCCGCAGGAGTTGTGAATTCCGGGTGAAGTGCGCTTCCACCATTGGCCTTAGCATTACTTAACATCAGATGAAATACGGTACTGTGCTTACACATAAGAAATTTATAAAAAAAAGTGTACGATGTAGCAACACACGAATTACTAAACAATAAGAGCTGATACCAGATCTGTGAGCTAAATAGTACGAAAACCGTATCGGTGTATCAATGGGGCATCGATGGGGCCGCGCCGCGATACCATCGCGGGACGCTATGTTAATGAATTGCTCCGTGTCTTCAGGCATTGCTGGCATAGTGCAGTGACGTTCAGTGATACTTTTATTTATTACATTAATTTAAAAAAAATATTAATTCAAAAAATAATAATAAGTTCACGTTTAAACACTGTTTTGCGAACGAAGTTATTTAATTAAAGTTAACTGTCTTTGTTGCCTCTCTATTAGACTCGAAGGATCTTACAAAGTACTAGATACATTGCAAACGATAAAATACAACTTTATTCGCTTCACATGTATGTGGTAAAAAAATCATATACAGTAGATACTTTCATATATTAATTAAATAAATTGTATCTAAAATTAATTACTACTTTAATGAAACTGTAAATGTTTGTTAAATATGTAAGTTTTCTATAGTCTTAAATATCTTATAAATTGTTAACAAAAGTTAGGAGATCAAATCAATAATAAGGGGCAAGTGACTTTTACACTACAATATTCAATGAAAGTTGCTTCAAATGCACAATCGCACTGCGCGTACGAGGTTCTCCAGCGAACTGCCATTTCGGTTTCAAAGTTTGAAACTGCGTCTACTGCACGTATATTGACTGTGGCGCTTACGGTTGAGCAATAATTTCACAATACACAGGCTTCGGCGGTGGTTGATGGCACTGCGCTCGGCTCTAGGCGCCCCGCGTACCGTGCGCAGATACATTACAAATTATTTCAATTATTAAATGAAACAGATAGTACCTAATGCGTTTTTAAGTTTAAGGCAGAAATTAAGGACGTTCGTTCCATGTACACTTCTTGATATCAGGTGAGATGAAGGAAAGCGCTAATGCTAGTCTTGTCAAATTTGCTTTATACTATATCAAACTATTTTAACATAACATTGTATTGGTAAGGCAATAAATTTATACAATTTCGAAAGTAATGTATTCAACGTTACAAAATATGTGCAAGCCACTGAGCTACGGAGGTCGTCATTAGAATAAATATAATATTTTAAAACTCTTGCAGTAGCGTTTTAAGTTAAAGTTTAACAGTGTGACTGAAACAAATCAATTTTCCGTGCAAAAACCAATACTACGTTTACAAAATTAAAAATAGAAACGTTAAAAATAGCCTATATTACCCCCTTTACTAATTGATCCTCGTAGATAAGATATCGTTGTATGTATGAGTAAATAAGTTTTCTGTAAACGCAAATATAAGTATAAATTGTTTTATTTTACATTTTCAATATTTTAGCTTAACTTTTCTGCTGTCGCTTCCCTAGTTAACCATCTGCCCGGGTCCGTAGCTAAAGGTCCGCGCGGTCGTGCGCACCGTTTTTTTGCGCACTGTACCGTTTAACTTTTTTGCTCGCGGTACTGTTGACGTTTATAGGAGCTAGGAGCCGCATGCGTCGGATGCTCGACGGCTATTGTTGGCATTGTACTATGCACGGTGATGATACGCATCTTTTATAAAAACAAAACATTATAGTTTTTTTATTTTTTATTTGCTCTTATGATATGTAAGGTGGGCGGGTAATAATATTGTAAGTACTAATATACAAGTAAAAAGCCTTAGTCTTAGCTGTGAGACCTCTAATGCAGATATTGGATGCTTCTAAGATCATACCTAATTACAAGATAAAATGATTTTTCTAGTAAAATTTTATCTTGTTACAATAGTATTTAAATAGCATTGTGAATTCAAAATAATGTAAAAATCATACGTAATAGCAAAAAACACAGTCAAGCACAGTACAGGACAATAAAATGTAACATTTTTTTGGAATATTAACAATTAAATGCTTGTCTAGGTGAAAATAGTCATCGGTTAGCACCTTAAACGCCATTTGACCGACAAACAATTGAATTTCTATAGTATCTGGGTCCGCTGATAGTCAACCTGTTAATAAAGACAGTATTACTCTCGTAATTGATATCATAGTGTGAGAATTTTGATGTCATTGGTTTCACAATCGGACTTCTATTGCAATCAAAATATGTCTAAAAACCGCTTTCGCAACATCGCTTCTTACATTTTAAAGTCAAAAAAGTATGTTAGTACATTCTCTTTTGCTATGTTATATACGTCTCTTATTTTACATACAGATAAGTTTTAAAAAAATTTGCTTCTTTCGCTGCCCCTACAAACTTTTATTAGGCCGGCCAAGCGCGGTCGGCCGTCGCCTGTCAAAACACAGATGCACATCTAACCGACGCTATCAAGCCTCTTTAAAAAGTTCCCAGTTTTTTTAAAGCGCTACCACATGATAAGCACACTGCAGAACGTACACTTCATACAAACGCGCTCGAGCAACGCACACATAGACAACCTGTAGCTCGGGACAGTCCGCAGGCTTATACCGAAAACAGCAACCTGCAGTTAATTGTACAAATGCAACGCGACTTTAAAGTTGCGGTTGATCAATTGGCGGACACAAATCGCTCAATGATTGTAAACTATTACATAACTAATTACTAATTTTAATCGCAAATGCACTAAGCGAGCGATAATCGAGCAGTCGAGCAGTCGCGTTGTAATTGTACAATTAACTGCAGGTTGCTGTTTTCGGTATAAGCCTGCGGACTGTCCCGAGCTTTTTCCGAGATCTGGTGTCTGTGAGAGGGTGTGCGTGCGCGTTGCTCGAGTGCAGTTTTTATGAAGCTTACCTTCTGGGCCTCGTTATACAGTGGCGCTACTATAACAAGTTGTAGCGACGCGGACGTGCGGACGGAGGTTTATTTGCTTTTAATAAGACGGCACTGATGTGATGCAACGTGTTGAGATGCTCTCGCGATAGCAACTATTTGTTTATTTTTTATTACACTTCGAAGCGATATGTTTGATGCTGTACAAAGTGCCATCATGATTATTGAATTTTAAGCGTTGGATTGAAAGATTGTGGTGAAAATTGTTGTTTCATATGAACTAGTGAAATTATAGAGTAAGTAAGAGTCCATAGTAGCAGAGCTCAGAGCTCAGTAACATAAAATTATTTATTTTATTTATAATCAACAATATCATTTGATAGAGTAACATATGTATGTATTTATGGACTAGTTTTAAAAATATGCCTTTACAGGCGTATACAAAAATTAAGTTAGAAGGTAATGAAATAACAATTTAAAATTAATCGAAATTAATCTTACTAAGAAAAAAATAAATAAAAATAAACAGTAATATAAAATAATAATTTATATACCTAGTTAATAAGTATATTTCTTAGTATTGATTAGTATGTCATTATTAAGCCCTTGCAGGACTCATTTGAGGACATAAAGTAATATTAATACCATTCAATATCTTATTGTAGAATAGAATAGTTATTTATTGCTTTAAATGTAGGAGGTATTTAGTTTTTAAATAATTTTGGCATCTCATATTAATTAACCAAACAATTACACATAATTGAAGAAGAAGAAGAAGAATAAGAAGAAGACAATTCAAATCGTGTGTGTGTGTTTAAGTTAGTGAAGAAGAAGATGTCAAGAATTATAAATCACTTGAGTTTGGTTATCGTTTTAAAGCACGTTTTGTAGTAATTTATTTAAAGCGATACAGATAGCAGTTAGGGTGTTGTACAAAAAACATTACGAATTCGTTTCGGCGTCTCATTATAATCGCATAAGCAGTTAAACCTGCTCTGGACGATTAAAGACAACCTTTGCTTGCTTATTATGTTTTTATTGATTCTAGTTCTTTGATTTATTTAATTTTTATAGTAGGAACATTATTTGACAACTTTCTTCGAGAAAAATCGAAATATACGCGAGCAAAGGCCGGAAATATTAGTATGAAAATCCATATCTGCATGTCGTTTTTGCCGGCCGATGCTGAGGAATTAAATGTGTTAATAATAATAATGATAATAATAAAATCGTTTATATGTCTTTTAACAAAAATACAAAAGGTTACATGTTTAAAAATGAAGATAAAACGGTTTATGGCTCTGTGGTCGCGGCAGGACCGCGATCTCTGTTAGTCTGCCATAACCTTACTGGTAGAGTACCTAATAGATAGTTTAGGACATCGAGACTTATCGTTATTAATCACTTCAACACATGTGCAAATATAGGTACATCAACTCCCAATACAATGACAATAAAACTTTTCTTATTTAATTAAATAAATGTGTTAATGGAAATACCGGTAAGTATATATTTAAATATTCTGTACCTGCGCATGCGCTATGTTGTTTTTTCTTACATCGTCCATTAATAATTGATTACTTATTCATTAGTATATTGCACACTAATTTAATCGCTTGCACTTTATGCTCCGAAGGGGTTTGTAGTAAGTAATACATTATTATATAATATTTTTATAACATATTTTCTTTGGAGATTATTGATTGAGCTTATTATTTTTACCAACTTATAGATAGATAATAATAGAAAGTACTTTTATTGCAACAATATAAAACATAAACATGAACAAAAGATAAATAATTTACAAAATTACAATTTGGCGGTTTTTTTCGCTTTTAAGCGATTTCTTCCAGACAACCTGTCGGATGGATAGAGAGCTAATAAACAGTAAGGGTCAGAGGTGAACATATTACCATTACAGTACCTTTTCTTACCAACCTGATGGAAAAAAAAATCTATTGTTCCCACCGTGTGATGACGTCACCGTTGCGTCACGGAGCCCGGGTGCGCGTCGTAAACCGCCTGAGTGATCGCTACCGGGGCGACCGGTGACCGGCGACCGGGGACCGGCGCTGCAGTCAGCGATACAATGGGGCTATTATATATCACAGCGTGCTCTTACTTACTCGACCGGGTTCCGTCTGTTAGCTCCATTAATCAATCAACCAAACTTACCCTTAAGATGGCTTATCCGATGGTCAGTTTCACCATTCAACTTTTTCAACTCCCGAGATTGCCTGAAAGGGTTTGCTTGTTAGCTATGACGCTGTTGTACTATCGTTTTCTTTTGTGCATTACAATTAAGGCGCAAAGTTAAGTATTTTCATAATTAATATTAAATTATATTATAAAAAAAGTTTTGTTTTTGACTGACTTTTTAAATGATTCTCCGGTACGCCTTCAGGCAAGCGCTTATTACGGCATTTCTATACATGAGAAAATGCATTAGGCTTAAGCATACTAAGGAGGAGGTTGGATAGACATGTAAACCAACTACAATATTACACTCACACGCACTAATACACATCGACACAACACAATCAGATTCACACTTATTCTGTAAGTTATCATTCGACAAAATTTTAATCTACCTACCTTTTTTAATTTTTAATCTACCTACCTGCGTTCATTAATTATGTCAACATGTTTTAGTAACATAATATGTTTCTGTAATTGGCTTATGTTTAAGTAACATCTTCTGTATCTTGTGTTTAGATAAATGCTGTTGAAACATTGTTGAATAAATAAATAAAAAATAGACTGTGATGTTACCGTGCCCGGTAAGACGCAGATGGTTAAGTGGGACTCTTCCCCCGACCTCATAATGGAACAGAAAGGCACACCCACTAAAACTACTGCACTTCCCCCTATAAAACTCTTATTGCAACCCGTTGAAGCTTGCAACGCCATAGGCGTAGCGCTTGCAACTTGTAATCTCAACTCACAACATCGCCGTCCTTCTTTATTAGAAGTCGAATCAGTAACCGATTCTAAACAAACTTCTTTAATTAGACGTAACTTTAAGACTATTACTATAACTTAATAAATATATGCAAAGACATGTATGTTTTGCACTAAATTTAATACAGTCATATCTCAGCTCTGTCTGTCGATATAAAACACAAACACAAACTAAACACAAACAAACACAAACTGTCGATATAAATGGTACTAAATCATCTGGTTCACATGTAAAAATGGGAGTTCCACAAGGGTCGATTCTTGGTCCTTTCCTTTTCTTGATTTATATTAATGACTTGCCATTCTTTGTAGAGAACTTTTGTGAAATTGTATTATTTGCAGATGATACTTCACTCATTTTTAACGTAACTAGGTGTAGGACTAATTATGAAAATGTAAATAAAGCTGTTTCAGAGGTACTCCGTTGGTTTACTATTAATAATTTACAGCTTAACGCTAAGAAAACAAAATGTATTAAATTTATATTACCAAATGTCAAATATGAACCAACCGATATCAGAATAAACGGTGATCAATTAGATTTGGTAGATTCTACAGTCTTTTTAGGCATAACCCTTGACTCAAAGCTTCAATGGAATCCTCATATATCGAAATTGGCCGGTAAACTCAGCTCTGCCGCTTATGCCATTAGAAAAATTAGGCAGTTAACAGACATTGAAACTCCTAGAATAGTCTATTTTAGTTATTTTCACAGTGTCATGTCGTATGGCGTCCTACTGTGGGGAACAGCGGTTGATATTGAAACTATATTCATTTTACAGAAACGAGCAATAAGAACAATCTATAGACTCGGATCACGAACTTCCTTAAGAAATCTTTTTAAGGAGATTGGTGTCCTGACAGTTGCATCGCAATATATTTATAATTGTATAGTTTTTGTACGTTGCAATATCAACTTCTATACTAAACATGGTGACGTACACAATTTCAATACTAGAAATAAGACAAAACTTGTAATGCCACTGTTCAGGTTACAGAAGGTTCTTGGTTCTTTCTTGGGGCAAGGTATACACTACTACAATAAAAAACCAAGTACTGTACTAGATTTACCTTTAGATAAGTTTAAAAAACATGTGAAGTCTTTATTACTTATAAAAGGTTATTATACAGTCAAAGAATATTTAGATGATAAAACAGCCTGGTTATAATGAAAAACACATACTCTATTTGAATTAATATAATAAAATTAATTTATATAATTTTTATACTGATATGATAGCCTTTAGCAGCAGTTAACAAACAGCGTTGCGTTAAATAGATCATTATGTTTTTATTTAGAGTATATTGAGTGTGTCATGCTCTCTTTATTGTCTCTGCGGTGGTGGCGTGTGCGTCGGGTCGTTACGTTCCCTAAAATATGGTTGAGCGAAGCGATGGCTGATTCATATGTCATACTCGTGAACGGGTGCCGCCTGTAGAGGATGGTCTGCTCTTGCATACTTATCTTATTTTTAATATTATTTACTGTAGTTTGACTTGGTTTTTCTTAACCAATTTTTACTAAGAGTACTGTAGTGGTACTGTATGACATTGTGGAAATTGAAATTTTTACCTGATGTAAATTTGTTAACTTAGTTTTTTTTATTTTGTGATATTTTTTTTTTACATGTTGTGGTTGTCTTCTTTAATTTTGTGATTATTTGTAATGGAAAGTGTCCTGGTATGATAGGGCATTTTCTAATATTTTTGACGCTGTAAGGGAGAAAAGAGCTGGACACTTGCTGAGTTTCTTGCCGGTTCTTCTCAGTACAAGATCTCCCGCCCAGAGTAGACTTACGAACCGATGGCATAGTGACATTCACAAGAGCTACTTGTAGCCTAAACTGAATAAATGATTTTGAATTTTGAATTTTATAAATATGTATGTAAATAATAAACATGTTATTGATGTAAGGTTAAATGTAAGCTACTATCGCATTTAATTTTGTGTGTGTTGTGTACTTAATAAAATAAAATAAATAAATAAACTTTTTCACCACGGAACCCTAACAGCCGCTATGATCCTCTTAATGTAGTGACACGTCAACACAAGTTTTTGCTCCAAATCACATTTAGTTTTATTATTGTTCTCCAAAGGCTATTTGTTAACGAATTAATTGGGATGTCTCGCCCCGCGTGGCAGATGGGGCGGCGGCCATGATGGCTAACAGGTAACGCGGCGATTGCGTTACAGATTTTAACTTTATAGGGGCGAGTTTGGGAAGCTTTGGGAATCTTTGAGATAATATGCAGGCTAGAAAATGAAGGTAAGCGTTAAACGAAGGTAATAGGCAAGTGTTTTAGTGGATTTTATAATTATATTTTTGTAAAGTAAATGTGTTGTTGTCATAGAGTGACAATTAACACACATTTGAATTCCTGAGGCGCTCGATGGCGCAGTGGTTGACGCGCTCGGTCTGCGAATGCTGGCTTTAAGCATAAGAATAAATCTTATGCTTAAAGCAAGTTTCGGTAAGGCCGGTCATCGTATGGGTGACCAAATATCTCTTTTAAATGTGACGTAAAAGCCGCATCTGAAAGAGTGTTCGAAATCGAAACCCACCTGATAGATTTAAAGTGTTATTTAATTTTCAATCAATTTTCAGTAAGTGAAATATAAAGTAGAGACGCCTGCACATCAACCTATCCAAAACTGTCAAATTTCTTCTATACATTTTCAACCGTATACCTTAGTAACAATATTCAAAGTCTATTGAGGAAATTAGACAGTTTGTGGTAGGTTGATGTGCAGGCGTGTATACGTAAATAATGACAATTGTATTTCTTTACAAAAATGCCATATTATTGTCTGCTACTGTCCTTCTACCTTAACGAATAAACAAAATAATAAACACGTTAAATTCTGTTATTTCCAATATCCTGCTCTTAAAGGCATTACATCTCAATAGCCTGTTAATTCGTCGCCGGCATTACGTTTAATTGCCAAAGTGCATTAGCCATTCGCGCCATTACGTTTCAATGCAATCACGGTGTTATGTCACCTCTTGTTTAAATGCGCACACGGCTTATACGGTATGCTAATATTCAGTGGCAGTTTGTAAAACTGTTAAAGCTTGGAGGTGATAAGAAGCAACTTGCGGGTCGGCAAGGTGAGGACGATGAGTTTTTCTCTAATATTGCTAACAGGTAAGTAAGTAACTTTTATCACACTGTCAACTGTCAACTGTCAACTGTCTCCTCAACTACTGAGGCACTGGCTACCTTATCTCTAGCTGCCGGAAGCAACAATGTTATGGCGACATATTATTATTTAGATAAGATAGTGGTGGGTGGTGCTAGCTAGGTGGACAAACAAACCCTACCACCAACCAAACCGAGTTGCCAGAGTCTGTTATTTTCCCATCTTTTTTCAAAATATTCTAATAACAAAAGTCTTGTTTCTATCCCCAACAATTTGAGCTACGCCTTAAAGATTAGTCTCAAATCGATTTGAATTTATACAGCTTAAGCAACAATGGAAGACCGCCATAAAATGAGCGGAGCCTAGAGAGCTAATGAAACAATCGCCTTCTATGTCCAATCAAGAATTGCAAGCCGTAAACCTACTTAGGGTTACGACAAAACGTTTCCCATTGAATGCAATGATAGCCGATTCTTGTATTGCAGATAAGTTGACTCTCTCCACAAAGGAGGCACGTGGACACCCTGTAACTTTACAATCAAACTGTATGTGAAGTATATATGGGTCCCGACAGACGGACAACGTGGTAGGCCCTGACAGCCCGAAATAACCCACATAACCTAGTTTATAGACGACCTCCGTAGCCGAGTAGCTTGCACGCCGGAATTTGGGCGGCGCTAACTCCTGAGGTCCCGGGTACGATTCCCGTTCGGGTCAATGTCGAAAACGAACTTTTCAATATTGTGTCGGGTCTGGGTGGTTGTGGTATCGTCGTTGTTTCTGATTTCCATGAAACGAGTGCTTTAGCTACTTACCTTGGGATCAGAACAATGTATGTGAAGTTGTCTCATATTTATTTCTTTATTTATTTATTTGTTTATTTATTTGTAGGTATAATGTAAAATGAAAAGAAAGAAGGGAGGATTTATCTGTCAGTGAGAAAACAGCGACGTTCTAGATAATTTGTATTTCTTATTTTGATTTTAAAAAGCCTGTGAAATTGAACATACGTCTTTAGTGTTCACCGCAGTCCTTAAACGCTTGCAACCTCAAGAATATTCGACAATGAAGCTGCAGTTCTTATATTTAAAAATGTATGTTTCCTTGTATGTAACGTACGCATTCCAACCATTCATCCAATTGATTCTGAGTTGGTAAAACCATCTTCGCATACTGTTCAAGCGTTCGATGTCACATACGTTAGTCTATATACTATTAATACAGGGGTAACGTTTGTTTGTTTGTTTGAGGAGAGTAATCTCTGCACTACTAGTCCAATTTCAAAAGTTATTTCACTGATAGAATACTACATTGCTTGCGGTTAACATAGGTTATATTTTAATTCGATAAAAGAAAAGTTTCTTTGTAAACACTCACACCCACGCGGACGAAGATGCAGGTAAAGTGCTAGCTAGATAAATAAAAATGTACGAGTATCACGCAAAACCCCGATCGTCAACTGTTCGGGAATCAGCAAACACAATAGCCCACTCACAAGTCGAGCTGACACCAGACACAGCGCCATAACAAACCACCGGCCGCCCGGGGCTCCGTAATTCAGCCCGAGCCGCGCTCCGACGTCGATTACGACATCCCACCAATTGTGTTGTTGGTGTTACGATACACCATTTGTATCGCCGGTCGTTTGTAAGCTAAATGATTTGACGGCGCATTAATTTACTGTGAACCCCAGCAACCTTAATCTCGTAAGTAGACGTCGACGTTTGCAAACATTACCTATAGTTTAGGAAAAGCTCTTTTGTCAAATATGGTAATAATTGAAATCGAATGCTTTATACGAACGCACATAGGTACTTGCAGTTATTTTACATAATATTGAGAAGACCGTACTCTAATCCCGGTGGTCACGGACCCAACGAAAGGTTTGATATATCAGGACACGTATTGAACAGTTTGGTAATTTATTTCTATAGAAATACGAACCGATACAATAATGACGTTCATAAAAGCTATTTGTAGCCTAAACTGAATAAATGCAGTTGCAGTTATTGCTGGTAAAGTGCGCTTTGGCATGTTGCACAACATCGTTGTTAAATGAAAAAAATAGAAACAAGCGTTTCAAGTTAACTCTTATTGTAAAACCATTTACAATACTACAAATAGGCTGTCGCCTTATTGCCAATAGAAATAAATACGTAATAAGTTCAAATCAAACGCATTAGCCGGCAATTTGTCCGGTGACGGACGGACTCAATGGCCGGTAATGCCGTAACGAGCGACGCCGCGGGCGACGTCTAACTTGTCAATACCACAATCAATACATAGTTACAGGAGGCCCTGGCTGATAGCTAGATAATTACCTACGCTCGTCGGCGCCCAAGCGGAGTATCATCGGGTTATAGACATAAACCGTAGCGACGCCTAGTGGCACGGAGGGGAACTGAAGGAGTTTTTAGTGGTTATATGGGGTGGGTGGGTATAGCGGTGGCCTTTCTGCCTCCTTGAGTGGGCCGGGTGGCGAGTTCCACATAACTATCTGCGTCTCCCCGGACGTAGTGGTATGCGAAATCCAAAAAAAATAATCGCAATTTTATTTTAAAGAGAAGAAGCCGCAAAAAACTCGGCAAGGGCTGTTTCTTTATCCACTAGTGTTACAATATAAGTTATATCACATTCACAACATTAATTTGCTTACTGTATCCATATATTTTTATCATCCTATACATTTTCTTCTGAATTAAAAGTGGGGTTGATGCCTACTGCGGCACTGCGTTTCAGTGAATATGCCTTAAGTTTGTGTTTAGGACGGGGACGACAACCTGCTCCTGCTCTATAGCAGGGGGTAGAGCCTCACGTAACTGACGGTTATCCCCAGACCCAAGAAATGTAAAAAAACATTTCGACGTAGGAGTTGTCTTCTGTACCTATATATTCTGTATTTGCTCGCCTCGCTATTTGTTGCGTGTCAATTGTGACGCCCTATTACGGGCATTACTACAAATGTGGTATATCATTGGTCTAACTTTACTGAACTCTAATCAATCTACTTTAAGATCTAAACATGGGTTTACCAACAGAAACTGCGACTGATTGACAGTTCGTTTGAAGACAAATCTTGAAATCCTAAAAAAAATCTTAAAAGCCATTACGTGCCAAAACATGGTGCTTTCCGACAGAAATAGGTATGAAGGTGGTCTATACCTATACCATCTATTCATGGCAGAACCCTTCCACCACGTCAACTCTCAAGCTTCAGTTTTAATAAATAAATTTAAAAAACTTTAAGTGGTAATAAAACCTGCATGCGCAAAGCATTATAAACATTACCAGTTCTCCGGTCAGTTAGTAGGTAATGTCAGAGCAGCCTTTTAAAATGCTCAGCAAACACTCTTGATTGGTATTTATTGAATGGGCTAGCTTCAGCTTACATTATCTGTTCGCGAGATTATGAAAATATCTCGTGATAGTGTCGCTGGCGGTCTGTCGGGATTATTGCGCGCTTACACTTCGATTTGCGTGAATTGCAACAGTTGTAACTTGTTACATTCGAATGCAACAAATTTGCTAAACTGTTATTTTATTTGTTATTTTGTGGTTGTTGATGGCGCAGTGGCTTGCGCGTTCTGGTTACGACGGTGAAAGCTAAGCTAACCAATTTTCACTTGGTCACTTATCTTTGAAAGTGATTAAATCTCATTAATTGGAACTTTTTCGCGCTGAAAGCAAATTACACAGAGTGTGTGAGTTGCACCCAATGTATCGACATGTACTCGTACATGTCCATATCTTACAATTATCACAAAAACAAATAATCCGTCGTTAGTTAAAACAAAAAAGAGCTTCATTTGTATTTAATACTAGCTGTGCCCGCGACTTCGTCCGCACGGATTAGTTATTTTTTTATTATTTATTTTTTCAGAGATTAGCCGGAACAAACAGACAGACAGACAGACAAAAATTGAAAAAAAAATTAATATTACAAACAGACACTCCATTTTTATTTATTTGTATGTATAGATTTCGACGAATTGAGAACCTCCTTTTTTTAAATCGGTTAAAAAGAGCTTCGTATAATGTCTAATGACAGGGCTTCGGAAAGCGTATTTAACCGTATTTGCTTGTTATACGAGAATTACCATTGCGCATTAGGTAAGCTTAGCATTATATATTTTTGCTATGTGGCAAGGACGCTTGGCCCAATAACCGAAGTTCCTTGGTTCAACTCGCGGGTCGGGCAACGTATGTTTCAGGTTTAGCGATGAAATAGATAAAGAAATAAAAAACAAAAAATCTTTATATAGGCCAATTACGTCACACAGGTGCTAATTTTGCATGTATTGGTTGTTTTGTTATTTTTGAGCGAATTTGCTGATTGCTACTTGGCGTTTTCAGCTTCATTGGGCTTTTTTGGGGGTGGCGAGAAACTTATAGGGTTCCTCAAGCCGTGTGAAACGAATCACCTTCGGAAGTTTTTTTAGAGGGAACGGCAGCACGCACTAGTGCGTGTCCCCGTGCCTTACTCGATTTTCCAAAGGGTTCAGATCGAATCGGATATTGGTACCCAGGTTTGAAATCACCTATTTTGTCAATTTTGGTGATTAAGCCAATTGTAGAAAAAACATGTTTTCAATGATGGAGGCCATTACTTTAGGCTAATTACTGATGTTATGTGATGTTTCACAATTCCCATTGTTTAGTGTGAGTTACAACAATGCACATCAAATGCGTTAGATACCAAACAATTGTATGTCCAATGGGTGTCGCTGACCAGAACGGCCGTCAAAACAAATATGGAGTAATCTAATTTTATTGTTATTTCGTTTTCGTATTGTATTACAAATTACGAGTAAATGTAATATGGTGGGACTTACAATTAACTTGACTTGTAAAAGACTTGCTTTTGATTCCTTCAAACGGGTTTAAAATAACCTAATGACATATTTTTTTAAGGCTATCGATAAGTAATACATTCTTTTAAATGAGAAAAAATACTCCAAAAACTATTGTTAACCATAAATATATTTTTTTAACCTTATCAACACCTGTACATTTTTATTAACATTAATTGACGTCTAACTCCTACAATGCGGTTAAAGTTAATATTTTGTAGTACTTACTACTAAAAATAAATTATATTTACTTTTATACAAAAAAATATCAGGATTTTTTATATTCATTATTGACTTTAAATAAATTCCATTGGTCCTAATTGTTACTGCAGCATATTAGCTGTCGTTAAACCGATCAACTCACATTGGGCCAGCCTGATGGGTTATAGTTCAATATCCCCAAGTGCTATTGTCCATGGGTTGTTCCACATTCGTCATAATAGAAATTCATCACACCAAAATTCAAAGGCCTACTATTTGGGCATCTACAGGCCGCTGTTGAGGATGCGTAATTCATAATAACCACGATAATTATACGATTGACATGTAGGTACGTTTGTCGGTCTGCCCGCAGTAGGGACAGTGGGCATAACTTGAGACAATGCGAGCGCCGGTGTCGCGTTGCCGGCTAGAATGAGCTGCAATTGGGTAGCGACAGGAAAAAAACGATAACATACTATAAAGATAAAATTATACTACACTGTCTCCTGTACAAGTAAGCTCGCTAACGATCCTCCCCACCCCCAAGACCCGGTTAACCCGAGCCGAGGTCCTAACCTTTAGAGCTGGGCGCGGGTGGTTTTCGATCACACAGCTTGAGGAACAGTATGGTTACGCTGAAAACGGCATATATATTTTTTTAAATTTCTTCTATAAAAAAACAATCAGTCACCGCAACCAACCGACGCTTTCGCCGTGGATGTAACTCACGCGTTTTTACAAGCTTTTATTTAGCTTGCCCTGCAACAAATTTGTTTGGGTCAAATCTAGTAATTGAAATTTGACCCCCTTCCTGTTGACGGATACTTTGAGCTGAAATTTAGCATGCCTGTGTAAATCAGATGACAATGCAAAATTATTATGACATGGAGCTGATCTGATGATGGAACCGGAAGGTGGCCAAAGGGAACTCGGGAAAATAAGTTCGTTCGTTCGTTCGTTCCGTTTGTTATGAATGTGGATTCTGTCTTTGATTAGATGGATTAGATGGATGACCCAATGCCAAGGTGACCACGTGCCGAGGGCTGAATGGTATGAGTGTGTATAAACATGTCATTCAAAAATACTAAAAAGAAAATAAAGAAAAAAAATTAAAAGAAAATATTTTTTTTAAAAACAAGCTTTTATTACATGTTAATAAAAAAAAGAACTAAAAAGTTAAAAATAATTTATTTTAAAAATCTTTGCGTTTTTATCACAGACCCTTTTTTTTTTGATAACAAAGGTGTAATATTATTACAACTTCAATATTTTTCTTCTGTGATAAAAACGCAAAGATTTTTAAATTAAATTATTTTTAACTTTTTAGTTCTTTTTAAATTAACAAGTAATAAATGCTTGTTTTTAAAAAGTTTTTTTTTTCTTTTAATTTTTTTATAAACTTAGATTAATAGGCAAATGTCTCCGCTCCAGCTGATGTTAAGCAGAAGCGGAATCCTGATGCAAGGACAGCTAGTGGAGCAGGATGTGCCTCACCAGCCGTCCTCACGTTGCCAACCCTCTAGTTGCTTCACATCTGGTTTATAGGCCCCCTTGTTGTAGAATGGAGGAAATACGTGTGCTGGGAGGGCATTCACCAAACTTCTTCGTTTGCGACGGAATAGTTGCAACGGTAAATTAGTGTCAGTAAAGACCAGTTCCGTACGCGTGTTTCTATGAAAGAAAGGGAGAAGGAGGGATAAGGGAAAATACTATATGAGCCTTACAACTAAACAAAGAATAAGCTTGGAATAGATATTCAGTGTTTTGTTCTCGTCATGTAAAGGTCATAACAGAAAGACCTTAATTAGAGCCCAAACATATTTAAATATATTTGCTTAGATTTTTTTTTTATCTGTAATTATAAATTTTATTAATGTCATATATATGTAAGGGACGTAAGTTTTTACAATTGTTAGGTTCGCCTTTAGAAGATATCATTCTGATTTTATTTCAATATGTTTTATAAATTATGTCATATCACGGAATAACTATTCGATGTGTCTTATTCTTTGTTTATAACTAAGGACCTCAATGTATGTCACAGGTATGAAAGCTCCGTTTGTTCTGCGGACGGTCGGTGTCTATCCAAATACGGGGATAGTTGCGGTCTGCGGTTTGGTGCGGCGACGGCTCCAACGGCACAGCGCACACGAGGCGCGGCCGGGACTCGAACCCGCGGCCACCCATTAATCCTAATGAACTACAGTAGCTTCTAATGTTAGCCCGACTGCTCTCCAAACAATGCTACCGAAACACCGATCTCTCTCGATTTTCTTCAAGCTTAATATGCTATTTAAAATATGGTGAAACAACTTAAATAATTTTTTAATTTATCTTTTTTTCTCATATTATTTTATATGAGAAAATTATTGTTTTTTTGTGTGTTTGTGCTGTAAATTGGAAATAGAATGTACTCTGACATACTATATTTATGTAGATATGTTATGGAAATTTCTATAATATGAGTTTGTTGCCAAACCTACGAACCTACGAACCGACATTTAGCGTTGTAAGATTATCAGTTCACCTAAAGACATAAGTTACAGGTCTTAAACTCAATTATTGTAGCCTAAAACTAATTACTTATTTATTTATTTATTTTTTATTTATTAATTCACCAACGTTTGTTTACACTAATACATTAAAATAAGCATATACAAACATTTATAGGTAAATACAACCTGTTAGTGTGAAGTGCGCTTCCATCATTGGCCTTATCATCACTTAACATCAGGTGAGATCAAGGCACTGTGCTTACCAGTAATTGTAAAAACAAAAATTTCTTTGATTTTCATATAAAAAATATCGTGTTGTTAACCAATTTAATGTTTGAAAGCGCCTTAGTTACCATTCGCTATCCCCTGCCTCCCGACACTGCACCACGGTATAACAATTACAGCGGATGAATAGCGCATGAGTGCGATAACGCATGTTAGCCTGATTAGAAGGCAGCATCTGCACAATTAACATTTACTGTCCTGCCTGCTTGCGGGGGCGAGCGACACGTAGGGAGTTCACATTATTCCAATTAATTCCATTATGCCACCTTTGGAATAATCGCTCGATAGTGATGGCAAATGAAAGTTATCAAGACTTTTGCTTCTTATGTATTTATAGAAAACATAGTTACATACATACATACATATAATCACGCCTCTTTCACGTAGGGGTAGGCAGAGACCACTTCTTTCCACTTGCTACGATCCTTACATACTTGTTTCGCTTCGTCCACTTTCATTATTCCCTTCATACATGCTCTTCGGTTTAGGGTACTCTTGACCTGGCCTTTTTTCAAGACGTCCCTGATTTGATCTCGAAACGTCCGCCTAGGTCTACCCCTACCAACACTTTCATTCACACTCGCCTTATACACTTTTTTCGTCAATCGTTCTTCATCCATTCTCTCGACATGGCCAAACCATCTCAGCATGCCTTTCTCAATTTTTGTCACTACATCTTCTTTCAGACCACAACGTTTCCTTATCTCACTATTTCTTATCCTGTCACTCAGTTTAACTCCTATCATACTTCTTAACGCCCTCATCTCTACTGCATTTATTCTGCTTTCATGTTTCTTCTGCCATACCCAACTTTCACTTCCGTACATGAGTGTCGGAACCAACACCCCCCTATGCACAGCCAAACGAGCCTTGTTAGACACCTTCCGACTGTTCATAAAGGAGTGCAAAGCTCCATTCACCATGTTTCCTGCATAATAGTTAAACATAGTTACATATATTTTTATTTGTATCGTATATACCAAGCTTTTTAATTTTTTTTTTTTTTTGCATCTGTGGTTTTTTGTGTACGATATAGTGATTTTACTTGTGATATTCTTTTTTCATAATTATGACTCAGACAATAATAATTGGCATTTTCTATCGGACACGATTTATATACAATACATACTGTAACAAGGTTACTATACAACGTTTTGAAAACGACAAATAGGAATACTTTTATCAACTCGCTCCAAAAACGCGAAGAAAATTATTTACACATTGTATCCCTATAAAAGACATCAACGAAATACATTCACAGCTCCCTCAAATCACCTTAATGATGACATTAGATTTAATTAGATCTTTGATAGGTATTTTGTAAAGTGTTTTAATTGGATGTGTTTAACATAGGATATAATTTTTTTTTTTAATTATATTTACTTACATTATGAGACGATCAACACCTGAGTCTCCCTGTGACCATTGACCCTGCAAAGGTTTCAAGACGTCAGGATAAAATAAAAAATAATCTTGTGTAAAATAAACGAGAGTAGGCAGTGTTTACTTGCCCGGGTCGAATATCTAAGAAAGCCTAATTGTTTTGTCTGTTGCGGGTGATACGGGTCATCATCATCATCATCATCATCTCAGCCAAAAGACGTCCACTGCTGGACAAAGACCTCCCCCAAAGATAACCACAACGACCGGTTTTGTGCTGCTCGCATCCAGCGGCTTCCCGCGACCTTTACCAGATCTACGGTGATGCTAGTGCACAATGGTGCGAGTTCAAATCTCTTTTTCTGTATCATTATGACTAACATTTTGTAAATAATTCACGCCAACATCGGAGACAATATCCCGATCGGTGTGGCATCCATCGCATTATGTCACTCCCCATGGAACTCGTCTGCGCAGGAATCCCGCGTTGCAAGACTTTCAATCCGAAACGAGTACGGAGAGCGCGCGGCTGGCCGCCCGAGCGCAAAAACAAAGCGCCCTGCTGTACACGGTAGGGCTGCCAGCTCGCCTGCTCCCCGATCCTCAAAATACCACTACGCATTCACATGATACACTAAGCATACACACTAACTTAGACCCAACACAACAAGGGTACGACGACGACGTCGCGTATATGGAAACCCTTCCAGTATTCAGATCTTCCATAGTTCTGACGTGCGGGAGGGATAACAATGGTTGATTTCAATATTTCGATGTCTAAATGCTACCCTGATTTTAGTTCTGAACTCGGGGAGGGATTACAACGCACTAAGAAACGTTTTAAATGAAACCTCAACACGTGAAAAGAAAGCGAACATTTAAAAATAATAAAATACTGGTTAGATATGTTGTTACTATTTTTGGTGAATTGATATTATAAATATATAAACTGAGGTAACTCAAGCATAGTGTACTTTATTTGGTCAAAATAATGGTGCCCTTTTGCAATAGAATACATATTTTTGACAGGATTTTCAAAAGAAATGCGGTTTCTTGTACTTTTTACACCTTTATCAATACTTATTGTGCGGAATCTAAGTTTTGTTATACGTTTAATACACGTTAAGGAAGAATATTGCTCTCTCTTTCCGGCACGCAATTTGAATTCCGGGAGCCTTGCGCAGTAATCCCTCCCGCGTCTCAGCTCCAACACAATACCTTATCTTGTTTCAGGTTGTGGATAGTGGAAGCTTTTCATTTAATTTGTTATGAAATATTCTCTGATTATTAATAACCGAACTCAGATCGTTCGCAGATCTGAATAACGGAAGGGTTTACTGAGAGTATTGTTTTTACTGACACTTGAAAGAATCTCAGATCAGTGGCCGTGATGAATACTGGAAGTGTTTCCATATACGCGACGACGTCCTAGCCTTTAGAGCCTCGGGTTGTTCTGCTCCCGATCCGATCGGAACCCCTTCGGAGAATCTAGGGAAAGGTGACACGCTTACGTGATGTCATTCCCTGGCATATGAGGGAATGTGCAAGAGTTTTAAATGAGTAAGTATTGACTGTCTTCGAGGTATCAGTTGTTGATAAAGACTAAAATCAGTTACGGGCTATTTTTGATTATTTAAGGACAAAACTGTCGATAACTGGGTCCTGTCGAACATTGGTGCCACTACCGTAAGATAGAATACAAAATAAAAATCATCGAAAATAAACAACCAAAAATCATAATATTTCTTTACTATAACTTGACACTTGACATTTGGTCCCCGTCTTAGTATAATACCACTTTATATACATATGTAAATAAATCAGATTGTACATAGTCAATTAGTAAGTACTCTGAAGGGATTTTCGCACCCCTGACCTGCCCGCGGAGTCAGCCGTCATATCAGACGAATATCGCGAAAGTCAGGATCGACGGTAGTACATTGCCTTCGTGTCGTTATGTACTAAACACATATGAGAGTCCCACGTTCATCTTTCAACTATGTCAAATGTGTGTATATTGTTGTAATGTCTGGTCTGGCTAGCAACCACCATCTAAATCCGTCGATATCATATCAGTATTAATTGCATTTTTGTGTCCCGTGTTAGGTACAGACAAGATATTTATTTATTTATTTATTTATTTATGGAGTACACAACAGACAAGATAGCTTCAGTAGTTGAGGATTCTGGGTGAAGTGCTTCCACCTTCGGCCTTATCATCACTTAACTTTCGGGGAAATGAAGGCCAAGAGTTTACCTGGGTGCTTAGTGCGAGCTTCATTTGTAATTCTATCACGTTATTGAAAACGAGAAATTGTATGGAAAAAGGACAACATTTTTTTTGGGCTTAAAATACATGAAAACTTAACAGAGATCATTTCTGTTGATTAATACTATAAACATTTAATACTTTCATTCTACACTATTTGCAGATTTTAAAAGATGCCCATTTTATTTTGTAAAAAAATGTATTATTTTAAAAAAATGCGTCGAAAGGAACTATGTCTGAGTTCATTTATGACAGTTGATTGCCATAAACTGACAGCTGAGCCAGCTGCTAATGTCATGACGAGACTATTGGAGCATTTTGGAATTTTTTATTGTTTATTACAACGTTTTTGTTGTTTTCCAATTCAGTAATTCTATTTTGATTTCATCGCTTCACTGACGTGCATATTATGGTATCTACATTAACAATCAGCAACTCTATGATACATAGGGATATATAGGTGCAGTTTTCTAAAATATGTGAATGTTGGTTGGAATTCTGAGCTATAAGTGCCTTAAAAGTGCTTACTTACTCCATAAGCGAACAATCTTGCGCATTTTCACAACAGATATATACATCTTACATGTAGTTTTACTTTATTTATATGTTAGGAAAAGTATAGTATAAGTATGATGATTGTAAACATGAGATGTAGATATGTAGACTTGTATTTTTTTTTAATTTAATGAAAAACGCACTGACCGGTGTCACGTCTGTCAATAATTTTTTTTTTTATTATTGCAACATTACTTCTATTGTTGCTAGAAATATGTATTTTTGTTTATGAATTAAATTAAAATGCGCGTCTATTTATTAATATAAATACTTTGATCGTAATCCTAATATTTTTTTCTTTAATTTGATGTATCATTTGCTTATGTTAATTGAGTTTTTATTTTAAGCCCAGCTCCCATAGTAAAAAAATCTTCTCCTTTAAACTCTTCTCGTATGTCGCCAGGAGGCGCTGCTGCTATGACATTGAGTCATACTAATTCTCGTTTTAAATTAAATACGGATAATAAACAAAAATCACACTAGACACCCTGTATAGAATGAAAAAGTTAATGTCAATGCATCCAGACTTAAGCTAGCAGTAGACAGTATACAGGTATTTACTTAACCTTACACCATTCTATTTGCAGGCATACCAATACACGTACAACACTAAACTATATCAAAACATCCAGTTTGGCAGGTGCTGCATTAAGATAACGATCGCTAAAACTATCAAAGCACACATTAAATACTAATTATTGAAGCTCCGGTGTTGTCACTCGCAGCAGACGGCATAATAATAATTGTTGTAAACGTTTTGTAATTAATTATTCCAAATATTTAAAGTGACATATTCATTACGTTAATAACTTTATACGTTAGGCAAATAAAAACAAAATACTTTTCTTCGTTTTTAAATGTCAATCTCTCTACTTTAATAAATTTAATAAAATATTTTATTGCTTTTTTATTATATTTTATTCCTATTTTATTTTATTCCTACCTTCTTTTTATTTTTAAATAAGTAGGAAATACCTAATTATTACTTACCATTACTTTTATTAATCGTATTTTCTATAAGTAAATATAAAGCTTTTAAGAAATGAAGATTCTTTAACCTTAAATTAACATTCAATTGTGTTTTTATAGCAATGAATTTGATACTTTTCATAGTGAACTAGTGGTCAAATCTTTGTATGTTTCTTAAGCAAAGATTGGTTTGAACTTTTGATAATTAGAGTTTTGTATCTCAAACTGTATAAACGCTCTTAAAGTACTTAAGGAAATTTGCAGGCCTGTAGTTTATTAGCAAACCTTTAAAATTAAATGTAATAGGTTCTTACGAAGCTACATTGTTACTTGTCAATCAATGTAGCAATACGTCTGTATAATACCTTTTCTGTCTCCTCCTAACCATCGCCAAGAGTTCATCAAGGAAGTATCGAGTGATGTACGCAACGATGAACGCTTTCAGTGCACCGGCTGTTCGGGCCGCAGTCAGTGGATGCTGGGAGCTCGCCTCGGACGCACGGCTCGCCATCTCGCGAATCGAACATCGACTTTCAATTCGGACGTTGAAAACAAAACTTTTTTCGTCAATTAAAAATTCGTATTTCAATATCTTCCTCTCTGGTACTGTGTCAGTGAAGTGTCAATAAAATCTTTTTGGGTGTAGTGCAGTAAGATTTTTAGAAGTTTTTTTGGCAGTTTTTTTTTGTTTTCGCACCGCAAATTCGAATTTCAAAAAGGTAAGTTTTTTGACTACGTTATTATTGACATTAAACCTCTTACAAATAAGTGCGTACGAGTTTCTATATGTTTTATAGTTTCTATATATTATAACGTGAAGAGAAAAGTTTGTGCAAATGGCGCGCACGTTGGAGGGATGTGGGATTTGGTATAATTAAAGTTTGTGTGGAGAAGCAGTCCCCAAATGTAAAATTTATGTATAGTATTATGTCTAACAAATACATTTAACTAATTAACATTGTTTTTTTTTCTGAATTCTGCCCATGCTAACTCATACACGTTTTTTAGGAGCCAAATATTTTTTTTTTAACTTGTAGCTGATGAAACCTGTCAATGATATATGCTTGAATAGTTATTCAATGTTTTTTATTTCTCTTCATACAATTCAGAATTATTATATGAGTGCCATATACAAAACTCTGAATAGCTCTTCGTAATAGAAATAAAAGTTACTTACTTACTCTTCCAAGCTTACACTCAGTTTATTTCTAAGAAGGTAAAAAGAGCAAATTCTTTAAGTAAAATAAGAAAGCAGAGTAATTCTGGAAACTATCTCACTGCTGGGCAAAGTTCCTCCATCGCTATTACAATCGAGTGATCGCTTTAATGTAGGTATGGATATATATATAATAGTATTTTCTCTGTTTAGAAATATATATGTTATATTTTCCAAAGATGATATTGGTGTTGTGAGTAAAAAATTATAAATTATAGAATAACTTTTAAAACTTAACATATTACATAATTAATAAGATAGTCTTAACTTGTTATTCAATTTGTATCAATAATAATAATATTTTTATTAATTTGCCAACTGTAAAATGGTCGTCATCATTCCCGCACTCACAATCAAACAAATATTAACATAAATTAAATAATCGAAAGCAAACGAAACGGGAAACGAGAACCGTACGAAAGTTCACTCGCGGGCTATAAATATTAATCAGATGCGACACGACATTTCGGGATCATTAACGGGGGTGTAATACCGACAACCAAGTCACCAATACGTCTGTTGTTTTTAAAAGATTTTATATTTAATGCTGTAAATAAAATTGCACTTACAGTATTTTAAAATAAAAATTGTTTATTTAAAAAATTTTAAAAGCATATTTTTAATAGCATTTTCATAATAACAATGATATATAATAATTTTGTCCCGCTACTGGGCAAAAGACCCAATACTCGTCTATATCGCGGACCACCTTATACCACCCCTGCAGGAGAATGGTTAAGCCATCCTGCCAACTCCATTTTGACTTGCCTCAATTCTATAAGTACCATTTAGTTTGCAAAAAAAAGTTTGAGTTCAAGTTATATTTAAATTCAAATTCAAATCCAAAATATTTCCGTTCGTGTTCATGTCAGCTCACTCTCAGTAGCATTTTTAAATAGTCTTGATAATACTACTCGTTTTCTTCTATGCGAGCTTTGGAAGCACGTAAAGCCGTTGGTCCCGGCTGCATTAGCAGTCGTTAACAACCACCAATCCTCATTGGGCCCGCGTGGTAGTTCATGGCCCGTTCTCTCGGTGTTTCCATCTATTGGGGAAGGCTCGTACCCCAGCAGGGGGGGCATAAAATAAGCTGGGGATGATGGTGATTATGTTCTATCGATTTGAGCCCAGAGATAATCTAAATAGGATCCCTTTTAAAATAAATACATATTATTATTTTTTTTTATTTGGGAAATAATTAATTAAAAACACCGGCTTTCTTGAACGTTGTTAATAGCCCCCCGAGCTTGACTCGTGTTTAAATGTAAGCTCCCATCGACACCTTCCGCTGCCAATGTCGCGGCAATTAATGCGGCACTAACAATTTGACGCAATCAATGTGTGTCACCGGGCGTCCGACCGTTAACTTGAAGTTTATAAATTAACATTCACACATAATATAGCTTATATAAATAAAAATAAGTTTTAGTTGATTTTTGTCGATTTCATAGGAGCTAAATACGTTTAATCCATAAAATTAAAGTAAACACCCTATTAAATCCCCACTGCTGGGCAAAGGCCTCCATCATTGAAATCAAGTCATCGCTACAATCGATGGGTGATGGCTTAATCACCACCCTGGCCAAATGCAGGTTGGTGATCACAAACCCGGGCTAAGCATCGAAAAATCCGAAACACATTTTGCCCGACCTGAGAATTGAACCCGGAACCTTCGGGTATCAGACCGAGCGCTCTGCCATTCGGCCACCGAGGTGTTCCATCCATATTCAACCCCCAATAAAAATACCTACTCATAAGTCCATGTAAGTACCAATACTATTCAGCACATAGTTCTTCCCTCGAGAAGCTCGATGGCGCAACGCGCTCGGTCAACTATTGCTGAAGTTAACCCGTCAAGCGTCCGTTAGACAGACGTAAGTCTAGTACTGAAAATGTCTCTACGCGTCCAACAGACAATCGTATGTCTGTAAGCGTGAATGTTATCTTTGATGCGTTCACTCACTCACATTGTGTTATTGGCCGGGCCGTTTGAATGTTTCAACCCAATCAGAGTTAACAGTTTTAAAATGTCAAGTCCTGACGACCAATTGAAAACGAGTGTTGAAATTAATAAAAATATTTTAGGTTCATTCGGAAAAAAAATGTCCGCCATTAATAGATCCGACGCGGAAATCGTGTGCACTGTGTTGTTGCATTGCATTGTTGTTGCACTGATCTGTGTATTTACACCATTTTATGGCAATACAATGTATCTTATTTAGAAGTATTCACTAGCCGAAAACCTCGTAAGCTTTCTAGAGTCAGCCACTACTCTCTCGGTGGAGTGTCTCCATGTCTAAATAGATTGTCCGGGGTGTTTGAGCGAGTGTAGAAAAATAACTAGAAGAACTTAAAAGGCTAGAACCTCGGCTCATACCCGCCATATTTCAATAGCATCGATTTTAAATCACTAATTATTTTGAGATATTGGTCAATAATGTATTGTCCCAAAACAGTTTTGCAATAATAAAAAATGTCATTACGCCATTGGTTGGATATCAGCTTCATACTAAAGGGTATTAAGAGGTTTCTTTCATCCCCATGACAGATAAGGGATGGCACTAGGTATTTTTTAGTTTCCCCTCGAGCTTTCGTAGCAGGGTGGAATAAGGTCACAACATGGGGTCCATCACAGGTGTAAAGAAGCAACTTCCTGGTCGGCAACGTGAGGCCAGCTAGTGTGGTACAGTCTTGCTGCAGTTGCTGTTTTCGCATCTGGACTCTGGCTAATCATGTGGAACGGAGACATCTGACTAATCTTCGATTTTTAAAAAATACCATATAACCCGAGGTTACTCCTGGCTCCGGCTTTTTTTTTATACACAGCTCGGCAAATGACTCCACTCCACCTGATGTTAAGTGGAAACGGAGTCCAGACGTGAGGACAACTGGTGCAGCGTGAAAACAACGAAGCATCAGTCACCCTCACCCTGCCGACCCACAAGGTGCCTCTTCGCGCCTCGTTTAAAGGACCTCATGTCATAGGAAGGATTTTGTGCGCTGGTAGACTATTCCATCTTTTGGAAGTGCGACACAGAAACGAGTCACCAAATTTCTTTGTGCGCGATGGAATGTTGGAGACAGTACAGCGGTGACTCCAGAGAGCAGCACGCGTACTCCTATGGAGGAAGGGAGAAGGTCAAAGAGATCTTTACAGCACTCGCCGTGGTATGGGCGGAATATGTGAAAGACGAAGTAAGTAGCCTTTAGAAAAACGAACATGCCTTACGGTAGTCGCATATGATGTGTAACATTTGACATCTCACTTTTTGAAATCAATATTACAATAGAAAACAGAATAAAGAATTTTCTGAACAAATACTTATTATTCTGAGATAGAATTAACAATGACGTATATTTTTTTACAAATCAAAGAGAATGCAGTAAATACTCATTAGAAGACATTTGACATACTTGGATTTTTTATCAATGATCTGCACGTTATTGAGACTTATTATCAACAGTAAATATTTATTAATATAGTTTAAAAGTCTATTTAAATGGTTGAAATCAATATTACAATAGAAAATAGAAATCATAAAGAAAATGCAGTAAATACTCATTAGAAGACATTTGACATATCAAAATGATAACACAATATGTCACATATAATAAAAATATGTCATGTTCATCACATCGATTTTAAAGTCACAAAATGGCGCGCGCTTGCGCGCTTCCCCGACTTCCTGTTACATACTTCCGTCCCTTTTCTACGAAATCACTCCCACAAATTGTATAATAGAAGGTGAGCGGAAAGAATGCTCGGTACATCAAAAATGCTCGCTAACACAAAAGCGACATCCATAATGTTGCTGATGCCCAATCATCCGTGGGCTACGGCACCGCCCACCGTCAGCCTAGACTGCTCGTTTGACTATTCACGTCAATCAAAACCAAAAAACCATATTTTTATGATTTAAAATTTTGCATTTACATTTTTTTTTTTTTTATATAGGTACACAGACAGATTACCATCAATACAATTTTAGTTAGTAAAGCTAATAAGTTGAGAGGGCTAGACAATAATCCAAAATAGTGTACACAACAACATGATTGAAAAAAATATAAAATTATTAAGTACTTAAACACTAATAAAATACACAACAAAAGATTTGGAACAATGATTATGAGTTTAAGGAGATGAAGAGGATTGCTCATTTTTAGAGACGTCCGATACAAACTTTTTGTATCGTATAAAACTGGTAGTTACAAGATACAATTGCGAAGCATAGGCGCGAAAATAAGTCTGCGGTATGCGAACATTCCCTTGAGGGGCCCAACCATTACATCAGATTTGATAAACCACAAATACTCGCTAGAGAACAACGATTCATCCCTAGAATGATACGCGAGGCTATTGAAATTAAAAAACATCCTAATTTTAATAGAGAAGATGGTTGGAATCTACCACCAGCCTGGGATCCCATCATACAGAATATTAAATCCCAGCCCCAACACCATACTGCCAGACCAAAAGATACTGTAAGCTCTTTCTGCGTAAAACGGAACGCACCTGATTAAATTTAAATGAGGGTATACAAGCTACTAACTAATTATGAGACGACCAACACCTCGGTCTCCCTGTGACCACGGACCCTGCAAAGGGTTCGAAACGTCAGGATAAACATTAATTAAAACTAATGTGTAAAATAAACGCGAGTAGATCCGTAAAAGTTGTTTCATTTCAGTCTCAGTATGCTCGAATGGGATCGAACCCACGACCTTTGGATAACCGTTCAATGACCGCTGAGCTACCGAGACCGTTTTTTCTAGTAAAATCTTATCTTGTAACTAAAAAACCATTTATTTTTATTTATGCAGGTTGAGTGTAGGCTTGTAATGCTAATTGCCGTTCAACAAGGCTGATTTAAAGCGTGCGCCTAGTAAGACAGTCCATCGCGAACATTAACCGGCGACAATAAAATGCAAATTGAATCAAAAACTTTACAAGCTCGTAAACGCAGGTCAGTTATAGAATAGTGTTGTAAAAACTCGAGGTTGGGAGTCGGAATTTAACAACTCGAATCAATTGTGTAGGACACGTTGCCATTAACACTAACGAGTGCAGAGTCGAGTCGATCGCGAGTCAGAAGAGCACGGACTCAAGTCTAAAAAGAACATGAGTAATAAACCGAACTCAAATTTTGAACAATGGTCGAGTTCGATAACTCGACAAAACTTTTACCTAACAAAGACTCGAGTACGACAAACAGTTTTAAATTTTAGTATTTTTTTTACATATTTTTCATTTCATTGTAATTATTATTACTCAGTGGCGTGCACTTGGAGAGGCCTATGTCCAGCAGTGGCTGATGATGATGATGATGATGATGATAATTACTAGTCCAACGACCGCGGCGTCATCGTCACTTTCACGAGGTCCCAATCTAAAGATTCCTCACCAATACTACCTAACACTGAACAGCTCTCTTACATGTATCAGAATCGAGTGCAAACGTTAACTGAATATTGAAGTCGAACTCGAGTCTAGTCGAAAATTCGATATGCTCGTAATACGTCGAGCAATCTTTATCATTATAAGTCGAGTCTTGTGTTTAGATTCAAGTCCTAAAATGTAGATCAAGGACTCGAGTTTTTTACAACACTAGTTATGACACCGCGCCCCGACAGCCGCTAATAGGTCTTTTAAACGCCTGGGTATGATGGGTGACCGGCAAAAAATTTATCGGAAATTTAAATTAGCAGGCAAAATGATTTGGAGCCCATATATCATTTGGCTAAATACATTTATGACTGTGTCTCTACGTTTATACGATTAATAAAAACAGATTAAATTTAATTAAATCAAATTATTTACGATCTGTTAAAAAACTAAGAGTGAACGATGCTTCGCACCGCTTAAATTAATATCGAATTTTACTTATAATTTGTTTAGTTATATATTATTTGACGTGCTCTGTATTCGTAAGTTTGAGTTATATCTTCAAAATATTTTAGTATCTATAACTTTGCTTGTAGAATGTTTTAAACAGATTATGTAGCTGTAGTTGGATTCCGGGTGAAGTGCGCTTCCACCTTCGGCCGTAAAGACACTTTACATAAGTTGAGAAGTGCATAAAGTGCTTACCCATAAGAAAAAAAAAGTTTATCTTATGTAAATGGAAGCGTCCATGTTTTTCTCTCATTCTATTGTTGCATTTTTTATTAAATGAGACTAGAAACTTTGACGTAACTATTCTATAAAGATGTTGTACACCCTAAATTATTCAATGAAAAACATAAAATATGAATTAATCTTCTTGTTTGAAGTAATTAATTGGTTTGTACCCTCAATAAATCCAAAGGTAATAAAAAGCTTAACCTCAAAACAGCAATAATCAATTTACCAAATCAAGTTTGATCTAACATCAAAGGACGTTCGGATTTGTAGCTAATCTATTTTAGCGGTTGAAATATAAAAAAATAAAAGTATCAAATCGAAATTGAATCGACCACATCTAAAAGAATCGCCACTTTCGAAGATCGATTTCGATATTGATGTTTTAATAGTATAGCCAGTTCGGGCGCTCATAAATCATTTTATGGCCATCGAGTGTAAAGACTATATCACACAAACTGCTGTGACATAATGCAAGATGTTTCATTCACCATCATCATCATCATCAGCTCATTTTGTGTATGCACTGCTGGGGCACGAGCCTTCCCTATGAATAGGGAGAACGGGCAATAAATCACCAGTGCGGATTGGTGGTTGTTAACGACTGCTAATGCAGCCGGGACCAACGGCTTTACATGCCGAGGCACGGAGGAGCTCGTGCTGATACATTTTTGGTCACCCATCCGACGACCGGCTTCTGCGAAAGTTGCTTAACCTCAGCACTCGCAGACCAGGCGCGGTAACCACTGCGCCATCGATTTCCTATGCTATGCTATGCAATAGCTACGTTTCGTGAAAAGGGATTCTTAATTCTATAACTTGAAAACCATAATATCTCTTATTGTCTACCAATAAATCATCTTATGAATGTCATGAAGCGATTTGCCACTATCCATGATAGAAAACTTTAAATCACGTAAGAGCTATTGATAAAATCGTTTTAAATGTTTTCTAATAACTATAAATATCTTTTGAGAAACTTCAACTGAAAAAGATTAATTAATTTAAAAAAAACTCGAACTTTAAATAGTATACTTGTATTACAAAACGAAAACAGAGGTAGATATTAATATAAACATTATTCACCGAGATTAGTATTTAATTAATAAGTCAAAAATTTAATTTCCTCATGCCGATAGTTTACGAGCCGCCCAACGCATAAGTCCCAGCGTCGGGCTAATGATGACAGCGCTCTATATGAAGATGTCATGCCGTCGGTCCGCCCACGCGTGCCAAAGATGGTATCTTATAACTTAGAGCATCAGACGCGACAGCCGGGAGGAGTGATCCGTATTGCACCTACATTTTAGCTTGTATCTCTTCACAGGGTGTGGTATAAACTGATAATGGTCAAAAACAAAACTTAATCGATAGTGACAAACGAACCATGAATCATGATCATCATTCCAAAACCAAAACTGCATCTAAGAATTTGAAAATACTCTTTATCACCATCATCAGCTCATTATATTTCCCCACTGCTGGGGCACGAGCCTTCCCTATGGATGGATAGGGAGAAGAGGCCATGAACCACCAAACGGGCCCATAGCGGTGCGGTGGTTGTTAACGACTGCTAAAGACTCACGAAGGAGCTCGAGATGATAAAGTTTTGGTCACCCATCCGATGACCATGGCATAATGATTTTGAATCTTAAATTTGGAATTTTAAATTAAAATTTTGAATTGACCAGCCTTTGCGTTAGTTGCTTAACCTCAGCACTCGCAGACCAGGCGCGATAACCACTGCGCCATCGAGCTCCAACTACTAAATTACTGGTGTGTAGCGACAAACCGCCAAGTGTTACGTGTTCAATAGACCGCGGTTCACCTGCGGGGTGCAGCCAATAAGCAACTGGATATCTTACCTCTAATTTTCAAAGTTTACAAGAGATGGAAAGTATGAGAGTAATATTGAAAGAAGAGTGAATGCAGGAAACATGGTGAATGGAGCTTTGCACTCCTTTATGAACAGTCAGAAGGTGTCTAACAAGGCTCGTTTGGCTGTGCATAGGGGGGTGTTGGTTCCGACACTCATGTACGGAAGTGAAAGTTGGGTATGGCAGAAGAAACATGAAAGCAGAATAAATGCAGTAGAGATGAGGGCGTTAAGAAGTATGATAGGAGTTAAACTGAGTGACAGGATAAGAGTTAAAGCCCGGTGAAGCTGAAAATACCGCAGCGGCAATCAGCAATCTCTCTCAAAAAAAAAAAAGACAGGATAAGAAATAGTGAGATAAGGAAACGTTGTGGTCTGAAAGAAGATGTAGTGACAAAAATTGAGAAAGGCATGCTGAGATGGTTTGGCCATGTCGAGAGAATGGATGAAGAACGATTGACGAAAAAAGTGTATAAGGCGAGTGTGAATGAAAGTGTTGGTAGGGGTAGACCTAGGCGGACGTTTCGAGATCAAATCAGGGACGTCTTGAAAAAAGGCCAGGTCAAGAGTACCCTAAACCGAAGAGCATGTATGAAGGGAATAATGAAAGTGGACGAAGCGAAACAGGTATGTAAGGATCGTAGCAAGTGGAAAGAAGTGGTCTCTGCCTACCCCTACGGGAAAGAGGCGTGATTATACATATGTATGTATGTATTATTTTCAGAAGATAAGAAGCAATATCTTGTCTAAATATGTCTCCCTATGTAGCATTGTTGCGTTCCAGTAGTTAGAGATAAAAAAAGCCAGTGCCTCAGTAGAGGATTCCGAGTGAAGTGCGCTCAAAACTTCAACTCGGAAAAAAAACCGTGTTTTTTAACAGGCATGCCAATCAGTAGGTAAACACGGCGGGCGGTTACCTGTGGTGTTGCAAGTATCTTAAGCATCATTTTCCATCATACCATCATAAGAATCTTATGCTTGTTCGTCGCATAGTAAGTTAGTAAACAGCCTGTATACAAAGCTGGGCAAAGTCCTCCGTCGTTGAAAGATCTTAAGAATTGTCATCGCAACAATTTATTTGTTTCTAAAATGGCATTAAAAAATTATACACCTGTTTGGAATATGAACAGTACGAACATTTAACAAACAACGCAAAGTAAGACAAGTCCCTCCGTCCAGCTAATGACACGATAAATGTCGCAGATAGAGGAGGCTAGCACATTTTGCATCTTCCCACGGTACGGGGGCGAGTGGGCATATCGGGACCAACGACATGCTGTGGAGGTTGACTCTTACTGTAGTGAACAACTCGGAAATCACATTTCAATAACTATTTCGATACAATCTTGTAAAATGGCCGCTCCACACTCCTTGTTTATAATTTATTTAAATAAATACTCGTTATTGTATTTCAACGACATAGCACCTTTATACGATCGCGTTGACGAAAACGTGAATTTGTATGGCATTGCAGCAGCGCCTCGTGGCGACAAACGTGGAAAGTTGCAATTTTATAATACAAATGCTCGTTTTCGTTAACGTAATCGATTGGTCTAAAATACTAGCAATCAGAAAAACTTACAAGCGCTTTCTTGGCGGGCAGGAAACGAGGAAGGAAATTAATAAGAAATCAATGAAGATTAGGCTTACATTTGTTTACAATTACATTTTTTAATCGCTACGAACGACTAAAAAGAATCTGGACAAATTTAATCGTTTGAAAAGATCCAACAAAAAAATACCACCTATATTGCTGTAATTGTATCACTTGATTTCAATGATGGAAGCTTTACCCAACAAGTAGGACAGATATCCTCGGTAAGGATGAATGCCATAAGTTTGGCAAAGTCTTTAAGAGCGAAGAGCCTGAAGTCTTCTGATTTCTGATAGGCCGACCCCGGAGTCCCGTTATTTTCCTAGCTCTAGCCGCAGTCGCACAGCAGCTGCATTGGCTCCGTTTCCTCTCCACATGCTCTACACAAGCTGATAACTGGTAGTTGCATTTTGTGGAGCATTTGTTTTGTGGGTCGCTGATGATTAATCGTTTATATAAATCCCTTGATATTTATTTTTTTCTCATGTCGCTTAAGTTTTTGTGTCGACCTCCTCAAATACTATAAATTAACAAATTCAACATTATGAAATGCACCGTCACGCATTCAGTTTGCACGTAAACCTCGGCCGCTCCATCACGTACGGTGCGGCAAATAAAATATAATGATGCACCCGGTTGCTCCACAATACGTGGCGCGAATAGCAAACAGCCGCCAACCAGACAGTGCGCAGAAATGCTCCCCGGACGGCAGCTACTGTTCCTTCCGTGTTCGCACATAAACAGCCTATCGGGATTAAAGTAATTTGAAATTTAAATTCGTCTAGTAGAAAGGCAGTGATACATTGTTAGCTTTAAATAGGAGAATGTGCAAAAATTTTGTATGTTTTTCTTAATACAAGGTGTTTGGGATGTTTTGTAAGGAATTTATAAAAATAGTGATGAGTAAAGAAAATATAAACAGTTAGGTTATGATAACTTTAAAAATGTTACTCGGCAGCACAGACTGACCCACTTTATTGACATGGAAGATGTTTCTAATGAATGCGTAATATCTCCACCCATCGATTACGTACTTACACTATATCTGATCATAACCAGAAGGACTGTTCGCAAAATGATAAAATTAAAAAAAAAACTTAGCGTGATGGTACAGTGTGGTTGAAGTGTGTAATGATTTTAATCAGTACTTATCGGCTAAGCGTTTTTACTTGCAATTGCACTATAACTGCTTACAACTAATTCAATTTTTCTTTAAATAAAATACTAAAACACAAACGAGCCTAAATCTAACATAGTCTATGACAAAACAGAAGCTAAAACCATCTAATTGGCAGTAAAGCCATAACCGGACGAGCGGCCAAATGCGTATTGTTGCTCGGAACAAGCAATAACATATTCAGAATTAGTTTTACGAGCGCCGTAAACCGCTGATTGGATTTTAATAAGCTGTAGATCTGTCCAACGATTACGATTGGAAAACGAGCTGATTAACAGCTTGTTTATAGCTTTACGAGGTTCCAGCTGCAGGAGGGAGCTTCCTTACAGCTTGCATGAGTCATCTGCTTTCATTGGCAGTGGAGGGTCAGATTGTACACAGAGAAATAGTGGCATATGGTAGACTTTTGGTGGGCGGCGAGAAACTGAAGGTTCCTCAAGCTGTGGTGATCAAATAGCCTCAACGGGTTTCTACAGGGATGACATCACGCAAGCGCATGTCCCTATCCCCTGCTAGATTCCCCGGAATCGAGAACACTTCTACTTTCTAAAGAGGATAAAGTACTGTCTGTTCATCGTTTATGACATACACTAATAACGGAACCACATTATCATCTAGCTAATTTTGTATCCCCACTGCTGGGGCACAAGCCTTTCCTATGAATGGGAACACCATAGGGAGAACGGACCTTAAACCACCACGCGGGCCGGGACCAACGGCTTTACGTGCCTTCCGAAGCACGACGAACCCACGCAGTGTATCAATCAATATTGGCACTCAAATCAATATCTCCAATTTATCCGTGTATCTAACCTATATATAATAGACTTTTGAAATTCCATGTACTGCGGGGACTGTCCGCTAGTCGAGCACACTAGCGGACAGTCCCCGCTGTCGGCAATGGCCTGCAGGGCGTTGTTGCTGCTGCCGCGAACTCGTCACAAAAGTGAGCCTGCGTTTTTGCGTACTATGATCGGAAAACTTTCAACCCCTGTGTACACAAACATGCTCGAAGCACTGTAGTATCGCGGTAGCCCAAACAATGCCCTGAAGGCATTGTTATATTGCACACGCAAGGCGCTATACGATTTCTGGGTGTAGTAACCTACAGACTGCTCGAGTAAAATAAGGTACAGTACCTAGGCATTGAAAAGGGTATCCTTTACAGGCGCAGAACATCGCAATTTTCAATTTTCTAAAGCCTCTCGTAATCATTCTTACTATTTGCAAGATTTACGATTGGCCGTATTTTTATGTGAGCGTTGAAGCAATTAGCGAGGTCGGCTTCCTAAAGTGAGCTTTCCGAGCGCCGCCGGCCGGCCAACGCGCGGACGGAATTCCAAACGACATCGCCAACTATACGCGCTTACGTGTAATCGAGGAAATAAACTTTGATTAATTCAACTTTTGCCAGATTGCTTCTGGAAAAGCCAAGAGACATCTGTGAAAGTCAATAATAATCTTTCATAAAATGACTAATCATTTTGAAAATAGTGTTGAAAAATATTTCACTCACGGGATTTGAACTTACGCCGGGTCAGTGTGCTTCGTGGCGTATCTATGTATCGTATTTGGAAGTGCACCTGACCCGGCATGTCATGTGGTTTGGGTTCGAATAGAATCTAGTCTACTCGGAGCTATGGTGATTAAACCTGAACCAAATTTTCTCACATCCGACCCCAGCATCTACCCGTTGGGCTGCCGACGCTGCCATCAACTATTCTTTATCTGAAATCACAAGGTTTTGTATTGGTGATATTTTTTTTGGCTAACCGAAAAAATCTGTTGGAACCTCAACAGATGCCGTATTAAACAATAGTGAATATATTTATGTATGTCTCAAGCGATTCGTCACCGGCGCAGCCGCGAGACTCGAACTTGCCACCGCCGCATGTGACCGTATGATGATGACCCATGATGACGGCGGGCGTGGCGCAACGCCTCATGTTTCATTAATGTGTTGCGTTTACCGCTTTGGGAAACTTATAAAGAGATTTTGTACTGACAAAATGTACGTTGGTCTCTAAAGAGATTTTTTATTCATCTACCTGCACCTTCGATCAATTATGTACTTAAAAGACCTACACAATATTGATGTATTAATTTCGGATTAATCGATAAAGATAGATAGCCCGGGTTGTGATCACCATCATGCATTTTCAAGCGTGTTGATTAAACCAATACCAATGAATTGTTGCGATGACTTGATTTCGATGACAGTGGTATTTGCCCAGCAGTGGGACAGTGTCTACGCTTCTTAATACTTGAGCTCTGTATACGTTAAACGCAAAATTATACTTTATGCTTAGACCGAGATATATTCTATTAATTTACTATGTTGTGTCACCATCTTCGCATGTGTATGTATACAATTATATTTTATTATTATGCCTTACTACTTAACATTTATTTAAAGCGTGTAAAAGTTACTGATTTTAGTATGATTTGTCGTACTGATTGCTCGTGCAATTTTCTTTTTGTTTATTTTTTATATTTTCTAGTTTCCCCGATAGGTAATTTTGGGGCCTTTTTTTCTGTAGTTCACCAAATTTAGTATTACAAAGTCTTAATAGCTATTTTAACATACTCTTATTTTTTTCAATTTGCATCATAATTAGATATTTAAATAAATATTTACTATATAACAAAGTATCTCCTTTCTTAGGTCTTATTTAGATTAACAACCTTACAAGCTATAATTTTACAATACAAACTGTCATATTAGCAGTTTGCAATTACGTTATGCCAAAATGTCACGTATTCTTGTATATTATTTATGTGTGTCGTGTAGAGGTGTATCGGATAAAATGAAAAGATTTTTTTATTTCCATTTCCATTTCATTCCATTCTTATATTTTTTTATGATTTATTTATTGTTTAAGCTCTTTTTCTTTATGAATGTCAGCGGCCTTCGTAAAGCTATAAAAAGCTACTTGTATACCCTACCTTAACTAATTAACTTACGCGACACATTTTAACTTCTATTGTTGGCTAACATTACAATTTTCGTGGCATATTTCTATAAAATATATCATAAATATTTATAAAATTTATAAAAATACAGTGAAGAAATTAAACGCCTACCCGACCCAGCCAGGAATTTTTTCACTGTATTTTATAAATTTTATAAATATTTAATTTAGCTTCAGTGCAGCAATTAGCACTTGAAAATAAAAACTAAAATTTATCATATACACATATATAATAGTCGATAGTTTAATTAGCTGCGCTGTCGCTACCCGAAGCACCGTAAATATAACTCCCGGGCTATAAATCGGCGGCGCCCGTGACGAGTGCCGCCGGCGCCCGTGACGAGTGCCGCCGGCGCCTATTCCATCAAATCCAGTGCAAAGTCCTCAGTTTTACTTCAAGTTTATTTATACTACAAGTCGTTAGAGCTAGTAGCGTGTTTAATAAAGTTGTGACTGCTGACCGTATTTAGTAGCTGGCCACTCAATACAGCTATAGCAGTCACAAAGATATTATAAGAAATATTTTCATTACTATCATATCTTATCTTATATCTTTCTTCTAAAAATCCCGATTACACAATAGTAAACTGTGATGACATTTTTCTATTGTTCTTTATACACCATAGACACCACAAAAGTTTATTTAAATATTAAAATTTTGTGATTGTACTCTTTCTGTCACTTCATCAATTTAGAATATGCACTCGTCAACCGACATATAAAAATTACCGTGCATTTACAAAATATTGTTTTCCATATAAAATGACAAATAAAATAGTTACAAAACACAAATGTTGAAAAAATTTCCACGAGCAGGATTTGAACCTGCACCCTTCTGACATACTGAGTCATGTGCTCTTCCAATTGAGCTATCGTGGTTCTAACCAGCCCGCCGAAATTATTCAACACTATTTACTTTTTTACTTTGAAAGCCAAAGGCGCCCATTCAATGTCAACAACTACCGTCGTTAACATCCGATCATAATATTTTTACAAATACTAAAGATCAGTTAAGAAGTAGGCTAGCTATTTATAATCAGATTATCAGATTAACATTTGTGTTTTTGTAATTTGTTTCATAACAAAATTTGCGTTAAAATTATATATACAAAAACAAAAACATTAAATAAAATAGTGGCAAATTAAATAAAGCCTTTAATATGTCGTGCGGCACAGGAGTCAGTGAAACCTATGGCGGTTTAATTATTTAAAAGATCCCAACGTTTATTTAACACCAAACCATATCTGTTCTCAACAACAATTCGGTAACTACCTACCTGATCTATTTTTTCCTCACGCCACCAAATTATAGCTCAGCACCAACACGTCAACACGCATCAGACAAAAAACTAATCAGACCCTCACCGGCCGCGGGATTATTAGGCCATGCACTTTTTATCGCACTGGTTTTGGTGATTAGCCGGCGCGGTTTTAAAAGAAAACTAAACGATTCGGCGAAGGAATAATAATGATGATTATAATGTCCTCTATTTTAGAGGTTATGATTCATCAATAATCATCATCACCTTTTTTGTCAGACTATTTTATGCTGGGGCACGAGCCTTCCCTATGGATGGATAGGGATAACGGGCCATAAACTACCACGCGGTCCCAGTGCGGTGCAGTGGTTGTTAACGACTGCAATGCAGCCGGGACCAACGGCTTTACTTGCCTTCCAAAGCACGGAAGAGCTGGAGATGATAAATTTTTGGCCACCCATCCGATGACCGGATTATGCAAAAGTTACTCAACGTAAGCAATCGCAAACCAGGCGCGTTAATCACCGCGCCTTCAAGCTCCTCAGGGGTTCTAATTGTTTTGTTTAAATTATTTCTTACGGGTAAGCACTTGGCCTTCATTTCATACCACCTGATGATAAGTGAAGGCCGAAAGGTGGAAGCCCACTTCACCCGGAATCCTCAACTACCAGGGCATTTCCGATCCGATCCGAACCCCGATCCGATCCGAACCCTTCGGAGAATCTAGTAGGGCACGGGGACGCGCACTTGTGCGCGATGCCGTTCCCTCTAGATAACCTCTGAAGGTGATTCGTTTCACACGGCTTGAGGGACCCTTTACGTTCCTCGCCGCCCCCAAAAAGCCCGGTGAAGCTGAAAATGCCGCAGCGGCAATCAGCAATCTCTCTCAAAAAAAAAAAACCAGGGCACTGGCTATTTTATCTCTAGCTGCCGGAACCCAACAATGCTGCTACCATTGATGTTAATGCGTCATAATTAGATACCGCCTCTGTGGTCTAGTGGCTAAGACCACCGGTTTAGACCCAGAGGTCCCGGGTTCGATTCCCAGCGGGGAGTACATGTTTGTGTACTCGGTTTGGTTGGTGGTAGGGCTTGTTTGTCCGCCTGGCTAGCTACCACCATCTTATCTAAATATGTCGCCATAACATCAATGTTTGTAGCATTGTTGTGTACCGGCAGCTAGAGATAAGATAGCCAGTATCTCACTAGTTGAGGATCCCGGGTGAAGTGCGCTTTCATCATTGGCCTTATCATCACTTAACATCAGGTGAGATCAAGGCACTGTGCTTACCCGTTAATATTTTTTTTTTAAATACGATGGTGGTAGCTAGTAAGCGGACCAACGAATCCTACCACTAAACAAACTGAATACTCAAACGTGTACCCCCTTCTAGGAATCGAACCCGGCACCTCTGGGTTTGAGACTGGTGGTCTTAACCACTACACCACAGAGGGGTTGACTACGACTGCCATAGCATAACCCGCAATGAAACAGAATTTCGCTTGCCGTGTCGCAAGACGCTCGTGTCTGAATATGGATAGGAAAATAAAAGTAAGTAATAGCCTATAACAGTTCCACTGCTGGCCCTCCATCATTGAAATCAAGTCATCACTACAATAAAACTTGACAACTTCACATGCATTGTTCCGATCTCAAGGTAAGTAGCTAAAGCACTCGTTTTATGGAAATCAGAAGCGATCAGATACCACAACCACCCAGACCCGACGACACAATATCGAAAAGTTCGTTTTCGACATTGACCTGACCGGGAATCGAACCCAGGAACTCAGAGTAAGCGCCGCCTGAAGTCCTGCGTAATGCTTAACCATCACGCTTGCCAAGTGCGGCTATGGGTAATAAGTATGGATATCTTGCAAAAATCAAACTGCAGCTACCAAACTTAATTTGCTAAGTTGAAGTCACTTCTAATTCAATTTAAACAAACAACGATTAATATATGCAACTACTGCAAACAGCCCCAAGCAGATCACTTGCGCCACGTAATAACCAGGTATCGAGTTAGATCCAACGACATTGCAATATACACAGCTCAATTCCCAGGCAAGCCACGGCATTTGTATGTAAATAACATGTCTGTGCGACCAGCTCGGGCTACGGTTCGACACAAACGCAGCGTTTGTCCCCGGGGCGCGCTATCATCCAATTATTGAGTAATAGTTTACTATTTTAATCTCAAGTCAAAACATCTTGTTTGAGATCGCTTAGTCTTAGGGCATCGGACATTATTAAGCTTTTTTTTTTCCTTTAGTTGATGGCTTCGTGCGATTAGCACATTTAGCCAGTGTCAAAGTAATTTTTCTTACAAGAGTAATACCTACATAAATATACATTATTACAATATTTCCTTCCAGTATGATGATGATGAATGATAATAGAAATGAGAAGTGAGAAATGAGAAATGAGAAATGATATACCCCCCAACCCCTCGAGTATCTCAGTAAAGATGTGGGGCTTTACTAATTCCTCGGGCGGACTTCATGAGAAAATTTGAAAAGTCAAGTTGCAGTTTTGTTTAATTTGCCAACACTCATGCGCACTTACGAACACTGCACGGTTAAATAAAACATTTATAAAATTTTATAAAATACAGTGAAAAAATTAAACGCTAACCCGACCCAGCGCTTTTTTAAAAAAAAAGTAAAAATTTACTTAACAGTTAATAATCCACCATTATTTCATATTAATATACGATACTATCTGACCGGCGGACTTCGTACCGCTTTGACAGTTTCCATGACAACACTACAAACAAATCATTTTGTATTGGAAAATTTTCAAAAATCTAAAAAAAATTTAGGGGTGGACCACCCTTAACATTTAGGGGGTTGAAAAATAGATGTTGTCCGATTCTCCACCCTAGCCGATATGCACGCTAAGATTCACGAAAATCGGTCGAGCCGTTTCAGATGAGTTCAATAACGTACACCGTGACACGAGAATTTTATATATTAGGGAAGATAACAAAAATTTTAGAAAATAAAATAAAACCGCAGACATTACTCTTCACTTTCCCGCCAAGAAGTCATTATTAAGCTTTAATCGGTTTTTTTTTTAAATGACTTGGTATGTAAAAATGAACATTGGAAAAGCATATTTCAGTTGGTGGAAAATACTTTATGATGTAAGTTGTACCTTTGTTATATTTGTAGCGTATTTATTGTTTTATTAGTTACAACAAGTAGCGTTTCTTGCGGCTTCGTCTCGGTGTAAGGTCTCCAATTGTAAAACTTCACTTTATATATATACTAGTGGTCGCCCTCGACTTCGTTCGCAAAGACTACACTATCCCACAGGAACCTGTTACCGGGATAAAAAATTATCTTTTCATGTCCTAGTCCGGGGCATGGTCTGTCTATGTGCGAAGTTTCATCCAAATCCGTTCAGCCGTTCTCATGTTTTGCGCTTAGCAACATTCATTTTTATTTATATAGATATTTTTTATTAATATTAGATTTTTTTGTTTTATTTGCACATGTCCGCCATGGTCGTAGTGATGCCGACTATCATAGTATTGTATATAATATCAGTGATCAAAGCCAGGTCAAAGCTCACTTGAAGCTGTAGCTTACTTAAACTTACTGGCTAGGATTATACGTTAGCAAGAGGTGTTATGTCTGTCCCACGTTTCGCCTGACAGTTAAGTAAACGCAGTCTAATATTTATTTATTTATATAGACGCTATCGGCATTTGTAAATGTTGAAGAATTACGCCTGCGTCCCAGACACCTTAATAATGCCTATATGGATTTACCCTTTAATTTGAAATCCAACACAACATTTTGTTAAAATTTCTTAACAAATATTGGCTGAGAGATATTTTGACCGTGCCAAGTGTCTGGACAGTTTCAAAGATGGTGTTCTCACGTAAATTGGTCGGTTTACGCACAATGTCAAGGGCGGCGGTGTGTGCTAGATTGGACTTAGGGCTGGCAGCAACTCGGTGAGGGAATCCAACGCCGATTACAAGATTTACCTTATTCGAAGTAGAGAAGTTATGGACGTAAATACCGTATATATGTGCTACAGCTTAATCAACACGCTTCCCAAATGCGGGCTGGTGATCAAAAACCCAGGCTAAATACCTACATCGAAAAATCCGAAACACTTATCGGGGATTTAGCCCATTAACTCAAATTTGACAAACTCGCACTCAGCTCTACGTACAAAAAAAAATCTGATAAAAAAAAAATAGAGACACATTTGCGTGATGCCATTTCCTATGTATTTTGAAATAATCTACCAAAGGATATCAAAGGATTCAAATCAAGCAATTTTTGTATAACCTAGCTTTGCATATTGACTAAGAAATAGTACTTGTGATGAATTTGTAAAATATACTGGGCATTATTAAAATCGATTTGTCAAAGCTTCTGCAATTTGACCGAAGATCCTATAATGCTTTACATAGCTAAATGTCACCGCTGCCAGCCCTGCCCGTCGTACCATCAACAATTATTGAATTAAGTCTCGTTGCTGATTGGCCAGTCGACTACCGCCGGTGACACACTGTCTGCGCTAGCGCCGACTATTTATACGCGCGGCTATTCCGCGACTCTTGTACTAATCAGTTTGATGTTTATAGTTTTGAGGCCGCAACCCATTACTGCAATGTTTGCCGCAGTTAGCTCGCTGGTAAAAAGGCAGACGTATAGGGTAACTTTACCAAAGAGCACGCACTACCAAAGAGTACGGCAGTGCTACTATTGAATAATATTATGTAGTATTTATTAATCCCGTGAATGTGTGTTTGCCAATAGGAAAAATTTTGTTGCGTGTACGAATACGTACCCATGGTTAGTGCGTACTCTTTGGTGACTTTACCCTACATACATTGAATTGCTGCTGCGCGCTATACGTATTATCAGCAAATCAGAGATCGCTATTACTCTCGAGACTCTGCAATTGCGCTGAGATAATGCGTCACGCGTGCTCTGAAGAACTCTTTAACCTGTTACTGTACTGTACTGTACTGTTTAAGACATATCATCGCGCACGAAAAATTTGGTGATTAGGTTCCTTGTTGCACTTCCAAAAGATGGAAGTCTACCAGCACACGGTATTCCTTCTTCCTAAAAAATAGGATCCTTCAAAGACTTCAAACGAGGCGTGAAGAGGCACCTTATGGACCGACAGGGTGAGGGTGACTGATGCTGCGTTGGTTTCACGCTGCACCAGTTCTCTTCGCATCTGGAATTCAAATCCACTTAACATTAGGTGGAGTGGAGTCGAGTCATTTGCCGAGCTAACTAAAAAAAATTCTAATGATTACGCATTGTAGAGCGTAACGTTATAGCGTATGTAAACTCATTCGGTTACATTTAACTTGTCGAGTGTTTGTTTCTTGCGCCGGCGCCGTCACTCAGGCAGAACTCGCACTTTTTGTTATTTAAATAGGATGGTATTGGAATTGGTGTGGAGAAATTATGAGCAAAAGATAAATCGGTTGGGATATACAAATATTTATTCTTGAGACTTAGGTTTTGTACAGATTGTTAAATACATCGAAATTTTACGGTAAAGGGACACAGTAGCTAAAGCTTCAGGGTAGGGCAGCGATAGACGCTTATTATTTGGTGGCTGAGTAAAATAAAACTTTTTAAATTGAAAGCTCATAGCACCATACGAGCTTCCCATTTCCAATAAAACCATGAATCGTTTCAGTCTGTAGCAACAGTCTGCGTCGGAGCGATAAGCTTCCAGCCAGGTTGGACGACACATTCCAATCCGAAGCTTGCACACTGTGTTGGCAGGTTGACTTGTTCAATGATTGCTGTACAGGTTCATACAAAAATATATTGGGGTATTTACTTTTCAGTGATGTAAAATTCCGTGTGTGGTAAGTTCAGTAGATATTACCTTTAAAACCTTTGAATAGCTTGTTGTTGATCTCTTTTAACTAATGTCGTTAGACTTACTTAGTAGTGACACCAGCGTTCGACTATCAAAGGTTCGACAGGAATCGTATTTTCGCTTTTAATTGTTAAAAAATAGGGGTCATCGACAGATATGTGGCGGCGTCACCTACCGCATACGCCGCACATAATCGACACGAAGCAAACACCTTCTCAACCATGTCAACAGATGGCGCCACTAACGCATACCAACGACGTCGCCATACTACGACGATAAAATAGTATGGGAAGCCTGCATCGCGATAGCGAAGTTTCACCATCTCCTTCGCTATATATAGCACCTCCAACTAACATTCATTGGACCTCGGTCCCCGAGCTATACCACCCAGCTCGGAGGAAGATCTTCCCTTTGGCCTTCCTCATTGTGGCTCACCTCCTACCAATCTTTCTACAGTGGTGACCCCGATGTAGCACAGAGAAGCACCTTCAACATCGTCGCAGCAGCGCCCATCCATCACTCCTCATCCATCATCTACCTTCGCCAGCAGTCACAGCAAGCCAGCAATCGAGCCACAAGGTTCCACCGCAGCATCTTGGACGACGCTTCCTGGACCTCCGGCACACTCTACGGCATCATCCCGACCTGGTCTCCGCAGCCCACGACCGGTGCATCAATGTCGGCCGCATCACTCCGGCGTGGCAGCCCTGCACACCAGCAGCTCGGACCCACCGTCATCATCACCTGTCTCGACTCACCGCAGACAGGAACAGCACACTGCATCACTGGCAACGCGCCTACACCCCACCCGTCTCGACTCACCGTAGACTGGGGCATCCTGCAGCAGCACTCTCCACTGGCACTTGCAAGCTCTGACGCACTGACTGCTGAGCGCACTCACTGACATCGACCTCCGGTCTCAGGGGGGGAGTGATGTGGCGGCGTCACCTACCGCATACGCCGCACATAATCGACACGAAGCAAACACCTTCTCAACCTTTTTTTTTTTTTTTTTGGAGAGAGATTGCTGATTGCCGCTGCGGCATTTTCAGCTTCACCGGGCTTTTTGGGGGCGGCGAGGAACGTAAAGGGTCCCTCAAGCCGTGTGAAACGAATCACCTTCAGAGGTTATCTAGAGGGAACGGCATCGCGCACAAGTGCGCGTCCCCGTGCCCTATTAGATTCTCCGAAGGGTTCGGATCGGATCGGGGAGCGGAGCAACCCGAGGGCGCCTCTAAAGGCACGGACCTCGGCTCGGGTTGACCGGGCCGTGGAGGAGGAGAGAACCGACCAGGTACATGTCTGTACCTGGTGTAGAGCGTGTGTGAACCGGTTCTTCGTACCCTTGTTCTACGAGTACGGTGTCTTGGGCCTAAACTGGTGTGCATGTTTAGTGTATTCTGTAAATGTGTGCTGTCATTTAGAGGATCGGGCGGGGGGGCGTTCGCAACCGTTATGGGATCGTCGGGGTCATCTAGGACGTGCTTAGGACGCCTAGTCATGAACCGTTTTGTTGGTGGAAGGCTTCCAACATTATAGTTGGCGGCCGCCACAACAAGCGGGTTAGGGTGGTGGGGGGCGTTATCAAAGTAACGTATGGAAACGTCCTTGATAAAGTCTTTGATAGTGGGAAGATCAAGATCGCGGTGGAGATCTACGTTGCGATAGTACCACGGGCAACCCGTGGCACCACGCATGAATCGGTTTTGTAGCGTTTGTAAACGATACAAATAGGAGGGCGCGCAGTGCGCGAAAACTACGCTAGCGTAAGTCATGACGGGGCCTTCTCAACCATGTCAACAGATGGCGCCACAAACGCATACCAACGACGTCGCCATACTACGACGATAAATTGTATGGAAAGCCTGCATCGCGGTAGTGAAGTTTCACCATCTCCTTCGCTATATATAGCACCTCCAACTAACATCCATCGGACCTCGGTCCCCGAGCTATACCACCCAGCTCGGAGGAAGATCTTCCCTTTGGCCTTCCTCATTGTGGCTCACCTCCTACCAATCTTTCTACAGATTTTTTCCTTTAGCAACAATTGAAGACCACCTTCGTAGCTGCGATTTTTGACGATGAAAACTGGTAGCGAGCTGGTATTACATACTTTAATTAATTTATAAGTCCAAAACCAATCTATCACTAGGTACATACATTCATCTTCTACCTTTTTTCTCTGTTCTGTTTCTTTAAACATATTTTTTTTTTGGTGTGAAAGACTTTAAACTTCCAAGTTTGTACGAGATATAGAAATGTACATAACACGAGAGCGTGCGGTAACTAGACGCGGCTCGTAAATGCCATCCGCAGTCCGGTCGCGTGACGATGCGACGGCGCGGCCACAAAATAAGAGGAATTCAGAAGGTAAGCTTCATACAAACACAACTCGGAACGGTCCGAACGCAGCTGTTCCGAGATTCGTGTCCGGAGAGGTGTCGTGGTGTGCGTTGATCGAGCGCGTCATGTATTAAGCCTACCTTCTGGGTCTTATTACTCTGTGGCGTGGCTCAGCTGACGGCTGACGGGGGCGGGCGGGCTGGTGGCTGTAAATTTAACTCGCTGGCGTTGCTGATTTACAGTGCTGCGGCGAAGCTGCTGTTATAATACGAGTATATCAATCAATTCAAGATTAACGTTGCGCCACAAACATTTTTTTTATTGTCTCTAAAGGTACTAACATACTTACTTCTAACACGAAAGCACGCATTAGGGTAAAGCCACCAAAAAGCACGCACAACCAAAGAGTACCGCGGTGAGGAGGGAAAAGGGGCGTGTCTTGAACGCGCAATTTCTTTATATCCCTTGGGTAGATGAGTCGAACGCAAGGGGGACGCTTTCCACAGATATTAGCGGGTCATGGCTGTTTTGGCCATTATTCTTCAATTCTTTCATTCTGTATTTCTGCACAACAAACTATCACTTTCACCTTTGTTACGTTGAGCTCCTCCATCATGGGTCCAGCTGAATACCTTCGGCGTTTAGTGTATGCAGTTCTGTTTGTTTCTGTTTAGTTACATTATTCAACATTTGTGTTTTCAGGTTCAAATCCTGCTCGTGGAATTTTTTTCAACATTTGTGTTTTTGTAATTTGTTTCGCTACAAAATTTGCGGTAAAAATTATATAAACAAAACATTTACATATTTACATACATTTTACATACATTTTATAAATAGCTTGCCTACTTCTTAACTGATCTTTAGTGTTTGTAAAAAAATATTATGATCGGATGTTAATGACGGTAGTTGTTGACATTTAATGGGCGCCTTTGGCTTTCAAAGTACAAAAAGTAAATAGTGTTGAATAATTTCGGCGGGCTGGTTAGAACCATGATAGCTCAATTGGGAGAGCACCTGACCCGGTATGTCAGAAGGGTGCAGGTTCAAGTCCTGCTCGTGGAAATTTTTTCAACATTTGTGTTTTTGTAATTTGTTTCGCAACAAAATTTGCGTTAAGAATTATATAAACAAAACAAAAACATTTTTCAACTCTTTATTTTTACTTTTAACTTGTTTTCAACTTATATGTGTTATTTTTCCATGTGTGTTCGTTCGGCTTTCAAACACAGGAGTGTTTAAAAGCCGAATAAATGATTTATTATTTTTATATATTACTGATGAGAGTGACTCAAGGACCACCGCGGTAGGCCGTAAGAGACTCTATGAGTACTCAGGGTCTTCGAACTCGGGACCTCTAAGTCTGAGACCGGTAATCTTAACCCTAGACCACAGAGGCGGTTAAATTGTGGGAAGGCCTGGGTCCAGCAGTGGGACTATTATATTGATGAAGATGATAAGTAAGTAATATTCGTATTTATTGAAGGTGCAACTATTTGATTTCATACTCCGATCCTTATGATAGGAAGAGAAGAAAAGAAGAAGAGAAGAAGAAGAGAAGAAGAATGAATCCTGAACTGGACGAAAATGCTTGTAAGCGCGAGCTTACTTAAATAAAATTTTACTTGCTTAGGACTTGTTATGCCAAAAGTTTAATTACCAAATTCCTAGAGAGAATAAGCTTCGAATAGCTATTCCGTATTTTGTCTCTTTTACTCTATTTTGAAATTACTCTATGTTGACGAGAACAACACACGGCTAATCTAAGCTCTTACAACCTATATAGTTATAGAGAATATAGTTATTACGAAATAACTATATTCTCTGTTTAGTTGTAAGAGCAATCCGTAGCTTAGATTATTTGTACGGAACGCAAGAGGACACAAACGAAATCGGTAGGCCGACATTTCACCACAGAAATACATATGGATGGTGTACGAGTCATCGTACATGCCATTATTAGGTAATACAAAAATATTGTGAAACTGCAAGCAAGCATTTACGCTACTGTAACGAATCATTTGTTAGCAGGGCAATAATGAGTCAGTGCAATAAACGCTTTCCTATAACGCGGTCGATTTATCATTTTATCACAGCATTTCCCGCCGTTATTTAGCATCCCTTTAGCACAGCATCAGCATAGCATTTCTGTACGGGATAACCCCTACAGATGGAAGTAACGGGTGCCGAGCAGTTTACAGATTAAAGAATGGTCATATATACATTACAAGCATAGCACATAAACCTCCATTGGCAGTAAAGAGTTGCTCGCGCCATTCCGTATTGCGTGTCTCACATTTTATTACCAATTTCGTGAAATTGTATTTTTTTTGTATCCAATTTCCAATTACTGTTGTATGGTACGATCGGCGCGTGCGCAGTGTGTTTACGACCTCCGCTAACGAGTGTCAGAGCAGCGCCACCTCTCGGAAGGCCGTAAAGCTATTGGCGCTGATTGGTGGCCGCGGCGAGCTGTATATCAGCTGTCAATCAACCAATTAACAACGCATAAACGTGTCTGAACTCGGTGGCAGCGCCAGCGCGTTGAGGTTACGGTAACAATGCTGATGGTAGAAGTTGGCCCAGAATCAGCCTGGATGTCGACCACCCTAATATCTGTCTGTCAAAGCATTGTTTTATTTTGCTGTGTTCAGGTTAATTACAAGGCAAAGAGGCTGCCTACACCAACACTGGCCTTCACTAAACCTTAACTAAACCTTAACTAAGCGGATGTGACGCGGCCGTGCCGCGGCCATGTTAGATGTCACTGATTTTTCATCGAAGAAACACGAAGAGAGCGTCGACATCGCTCATCGTTATATGGTTTCACCAAATAAACTATTCTTGATTTGTCTTAAACAGAGGCTTAAGAACTAGCCCCCTTATTCATAAAAACTATTTAAGCATTATTTAGTTAAATATTGTTTTGTCAACGTCACACAAATGTCATTTTAAATATGAGAAAAAAAGACAAGACAATGATTAACTAAATAATGCTTAAATAGTTTTTATGAATAAGGGGGTAAGGCCCGACAATGTGCGAGTAATACCTTGGTGTTAAAACCATTCAATAAAACTGACCAATTATCTCCCGCCTTAGTTGTCGGTATAGGCCATTCAAATGCTAATGGCGGTAGTAGTTAGAAGTTGGTTTTTGAAAATACTTCTTAATATACAACTATCTGTATTTATTATGTAGGAGCTCGACGGCGGCGCGGCGGCGCAGTGGTTAACGCACCCGGTCTAGTTCTGAGGTTAAGCAGCCTTCGCAAAGGCTGTTTATTGAATGGGTGACCCAAAATTTTTCATTGAAAAATTCATCTCGAGCTCTTCCGTGCTTCGGATGGCACGTAAAGCTGTTTCGGCTGCATTAGCAGTCGTTAACAACCACCAATCCGCACTGGGCGCGCGTGGTGGTTTATTGCTCGTTCTCCCTATCCATCCAAAGGGAAGACTCGTGCTCCAGCACATAAAATGAGCCGATGATGATGTATTTAAAATATTGAAGGTGTTACGGGGACACCCACCGAGAGCTATAAACCAACCTAATCACAATGACCATTGAGTTCAGAATTAATGCGCGAAATTATTAAATCTCAGGCGAAAGCTGTCTCCTAGCCCCAGATATGCACTGCAGAGCCAGACCTCCCCGTGCCGAGCCGCTGCGCTGCTTGTAATGGGGGTCGGGACACGCCGCCGCCGGCCGCACCGCTCGACACCGTTGTAAACGTCCAATAAACGTACATCAATTATGTTGGCACAGTTAATGGTATGGGGTGCAGTATCCAAACTATCAGACTAATATTTAAATTGAACTTTGGTGTTTGGATAAAAAATATGTTTATAACTGTTCGACCAGTAGCTTTGTATTTTCAACTGATTTACAGATAAAAATCAAATCCTTTCCTTGTTTTATATTCAAATTAAGTTGTTATTCAATAAATAAATAGAATTTGCTATAATAGTTTCGATTTACATAACATATGTATAGGGACATGTACGAAATGCGTAATCATAGTCATAGTCATAGATATTTATTGAATCAATGTAGCGTACATTATGTGTCAAATTTCAATATTCTTTTGTTCATACGCGAATATCGCTCGCACTTAGCGGTCATTAGCATCCTAAAACTATAACAACGCATAGGTGTTGCAATTGTCTTAAATTAATTTATTTTTATTTTTCAATTTATTCCAGTTGTCTTCGCGTCTGGACTCCATTTCCACTTAACATCAGGTGGTGTAGAGTCATTTGCCGTGCTAGGAATAAAAAGAATTTTTTTTTAAACATCGTTAGTTTAAAGTGAAATTTATTGAAAGAATACAATTAAAATCTTATTACGTATGCGATTGCATATAAGAAAGCTGACGTTACACGCTTGCCCGCTACAACTGGGGTTCTACCATTGCCGCAGTCAGCTTCGACAGATACTTTTTTTATGTAACTGGTCCGGCTTACAAGCGTACGGCCTGCCTGATGGAAAGCCGACAACGTATATATGTGTATATATACGTCTATGGACTTGAGAAAACAAGGTTATCTCTGTAACCTGTAAACTGTGGGACGAGCTGTCGTTCGAGGTTATCCTATTGGTATACTCTTTCAAAAATGATGTAAAGAGGTATTTTCTCAGGTCAGGCAACACAAAGGCAACACCTCTGACGTTGACCGCTCACCATCAGGCGGCCCATCTCTGCTCGTTTGCAGACTTTTGATAAGAAAAGATCTATTATGATCACTCATTGCCGATTCTTTTTATTTTGACAGTGGAAAACTCATCGTCCTAGTGCCACCGCGCCCGGGGAGGCTATGTGGGGTTCTCCCCTCCAGCTCCCGCCTTCCTGTCCAGGCCCGACGGTCTCGACAGGGATTCGGGAGGAGGAAGGGCCTACCCACTAAAAACCACTGTTCATCCCCTTTACGTGCCGATAGGGTGACTGGGATCACTAGTTTGGCAATCACCAGTGCTCACCCTAGCGGTGGCATTGCCGACCCTGAATGCTTCACTAATATTATAAATTAAAAGCTAATAATTCGAGGAGCTCGATGTCGCAGTGGTAAACGCTCTTGGTTTGAGATTGCTGAAGTTAAGTTATTTTACGCAAAGGCCGATCAGCGGATGGGCGACTAAATAAAATATCATCTCTTAGCTCCTTCGTGCTTCGGAAGGCACGTATAGCGTGAATGGTCCCGGTTGCGTTAGCAGTCGTTAACAACCATCGCAGCGCACTGGGCCCGCGTTGTGGTGTTTCCATCCATAGGGAAAGCTCGTGCCCCGACAGTGGGGACATACAATTAGTAGCGATGATTATGATGACGAATTTTAGAGAAGTAGATCTTTATATTCTCTTTTACTTACTAAGACCAAGAATTTAGACGCGTTCTTTCTCTGGCTAGCACCATTCTTTTATCAAGCACTTTAAATATTTATTTACACATAATAATTTATGCCAATGGTTTCTGAATTGAATTCAAATTAATAATGTTTTAAACACAACAAGCAAAAGTGCTAACTGATTTACTTTAATCTAAAGATTAATGTGTACAAGAAACTCCATTTATGGATTGGTTGTGATTGCCAGTTGCCTCGTACGTCACTATGTCACAGTGACAAAAATGTGCGCGCGTTATGTATTGCAGTATGATTGCAGTAGCTCGCCCAAAACAGGGCTGCCACACCACCGGGGTATTCCGATGCTATGATAAACTGTTTTACAGATAAGTAAACTTTATTTTATCTGTGTATTTTGTTTTAGACAGATATAGTTTGTTTATTTATATTTTGAACATAATCCTCAGCTTTTTCCAAGAAATTATGAAGATTTTAAATTAAATGACTAACGGATTTATACCAATTTTTTCTATAAAACCTAATAGAGAATTAGGCTGGATAAGTAGGTTGTCTATCTATACCTTACATGTATAATTATTGTGTGCGTTTTTGTCAGTGTATATGTATCATCAGGTCAATTATATGTCCCCGCTGCTGGGGCACGAGCCTTTCCTATGGATGAATAGGGAGAACGGGCCATAAACCACCACGCGGCCCAGTGTGGATTGGTGGTTGTTAGCGACTGCTAATGCAGCCGGGACCAACGGCTTTACGTGCCTTCCGAAGCACGGAGGAGCTCGAGATGATAAATTTTTGGTCACCCAATGATTTGATGACCGGTCTTTGCGAAAGTTGCTTAACACTTGCAGCACTTGCGCAATCAAGCTCCTCGCGCATGTGTATGTACGTTTACTTATAATTGAAACATATTAGTATAGACGTAATTTTTTTGCATTTACAATGCTATATTATGTAATTTATATACTATCTCAGCGGTTAGAGTATTTGACCAGTTATCCAATGATTCGATTCCCACTCGAGATTCCTGAGACTGGTCGATTTTTTGTAGAAATAGAAATAGAAATAGAAATAGAAATAGAAATAGAAATAGAAATAGAAATAGAAATAGATATAGACATAGAAATAGAAATAGAAATAGAAATAGAAATAGAAATAGAAATAGAAATATCATTTATCACCAATACTGTGTACAAATTATGCAGAATGATGGTAAAGCAAAAAATAAAAATTTTGCCACAACAGTATACCCATAACGGGTATGCAACTTTAAAAAAGGAGATTACAAAATCATGAAATGTATGGGATGGGTAACAATCATATGTAGATATAAAACTAATTGACTAATAGTCTATAACTTAATTATCAATATATTTGGAATCAAAATATTCAGCTAAACTGTAAAAGGAGTATTTTAACAACCAAGTTTTTAATTTAAATTTTAAGTACAAGGCTTTCATTTCAAAAGCAAAGTGATTAAATATTTTGATACCAAAACTTTTGTAGTACATAATTATGGTTGTTAATGCTAGGCGCACACAAACCATATTTATATTTATTACGAAGGTTTGTCTGTTAAGAAGCTTTATTTTTAAAGTACTCACTATTTTGCTTAATAAATAATGTAATTTCCAAAATATATATACAAGTCAAAGTAAGATAACAATTTTCCTTGAAAATACATCGAACAGTTTCTATTGAATATAAATTATAAATTATACGTAAGCATCTTTTTTGTAGAATAAAAGTTGACTGCACATTTTCATGTGATATTGGCGTTTTAATTATTTTGTTACTAATTAACATCGCAGAATACTGTAACAAACATAACTTCCTTACGTCAAAACCTGTCGCATGAATAACTCCAGTAAGTAGATAGCGTATTGAGTTCAGCATCAAGGATTGCTTTTGCTTCGATCTGGGTGCCAGTGTGACTTTTGTTTACTATCCTTATTCATTCGATTACGTTTACGAAAACGAAAATTAGTATGGCATTGAAGCAGCGCCAGTGTCTCCTGGCGACATACGAAAAATTTTAAAATTTGCCATACAAATGCTCGTTTTCGTTAACTTCATTGAATGGCGATTGAAACTCGCACTAGGCACCCTGGTAACCCTAACTTGACACAGGTGAACGGTCGCGGAGATATATGGCCGCGTGGGGCAATTCAGATCGCGGCTCGTGATTGATAGCAATGCGGCCCAATTTGATTTACTGCGAAAGTTTAACCACAAACTACTTATGGGCAGTTACAAACTGGGACTTTGTTGGACGGACAAAACACGTTTGAAATTATTTTAAATTTAATTTATATATATCTGCCATCATTTCGATAATATAATTAATTGATAAGCATGTACATACGCAAAAAGTATCATCGGAATAATTGCATGTTATTATTAGAATTTTGCGGTCTATCTTAGACCTCAAAATGTCTGTCTTTCTAAGATAAAAAACGGGGATCTCCGTAGCTTAGCGGTCAGAGCATTGGAACGGTATTCCAGGGGTCGTGGGTTTGGTTGGTTTCCCAATCAAGCTTCCAGAGACTGAAATGAAACAACTTTTACGGATCTACTCGCGTTTATTTTACACATTACTTATTTAATGTTTATCCTGACGTTTCGTACCCTTTCACTTATTTTCGCGCCTGCAGTCTGCAGTACGCGAACATTCCCTAGAGGAGCCCAACCATTACATCAGATTTGATAAACCACAAATACTCGTCAGAGAACAACGATTCATACCTAGGATGATACGCGAGGCTATTGAAATTAAAAAACATCCATATTTCAATAGATAAGATAGTTGGAATCTACCACCAGCCTGAGATCCCATGATAAAATATTAAATCCCAGCCCCAACACCATACTGCCAGATCAAAAGATGCTGTAAGTTCTTTCTGCGTAAAACGGAACGCACCTGATTAAATTTAAATTAGGATATACATGCTACTAACTAATTATGAGACGACCAACACCTCAGTCTCCCTGTGACCACGGACTCTGCAAAGGGTTCGAAACGTCAGGATAAACATTCAATAAGTAATGTGTAAAATAAACGCGAGTAGAAGAAGTTGTTTCATTTCAATGTGTAGTGTTCGCGTAAACTTTAGAAAACAATATGTGATTCCAGAGACGTTCCGAAGCTGTGATTGCAAAAATTTAAATAATAAAAATATTATCTGTCTTACTTGTCTATTAGATATACTGTGGTAATACTATGTGAATTATTTAGAAATTTTAAGTTATGTAGAAACCTTCCAGACGTACCGATGATTTAAATGTAAATGTCAGTGTGCGTTTAATTAATTTGTATATCGAACGAATTTTATTAGTTGAAGTCAACAGACTTGCTACCAAAACTGTTTACTTTAACATATACGAGTATACGTACAAAACTCTCACACGCTTGTGTTAAAGTTCAAAATCGATCTGCTAAGTCAAGCTAAAGTGTTAATCTCTGTATGTTTCTACCAATTTCAATATTTAACTAAAACGGAAGGATTAATCATAGAGAATTACGCGAACCGTTTAATTGTTTAATAATTTATTCCCTTAGTCACCACATACCTAAACAGCTAATAAAACAAAATATACTTTCCATATTTCTTAGAAGCGGTTGATTAATTGGGAATCAATATATTTTGACATGTTTTTAATAGTTTCGTGGACGGCCATTAATCGACATACTGGTAGCCGTTCAATTGGTTGTGACCTCGGATTTGATTAAGAGCGCCGCTGGTGCGGTGGTGTGCTGGTGTGTGTGCTGATATTAAATTACACTTTATTAATAAACCATGATTTGTAACTTGAGAAAAGCTGCATGATTCCAGTGAACTATACTTAGTTATATTTTAAATTAAATATTAATTAACGTTATAAATGCGTGCAGATATGTATTAAGCGTGATGAATAATCTATCCTTCTTCCATAATGAATATACGTTTATTTATTAAAAACGTGTTCAAGAAGTTTTTATGTGAACCAAATAAATAAATCATAACAACTTTTTCTGGATACCTACACGAAAGCAATAGCCTTTTCCAAGTCTCTTGTGGTAACTTCGCGGTATCACTTCTCCAGCGTTTCAAAGCCACGACTTAGATGTGACAGGATCTGACATTTAAAAATCATTTATGAAAAGTTAATTTTGAAATAAAATATTTTAATTTGATTAATTGTTTCAAAATATTATAATTTGATTAATTGTTTCAAAATAAAATCAAGGTAGTTGAAAAGAGTAAACACATAAAAAATCGTACAACATCCGTGACGAATATAATAAAAATCAATCATAATGGAAGCGTCAGTACCTAGCCAAACGGTTATAGACACTCAGGTTGAATCCGGTTGGTTCAATCAGTTCAATACCCATAGCTGCATTAGACTACGCACCCATGCACGGACGTGAACCCATGTCTAACACATACATAATAGCTTTGTATGTGATTTATTAGGACTGTTATTGATGTGTTAATAGAGCATTATTAACTATATTAAAAAAAAACAATATGGAGTCAAAATTAAAAGATCTAAAGTGTATCCGATCTAGATATTGTATGCAGAGTTACTGAGACATGATTATCAACTTTGATTTATTATGCAATTTTTTATTAAAATTTTAATGGTGACGTCACATCAAAATAAACAAGTGACAGCCCTAGTGGTTTAGTAACCTCTGTGTACTACATTTACGATCACTGCTGCTTGCTTATGCGCGCCTGACGCGCTTAACTTCATTAATATAAGTATTTAATTTACAATTACATAACAAAAACACAAATGCTGAAAAAATTTCCACGAGCAGGATTTGAACCTATGTATGTAATCTATGTATGGTATGTCAGAAGGGTGCAGGTTCAAATCCTGCTCGTGGAAATTTTTTCAACATTGTGTTTTTGTAATTACATAAAAAATAAAATATAACAAAATATCATACAAAAATACAACTTTTATAAAAACCTAAACCTAGAACGCCGCCAGCAGCGGAGCAGGACTCAAGGTACCGGCGATTAAGGCTGCGGAGAAAGAAACCTCCTGACAATGCGCCGTATCCAGGAGTGTTGCCTTCTGTATCTGACCCTTAATCCAGCCATCCAGCGAAAACTTCTTGAGATGTTGGTCGAGACTCTTCGCTATAAGGCCGTTTGCAGATAGGACTATTTTTTCTACTTCAAAAAACTAAGTGAGTAGGAGTGCCTACTGAGTTTGTAACAAATTCAGAATCAAGTATTTATTTATTTATCTGCTAATAATATAGCAGAATTAAATATAGTTTGGTCATATTGTTAACAAGTTGACCGCCGTCGGACCCAGACACAATAGAAATAAACAAACGTGTCACATTTATAATTTCTCATTGAAAACGTTTAACAAAGTATGGAAGTATATATATATTATCATCAATACACTACTATTGATGAGCATCAATCGCACTTCTTCGCGATATTCAAATAACACTACTCCTCGGTACAGTCAGACATTAAGATATCGAAACGATCGCCAATAACCACTTATCACCGCTCGATAAACAACGGTCGTTGTATGAAGACCCGCGGTACCCGCACGTACAGTCAACCGCTTAAGTTGATGATCAAAACCAGACTTTCATTATAAATTAAATAGAAGACGACACTTTTTTTACTATTTACAATCCATTGAAAGTTCATATAAGTAAATAGTCTATAACTGTCCCACTGTTGGGCAAAGGCCTCCATCATTGAAATCAAATCATCACTACAATTGATGGGTAATGGCTTAATCACCACGCTTGCCAAATGCGGGTTGGTGATCACAAACCAGGGTTATGCATCGAAAAATGAACAACTGATGAAATGAATGAATAACTGATGACAAGGTCAATGTTATTGGCATTCTGGTTTGATCATAAACTTATTCTGTCGCCTGTACCTTCGCTCATTACCTCGCCGAGCACTCGCCGCGCGCGCAGTGCGTCGGCCGGCCTAATGGCATTCCCTTGTACAATCGATTAAACACTCGTAAGAATCGCCATTCTCCGATAACGGAACCTACAGGGGTCTATCGTGAAAATCGTAGTATCGATCGACTAAGAAGATAATCATCAGATAATATCATATACTAAAGAGTTACTGTTAAACGGTTACAAAAGCTCCAGATTGATAAGTCATCTTCATCATCACCATCACTAGCTATAATGTTATGGCCCCACCGCTGCGGAACGAGCCCTCGATATGGATGGAAACACCACAGGGAGAACGGGCCGTAAACCACAACTCGGGTTCAGTGCCGATTGGTGGTTGTTAACGACTGCTAATACAGCCGAGACCAACGATTTTACGTGCTTTAAGAAGCACGTACACGGTCCAATCCGATCCGAACCCCTCGGAGACTCTAGTAGGGAACGGGGACACGTACAAGCACGTGATGCCATTCCCTCTAGAAAACCTCTGACGGTGCTTCGTTTCTTTCGCTTGAGGAACCCTTTAAGTTTCTCGCCACCCCCAAAAAAGTCGGGTGACGTTGAAAATGCAGTTTGAGGCAATCGGCAGACTCCCTATATGGAAAACGTGCACTTTTTAATTACAATTTGTTAAATAAAAGCGGATCTCTCTCAATAAACGTAGAGAGAAATCCAATTTCGACGCATCGATCTGCTCAATAGCCCCCCGTACGAGAAAGGTTGTCGTGAACTGTACCATTTCGCTGATACGAAGTGACTGGTGTTCACTATTTTTAAGACGGGTCGAGATGCAAAGGTCAAGGTGGAGGGACTGACATCGCACCGCGGGATGGTGCTTTGTAGCGTTCTTTTTGGTTTGTATCACTTATGTCGTGAGGTCGTTGATTATATACACGTCAATATAATCAGAGCTCGAGGTATATAAACAGTCTTGTGGTTTGAAGGCTCTCAGAAAATCCGTACTGGTGGCAGATTCAGTAATTTAGTTTAAATTTAATCATAGTTTACTTTTTTATGGAATTTTGTATAAAATGTTAACGTTAAGTGCATACGAAAGTTTATATAATGAAAGAAGAGATAATAGTACACACGGCTGCACACCAGTCTACCATCAAACTGTCAAATTTCCTCAATAGACTTTGAGCTTAGTATTATGTATCGAAGAAATCTGACAGTTTCGGGTAGGTTGATGTGCAGGCGTCTGTGTACTATTGTTAACTTGGACTTCAAATACTCAGACAAAAATTAGAAAAAATTAAATAATGGCAACACTGTGTAAAAGTAGTAAAATAAAATAAATGCTTAGCCTATTATAGCTGTCCCAATGCTGGGAATAGGTCTCCATCGTTGAAATCAAGTCATTGCTACAATTAACCCAAATGCGGGTTGGTGATCGGAAATGGTTACGCAGCAAAACATCTTAAATCAAATTTTCTAAACTTGATACACATACGTCTAGAATGTCGAAAGCCTAAATGAATAATGTTCGTAATCTATAACGTCACAATACATACAGCACGACTGGTCGAATGAATATAATATCGAAGTACAAAATTAATATGATTATTTGACATATATTTGATACACATATATATGTCTTAGAATGTAGAAAGCCCGAATTAACAATATTCTTAATTTATAACTTTTTTTTTTGAGAGATATTGCTGATTGCCTCTAACGGCATTTTCAGCTTCACCGGGCTCTTTTGGGGGCGGCGAGGAACGTAAAGGGTCCCTCAAGCCGTGTGAAACGAATCACCTTCGGAGGTTTTCTAGAGGGAACAAGCATCGCGCACAAGTGCGCGTCCCCGTGCCCTACTAGATTCTCCGAAGGGTTCGGATCGGATCGGGGAGCGGAGCAACCCGAGGGCGCCTCTAAAGGCACGGACCTCGGCTCGGGTTGACCGGGCCGTGGAGGAGGAGAGAAGCGCCCAGGTACATGTCTGTACCTGGTGTAGAGCGAGTGTGTGAGCGAGTGTTCTTCGTACCCTTGTTCTACGAGTACGGTGTCTTGGGCCTAAATTAGTGTGCATGTTTAGTGTATTCTGTAAATGTGTGGTGTCATTTAGAGGATCGGGCGTTAATTTATAACGTTCGAAATACATACACACAGACAACACGACAGTACCTACGTTGGATACATTCCCTAAATGCATACTGGTGGAATGAAATTGTGTAATAATACCAATAATACAAAATCATATACGGTATGAATATATATTTAAACTTAAACTATAGTTACAAAAAAAAACTAGTTAAATCACAAATTGGCAGCAATATTCTTTAAAAGTAAGTCGAAATGGCTGTATTCATGTATTTTTGTAATAATACTTGTTGTATTACAAATATACTATTCATTTTCCCTACATCTAAATGTCAGAATTTGGTGTCCCAATTTTATTTTTTCAATTTCCATAATATTGTTCCAGATGTTATTAATGTCGTACGCTATGCAATTTGACTTTATATATTTTGATCGTATAAAAAACGGACTTATAACATTTTATTTTAGATGCTACGTAACCTCAGAAATGTGTTTGTGATCAGAAACCCGAAAAAAATCGGAAACACACTCTGCCTGACCTGGGAATTGAACCCGGGACCTTCGGGTATCGGGCCGAGCGCTCTGCCACTCCGCCACCGAGGCGTTAATATAAAATATAAGTCAATACTGAATGAACTGCTTAAAATCAAAGAGGTTTATTTTATACATACATATGTGCTTGTAAACACCGTCAATACGTGACGACGAATCTTATCACTTCCTTTAAGGTCGTGGTATCAGTTATTGTTCTGCGGTAAACATAATATTTGACACATCCCATAATTCGTTCAAATACCACAGAATGTACGAGAACGTGATAGCCGTTAGTAGGGTTGCCATATTTCCTGAGGTTAAAATAAAAACTTATAAATATGAACGATGTTTTTTTTAAATGTTGTTAATAATAATAATAATTCATGTATTCATAAGATTACAATTGATTGAATTATGGTTAGTAACAATGGATACTTAAAACTATGTTAGTAGTTAAGTAAATATGAAAATAATTAATCTAAAAATTAAAATCATTATTGCTTACTTACATTTGTCATTATTGCTGGCAGCTGCAATAACTTTCGGACAACCAATGCTCTCTAGCGAATCCGCGTAAAGCTGTTAGTAAATTGTCAACAATTAATTTGATAGTAAAAATGCCACCCAGTTAACGATACCAAACTTAACGTTTCCTTAGCTATTAGCGTTATCTTCGTATGATGGAGGTAATGTTACCAAATTTTTACCGTTATTCAAAATCCGGGTCTGTGGTCCTAGCCAGTCGACAGCCCTAGTCATGGCTCGCAGCTCGCGTGACGTCACACATTGTCACCGTTTGACACCGACCAGACACAATGGCTGCGTAATTCCTAAAACCAACAGAGCACGCAGGCTGAACGGCAGTGTGTCAAACAAACAGCCTTATGGAGAACGGCGAAGGTCTGCTAGCTGATCAATAACAATATTTATTTGACTTCTGAATGAAACCTATGTGTATATTAAAACTGTATTATTAATATTAAGACAAGGTCCTTTCGTAGTTTTATTTAAAAGATCCACGTTATGAATCCTTCCGCGGAAGACCAGCGTCGTGGTTAACACCAGGACATAATATGCTGAGCGGAAACCAAAAAAAAGTGATGTTCCTGTGTTTTGAATGTGTATGTGTAGTTTTACCAAATAAAGATTTTTTCTATTTCTATATATTTCTATTATTACAGAACTCGTTACTCGTACGTCATTCTCGTTGTATAAAACATCTGCCGATAGACAGGCGAGCAATGATCCTAAAACATCGTTGCTCGATTCGGTATACATAAAACGAGCACAATAGTATTTCAGTTGCTTAATTCTCAGTTGCTTATGGAGAATGCTTGAAATACTGAGTCCAGACAGGAGCCCAGCAATCGTTCACAACCACAGCTCTGATGGGCTCGCGACCTCGCGTGGTCACCTTGTGGTGTTTCCATCTACAGGGAAGGCTGTTGAACGAATGTTGTTGCTGAATGCGTTGGTGATAAAACACGATTATGGTCGTTCTAAAAAAAAGGAATCTCTGCCCATAGCTGTAGGTAACCGGTTAGCTAACAAACATGTAGACTAGTCGTCTATTTCCACCAGCAGTGAGTCACAGGACATTCATAGACGCACTGCATCCGTAAAACTATATCGGTAGCGGGTTACGGGGCCCACACCGACGACCGCCTCAACTGTTCCCCGCACGCGGAAGTATTGGACGTCTCAATGCTTCTGCGGATTTGTACGCATCGTTACAACAGCCGCGCTACGTTATTTCAGTCGGTTGCTTGTGGACATGTATACACGCCTGCACATCATTCTACTACAAAAACTGTCAAATTTCCTCAATAGACTTTGAGCATTATGCTTTATGGCATATGGTTGAACATCTATCGAAGATAGGTTGATGAGCTAGCGTCTGTACATCGGTCTGTATTTATTGCATAGCATACAGGCTGCCTCATGAAATGGCCATCGCAACCTATGGACGCTTGCGAAGGGAATTACACGCATAGTCGAGTCTGAAGCTACAGTTGATATGGTTCGATGATCTGTAATTTAATTAAATGTACTACCTTTCATACTGGAACAGATGAAAGGAGTATAGAGAAATATATATTATGTCACCACCCAGCCGGGTTCTATGCGGAACAATAATGCTAATATGGAGTAAATTCAGAAAGAAATATCCAGACTTTACAACGTGGAAGCAAAAATATACGTAAAACATGATAAGTTATTAATATTTTTTTATTACCGTGCAATTGTAAATTGCAATTTTAGTAGTATGGTCTAACCTAAACTACTATGATTTTCAATCAAGCTATAATACCATTTATATTTGTCCGCAGTCGTACTGGTGCGGTGCAGTGAGGTGGTGGCGCGCGGCATGGCGTGCGCGGGCGCGGGCGGGCGGGCGGCGCGCGCGGCGGCGGCGCCTGCGATGTGAACCATGCCGGGGCGCCCGCGCGCGGCGGGCCCACGGCTGTGCCTCGCGCTGCTCTGTGTCGGGTCAGTGCGTGCTTACAAGCTGTTTTAAAATTTTATATTGTCTCTTTCTCTACGACACTCTATACCAGACTACAAAAAAAACTCTAGACCAGTGTTCCACAAAATGTGTGCCGCGACAAAATAAGGTTAAACCCGGTTTAAGCCTAACCCGGCATGTCATAGGGTACGGGTTCGAATCTCGCTCGTGGATTTTTTTCAATGCTTTGTCTTTTTTAATTGTCTCATAAAGTTACATAGATGAATTAAAGAAAAATACAAAATGCTAACACTAACGCAGTTGCAATTCACGCGATATTATTTAAAAATACATTTTTCATTTACGGTGTAAATAGGGTTGCCAATTATTTTTCGGGAAATTAAAGTAAACCTATCACTAATTAGTACATAAAAAAGGATTTGAAGAAAAACTAAAGTATTTTCCAAATTTGTAAAATTTCTTCAATACATTGAAATGAAACAACTTTTACGGATCTACTCGCGTTTATTTTACACATTAGTTTTAATTAATGTTTATCCTGACGTTTCGAACCCTTTGCAGGGTCCGTGGTCACAGGGAGACTGAGGTGTTGGTCGTCTCATAATTAGTTAGTAGCTCGTATACCCTCATTTATATTTAATCAGGTGCGTTCCGTTTTACGCAGAAAGAGCTTACAGTATCTTTTGGTCTGGCAGTATGGTGTTGGGGCTGGGATTTCATATTCTGTATGATGGGATCCCAGGCTGGTAGTAGATTCCAACCATCTTCTCTATTAAAATTAGGATGTTTTTTAATTTCAATAGCCTCGCGCATCATCCTAGGGTTGAATCGTTGTTCTCTAGCGAGTATTTGTGGTATATCAAATCTGATGTAATGGTTGGGCCCCTCAAGGGAATGTTCGCATACCGCAGACTTATTTTCGCGCCTATGCTTGACGTCGGCTATGTGTTCTTTAACACGGGTTCCTACACTTCTCTTTGTTTGCCCGATATAAGAGAGCCCACAGTTTGTACACGCTTGCATCTTGAAGGGGTATGTTGCACTTGAAAGGTCGTAAAAATTGGTTGATCTTCTTCGGCGGCTTGAATTTAAGTATTGATTGAAGCTCGCTTTAAGATATGTCCAATCTTGTCAGTGACACCTTTCATATATCCTTTCATATATTTCGTAAAAGTTGTTTCATTTCAATCTGTAGTGTTCGCGTAAACTTTAGAAAACAATATGTTCTTCAATACATTTTCAACCTTAGGCTTTAGATATAGAGTTCAAAGTCGATTGAGAAAATTTGACAGTTTGTGGTAGGTTGATGTGCAGGCGTGTGTACCTTGAACACAAAAAGTTTGTGGTACACTGCGCTCCTATAGTTATATTTCTAAAGTTTACGATCACACTTGCAGATTCTGGTAGAAACATTTTTTTTTGGAAATGTCGCGTTACTTCTTAGCGCTCATTCTTCTCCAATGCCGGACATCTTTTTTGATGTGCTTGTCTTTGAAAGTATTTCTAATCTTTATCTATATCAATACGTGAAGCAAAAACTTTGTACCCCTTTTTACGAAAATTGCGCGGACGGAGGAGTATGAAATTTCTCACACTTATAGTTTATATAGTGCAGAATGTTATATTTTTTTAATTATGCATAAAAAATACATTAAATTAATAAAACAAACATTACACACACTACCATGTATTTGACACAGACGCATATATAAACTCTTTTCAAAAATGGAAGAGGAGCGGTCGAAATCTGTCAATCCAAACTAACAATATTCTATCTTTTTTAAATTTTTCATTGTTTAGGATACAATCCGTGCAGCCTTAACAAAATTGCGGTCAAATTTCGACCACTGGGCGACCACTAGTTTAAAATAAATGCGTTATATCTTATTTATTAAGTGCGGCACAACTTTGCTCCACTAACGTCTCCGCTTAACATCAGGCGAAATAAGTCATTAGCCTACTTTTCAATAATTAAAAACGTAATTTGAAAATTTAATGAAAAGACTAACATATATCAAATAGAAAGGTGTTGAGACTCCCCGCGTGCCACCGCCGGGATAGACCTCTGGGGCCCGGCGCGGTCGGTGGGACCCCTACTGGCATTACAAATTACTCCCAGAGTTGATGTCTTTGGAGCTGGAGAAAGTGTTGACGTGATTCTACTCGATTTGTTGGACTTTATTTTTATTTTTTTCTAATCAAGATTCATCATTCAATGCTGTGCAAAGGCGTGCATTATTGAAATCAAATCATTGCAGTAATTAATGGGTATTTGCTTAACCTCCACATTTTTAGAGAGTTTGCCGATGGCCTCAGACGGCATTTTCAGCTTCACCGGGCTTTAAACCTCCACGTTTGCCAAATGTGGGTTGGTGATCACTAATCGCAAACGAAGGCTATGCATCGAAAACTCTGAAACACAAAATCTGTGCGTTGCCACTCGGCCAAAGTTAACACATTTCAACAAGTGTTTTCAACTAAATCTAAGCGATTCGACACGTTTCCACAGTGCATTTTTTAAATGTTACATTTAGTTTAATTAACCTTTTATGTTTCTATTACCTTTTCAGATCTATATAATAGACAGTTTCATAAAAATTTACTTATCGGTTTGAAACATTACATTTCAAAGTTTGCAGGATACGAAACAGTACCGTGTCCACTTCTGATTAAACGTTATTTGCCCTCCCAATAACTCAACCTGCCAGCGAATGTCTCGAACCTCATTATAGTGATAAATCGCACTCGCAGCAACGATCTAGTTCAATCGAAATTGACTTAAAACATTATTAAGTGTCTTCGAGAATCATTGCGACAATAAACCGCGTTTGTTTTGCACTGGTGTATAAGCTCTGTCAGCTATTACACAATGCGTTGGTTACAACGTAATGTATAACGATTTTTTGTTAAATTAGGTTAGTAATTTTGATTGTGCTACCAAATCAGCTTGTTTCATAATAGCTTCGTGCGTGCGGTGGGTGGTTAAGTGAGCCCGCCACTCGACTCCCAAATTGCTCAATTTCCATACAGACATGGTAATCATCTAAATTGGCGACGCTGTAATGTCTGCTACCAAATTCCGGGAAACATAATCAGTGCTGGTCGTTGCGTCAAGCTGAAGGAAAACGGGTGTACCTCTCAGGTATTTCTCGTGCATATGTAAGAGTAGGTAACTGTCACCAGAATATTACTATGTGTTTGGTTGTCTATAGTTAACCTTTCGTCATTACCTCTCAATACTTTTAGGAAATTATAGAATAGGCAATCCAAAAGAAACTTCTACAGGTACATGGTAAAAGCCGTACATTCCGTCAAAGAAACCGAAGTGAAGACTTTTGATTTTTTTTCTAGAAGAAGAGCGTATTGTACTTTTAATTTATGAATATATTTTGTATGCTTAGTAATTCCTACACCCAGTATTCATAAACTAATTGTCCCTCAAACGATTAAACTGTTTATTAAATAAATCTGAAGTGATTTTTTAAATCAAGTAATTGATACATTGATCAATCAATCTATTCACTATTTGTTACCAATGTATGCTTGATCTAAAGCCTTTTATAGGTAATGATGATTAAAATGAACACTCATTCTTATGGAATATTAAACAAAAAAAACAAACTAAAATCACGATAAATTTTTTGGTAATATTGCCATTCTTTTTTACACGGCAAACACAGAAAAAACTGATATCGCTAGCAACACTACGCTACACTACACTACCTACAATAAATAATTGCTATTAAATCAACATGCTCCGAATGGTTCATTCATCAAAGCATCTCAATAAGGTTGGCTCAAAAGAAAAAAAGCTTCAAAAAGGAAGCGAACCCGTCGGAACGGGGCACAATACGCAGCACCCTGTAATTACGGCCGATGGATCAGACCGGCCCGCTCAATGGCCACCAACCAATCTACAACAACATGTTTATTGTAAAAAAACAAACATGCGAACGCTTTGATTAAATCTGTATTAAATTTTTGGGTTCACGAACAAGTTTTTTGTGGTTTTAGGAACTTTTTCATTGAAGTTTTGGCATATTTTAGAGAGGATCATTTTTGGCATATTATAATAAAAATTTACGATGATTTAAATATATTCAACTATTAAGCAATTGTTGGCGTTGTTGTTGATAAAATCGAGATTCATTTCGCTATCAAGTAAAAACTTTATGTTATATTTCAAGAATGTTCTATCAACTGGTAACTCTCTTTTTTCTTTGGTCTACGCTTCTTGTCGTCGTGTAGTTGCTGGTTATTATTATTATACTCTTTATTTATTTTCTTTCTTAAAACTAGATTTTTATAATATTTTAATATAAAAACAATAAAACATTATAAAAACCATAATATTTTAATATAAAAACAATAAAACATTATAAATTCTAGAGTCCCACCAGCAGCGGGGCAGGGCCCAAGCTACCGGTGGTCAGGGCTGCAGAGTGAGGAACCTCCTGACAATACGTGCCGTGTCAAGGAGTACTGCTTTCTGAATCTGACCCTTGATCCAACCATCAAGCGAGAGCCTCGTAAGATGTTGGTCGAGGCTCTTCGCTATCAGACCGTTCGCTGAAACGACTATCGGGACAATAATGGTTGAATCAACATCCCACATGACGGTCACCTCATTATTATTATTAATATTTATGTAATATTGACAAAAAGTATAAGTTACTTTTAAATAAATAATCCTATAACAGTCAGTCAATCAGGAAGTAACTTAATTTCTAAGTATAAGATAAATAGTTCAGGAGTGTAGCAGGAAATAATACCCAAGACTAACAATACCAGTAGTTTATTCTCTTCTACAGATATTATACACTCCGCTCCTTCTCGTATCAACGTCCGCTGAAAAAGTGAGTGCTCCGCAGATTCAAAAAACGACCTGTCAAACACGGTTGCGTTCCGAAACAGCCAATATCGTTAAACAATAACGGTAAACGTTATTGTAACGTTATCGTTTATTTTAGATTATTGTTTTTAACATCAAAACGCTTACAGTCGGCCATTCTGAATCAACGGAGTCCTCTCGTTGAATTTATTTATTCAAGCATTATTACATTGTATTTATTTTTATTTATTATTTATAATTATTAATTACGTATCAATTATATTATATTATTACTACAATAAACATGATAACAACTTATTAATTAACGTTCGGCCATCTTCTAAAATAATTGTTCCATCAATTATTAGGACCACAATATCTTAACAAACTCAATTACATAAATATTTATTCAATGTGGTTTATTGACCTTTTGACCCAACCAAACTTACATCTAAATCAAATCAACATCTTATTATTGAGAAACTGCTCAACTACTTGGCTTAAATGCCTCCTTGCACAATATTATCATGTAAAGTCTAACACACTCATAATTTGTCAAAAGACTCCATTGTGTGCAAACTTTTCCATTTTCAAATTTATTATCTCGTAAAATCTAACACACTCATAATTGTCAAAAGACTCCATTGTGTGTAGATTTTTCCATTTACAAAATTAACGTACAAAATCTAACACTCATTATTTGTCAAAAGACTCCATTGTGCGTAGATTTTGCAGTTCACAAAAATTTACTATCTTGTAAAATCTAACACTCATAATTGTCAAAAGACTCCATTGTGTATAGATTTTTCCATTACAAACTTTTATCTAAATTTCATTCTTATATAGTATATAACCAAAAACATAAATCTCATTTCATCAATAAATTCATACACAATTTATTTCATTAATTAATTCATTTGATTATCGCTACTCTCATCGGCGCGCTCAGTATCTGTGTTGGTCACATTTGGTGTAATTACATTGGATTTTACCGCATCATTTCCCGTACTTGCCAAAGCTTCACTACCATCCCCGTCTTCAGTTGAGCTTCCCTCATCAGTTTCCGCTAAACCTTCTTGAGTGAAACTCAACCAAGGATGGATTTTGTCTAAAGCAACGATTGCTTCATATTTCCTATTTTGTTTACGTGTTAGGGGCGTATCTTCAATCGCATACCTATCATTGTCTAGAACTTTAACAATCCGGTATGGACCTTGTAATTTAGCAAGCAGTTTTCTAGATTTTCCATCATTACTTCCTACCTCTCTCTCAATCCTAATCAAATCTCCTGCTTTGTATTTCCTACCTACTTTTCTTCTTTTATCAAATCTCTCCTTTTGTTTTGTTTGATCCTCACTAATTTTAGCATTCACATTCTCTCTTATTGAATGTAAACTTTCTCGCGAACTATTTACCTCGTCCTGTTCAAGCAATGAAGAAACTATCCCGTCACTTTTAGCTCTCAATTTAATTCCAAATAACACCTCAGCCGGAGTCTTTCCCGTAGCTTTGTTAATCGTTGTATTAAGACCCAGCTGAATATCTTCTAAATGAATATCCCATTCATTTTCTTTGCAATTGTGGTTCTTCACCGCGAGGGAGGCCAAGATAGTACGATTGTATCGTTCCACTTGACCATTCGCTCGCGGTGTCGCTACCGCGTTTAAAACGTGTTTAATGCCAATATTGTTAACAAAATCTTTGAAACTTTTACTCGTAAATGAAGTGCCTCTATCACTTATTAATCTATTTGGTATTCCAAATAAACTAAAATATTGGTTCAACACCTTAATGGTCGATTTCGATTTTGTATTCCTAACTGCATACAAAGTGACATATTTAGTGTATGCTTCAACAAGAACCAATAGATAACTATTCCTAGACTTACTACGGACAAATGGACCCAAGTGGTCCATGTGTACCGTATGGAAAGGTTTATCTATTTTTGGGATCGGGTGAAGCATTCCTTGCCTCTTCCCTGCCGGTATTTTATGGTAACTACATTCCAAGCATGACTGGACATACTTTTTTACGAATTTAGTCATTTTGGGGAACCAATAAAGTGATTTCAATTTGTCTAACGTTTTGTCTACCCCAAAATGACCAAGATCATCATGGCATTTACGCAATAACTGCCATCTAAATCCTCTCGGAACTAACCATTTTAATTGACTGTCAATAATTCTATAAACTTTCCCTGCCTTTAACTGGTAATTTTTATAAATTTCATTAATTTTAGGCGTCTCAGTGTCTTCCAAAATTTGTTTAATTCTCTGAACTTCTTCGTCAGCCCCTTGAATCGTTGTCAACCAATCTTCCGTTTCTACAGCTAAAATATCGAAGACAGACTCAGGTTCATACGATTGCAGGACAGCATTTCTGCTCAGCGCATCCACATGGCACATTCGATTACCCGGCCTATACTCAATACTGCAATCGTACTCTTGCAGCTGTAACCACCATCTACCTATACGTGGTATTATATCCCTTTTGGACAAAGTAGTACGTAGCGCGTTACAATCGGTTACTATCGTGAACTTTATACCTAGAACATAGACTCTAAACCGCTGTAACGAAGCAATAACCGCCAATGTCTCTAGCTCAAACGAATGATATTTTTGTTCTTCATGAGTGGTTTGTCTGCTGTAGTAGGCAACCGCTCTCCACCTACCTGAATCGTCTTCTTGAAGTAACATTCCCGCTATGCCCAATTTACATGCATCTGTATGCACTTGAGTATTGGCTTTAACATTATATAGTGCTAAAATAGGCCTTTGTACTAACTCAGACTTTAGAGTAGAAAATGCTTTTTCTTGCTCAGGACCCCATTCCCATTTGCTATCTTTTTTTAATAATTTTGTCAACGGATTAGCAATTATGGCAAAATTTTTGACAAAACGTCGGAAAAAGCTTGCTAAACCTATAAATTGGCGAATCTCATGTTGATTTGTAGGACACCTAAAATTTTCTACTGCCTCAGTTTTCCTTGAACCCGGCCTAACGCCGTTTTCGCTTACCTCAAAACCCAAATAATCTATTTCTTTAGAAAAGAATAAACATTTCGATAACTTTAATGTTAATCCTGCTGCTTTAATAAGTTCAAGTACTATTTTTAATCGTTCCATTCCTTGTGATATACTGTTAGCCGGAATTATAATATCATCCATAAACGCTAGAGCTTTGCCCTTGACATCTTTTAGCATTTTATTTATTGTTTTTTGAAAAATTGAAGGTGCGTTCGCTAACCCAAATGGCATGCGTGTAAACTGATACTGCCCGTCTGGCGTAACGAAAGCAGTTTTGTCCTGAGATGACAAAGCTAAGGGAATCTGGTAGTACCCAGATGCCAAATCAAGCGTTATGAAATATTGATAACCACCTAATTGATCAATTTGATCCTCAATTCTAGGCAGAGGGTAATGCTCTTTAACCGTTTTAGCGTTCAATGCACGATAGTCTATGCAGAGCCGTTGATCACCAGTTTTCTTTTGAACTAAAATAATTGGACTCGCATAGGCGGACTCGGATTCTATGATAATACCCGAATCCAACATCTCCTTAATCATCTCTTTAACTTTATTTCTCTCTAAATAAGCGAGTCTATATGGTCTATATACGACTGGGGTTGCATCTTTCAGTGTAATAGACATTTCCGTCAGGTTTGTAAGTCCTAAATCAGTTAAACCAAATGAAAAACAATGTTTATAATCATTCAATAATACTTCTAGTTTAATCTTATCTTCACTACTTAAATCGCAACCAGTTTTAAGAAAATCTTTAATCGGATTATCTTCTGTACTTTCTAATATTCTAACGTTTAAGCAGTTTTTTTCATCTATTAAATTTGCTCTAGTCAATAACTGCCCCTTTTTCAACTTGATGTTATGTGAATTTAAGTTAACTGCCATAATATGACCTACGCCTTGCATGATTGTATATAACCCAGGCATAATAAAATAACTGTTAGAACCCACATTCCTTACTGATTCCCTAACATAAACACTAATAGTACTATCAGAATTTGCCTTTACAGGTACCATATTAATAGAATTTACGGTGACATCAAAGTTAACAACTAAATTAACCTTGTGTTTTTGACATTCAGAGTAAATGTCAGGTTTCTTTTGAAAAACCAAATGCTCATCTGTTTTAATTATTACTACACCAGCTTGTTCTGTAAAAGTATGTCCTAACAAAATAGGATGCTTTAATAGTTCATCAGGCACTACTAATACTTCTACGGATATCTTAACCGATTGTACTTGTATTTGTACTACGGCTTTACCTATGGGTTCTATAATTGATTGGCCAAATCCCTTTAAAGACGGTAAGTCCTGTCTACTGTAAGTGATATTTAATTCATTGAAATCACTAAGCCTAATTAAGGTACTTTGACTACCCATGTCTACGTAGCATGTCATTGGCTTATTGTTAACAAAAATTGGTAAAACATATTTTTCATCCAAACCTCCAGCTAATTTAATTTCAGATACTAACTTGTCCTTTTCAATAGGCCTATTTACCTCTTGGCTATTTTTAACTAACCGTCTACAATTAATACTCTGATGGCCCAGCCGTTTACATATGGTACATGTTAATAGTGGTTTAGTACACTTAAACGAGGGGTGACCAACCTCATTACAGTTAAAACACCTTAGAACACCACTTGGTAACTTTGTACCATCATTTGGACCATCAGGGCGTCTTTTTATAAAAGTTTGACGATATGTTTTTTCCTTTGTGTCTTCAACTTTAATAGACTTAAAGAAAGAAAGTAATTGTTCAGGCTGCGAGTAGTTCGCAGCCTGTGCCCCTAATCGCAACCCCTTGTCTTCTAACCCATCTAAAAGACAGTCAACTGCCCTCTTTCCACTGATGTCACACCGATTTAATAAGTTAATTTTATGATAATAATATGTCTCTAATGGTTCACTAGGTTTCACTTTCCTATCTAACATCTCGTGTAAAATTTGAGCGTAATTCTCAACGGTCGGAAACTGTGCAGCTAACTGCCCCTTCCACTCTGCCCAACTATATTTTAAAGTACGTAAACCATTGTACCATACCTTAGCTAGGCCAGTAAATTTAGGTAGTGCATAATGAAGCAATTGTGTCTCGGACCATTTATATAAAGACGCACATTCTTCTACTTTATTGATCCATATATCAACAGTTTGCTCCTTATTTGCAGGATCGAACTCCGGTAAGGCATTCGTTGACATACTAAAATGGTTTTGTGATTGAGACGTCGATGAGGGCAGCGATTTTACCAAATCTAATACATCCTGAACACTAAAAATACGGTTATCTATAGTATGGCGTGCATTACTTTGTCTAGTGTTACTACAACTATCAATACTGTTGGTACGTGACGATTGACTCACGGTTATACGTCTTCGCTTGTGATATCTTCCTCGTGTCTTCACCCGTTGGCTGGAACTCTGTCGAGTCTCCTTCTTGCGCTGCCGATGGTGTCGTCTCACTCTTCGCGCATCGGAAGATTCCGAGCAAGAGCGCGAGCGTGAACGCGAGGGACGCGTCTTCTTCGCGGCAGCTCGTCGTGAACTTGCTCTGCGCCATCTGCGCCGCCTCGGACTCTCCTCGGAGCCATCACGCCTCCGTCTTGAACGGCCTCTTGACCCTCTATGGCCCGAAGTACTCGAGTGCCGACGTGAGGGTCGTGATTGCCGTGCACCGGAGCAGCTCCTCCTTGGACGCTTAGGTAGGCGCCGCGTGTGACTACGGCTGTGACTATACGGCGGCGTGCCTCCGTCATACTGCCCCGTATTACTGAATTCTTCACCACGACGGAGTTCATCACGCTGTTTCATCTCCAAGCGACTTTTTGACATGGTTTTGTCTGAAATCAGTTTGGGTGGGAAAATCACTCACTGCCACGATCCACTACGTTAAAACAGTCCAACCTTAGTTGGTTACTTATTTACTCGTTTTCGTAACTTGTAGGTACTTAGTTTATGCAATAGCGTATAGCATTAAATTGCACTATCTCAAAACAAAATAAAAAAAATACGAATGAGGGTATACTAAAACTAAATGTTTTTTTATGATAAATCAACTAACTTCAATAAGATTACATAGTCATCAGTTATAAATAAGTCATGATTGGCTAGATTTCTAAGGATTTAATATAAATAAAAAATGCAACTCACCGTTTCTTTTAACCAATCTATTTTATTTTACCTGTACAGTCCAATTAAGAGGCCAAGATGGGCGTGATTAGAATATTAAGTAATATTCCCGTTCGAATCCCACTTCTGAACTATAAGATAAATAGTTCAGGAGTGTAGCAGGAAATAATACCCAAGACTAACAATACCAGTAGTTTATTCTCTTCTACAGATATTATACACTCCGCTCCTTCTCGTATCAACGTCCGCTGAAAAAGTGAGTGCTCCGCAGATTCAAAAAACGACCTGTCAAACACGGTTGCGTTCCGAAACAGCCAATATCGTTAAACAATAACGGTAAACGTTATTGTAACGTTATCGTTTATTTTAGATTATTGTTTTTAACATCAAAACGCTTACATAAGAATAGAATAGAATAGAAACACTTTATTTGTACCTAATATCTCACACACATAATGGAAAGAAAATGGAAGTAAAAAGTCCATTAAAAATAATAACAATAACAAATGTAAATGTTGTTACGTGTGCTGCAGAAGCACAAATGGGCGACAGCTCAGTGGCTGATTTTGTTTATACACAAAAATACTAAAGTGAACAAGCAAAGCACTGGTATTCTGCAATACCCAAAGAGGGTTCACAAACAAAACAAAGTAAGCAATAATCGACTCAATATAAAATATAAATAGTGAATATAGATAATTAGTAAAAAATAAGATTCTAAGCGTAATGGCTTCAAAAGCACTACATAACCTCTATCAAGAAAGCATTAGAGCACATAACCTTTAAGTGTAATGCTTAATGGCAGCAGCTGGGCTCGTTAGGGCGCGTCCACGGCCCACGATAATTTTCCGTCAATAATGCCCCTGACGTGATCCGCGGAACGCCGGCCATTTGTTACCGCTAACTGCCCACAGAGCATCATTCCACTCGATTTCCAAACGCAATCTGATGCGGACGAACAACCCATCATTACTGCCAATCCTTTCAACCTTTATGGCCGGAGACGATAGTGTGAAATCACCTTTACTTATGACTACAAACGAAATTCAACTAAATAATCTAAAATTTAGAGTCGAAGTTAGTTTGTAGGATTTATCATTCATGACAGCTGATCATTTTGAATTTGAACTGTGCAGCCACGCCCACCGTAGTGATACCCTAAGCACAAAATAAGGAGACTGCCGAAGGTAAGCTTCATACAAACGCGCTCGCGTAGACAACCTCTCACAGACACGGGATCTCAAAACAGCTGCACCCGAACTGGGAGCTTGTTGTTTAATTTCAACCTCTATCACGATATCTTTCAAATGTATTTACGCTTGTCATATTGCATTGACGATTCCAAATGAATGTCTAAAATTGACGATGTCATTCTTTCAACATCATTCAAAAACGCATCGCGATCGCAATCACTGACACTTGTGAATTACAAGTAGTTCGAAGTTCTTGAGTAGCTTTCAAATGTCAAATTGAAAGGTATTACGATAGGTAGTTAGATCTCGGAACAGGGGGCTTATTGACCCCCTGTTCCGAGATACGTATCTTTGATGGGACTACGTGTGCGTTGCTCGAGCGCGTTTGTATGAAGCTTACCTTCTGCAGTTATCTTTTTTTATGCCCTAAGCTGTAGATAAAATAACGCGTCAGTTAGCGTTTACATCTCAAACGCTGTAGCTCGGAGGCTAACGCAACCACAATGGATGGCCGAGAGAAACGAGCTATCACTCAATATCCTGGCGGTAACGATCGTTCGCTTTGTGCGTTGCTGTTCGGAGCAAGTCCGGGCTCTTTCTAAACATCAATGCTGCATTGTATTGAACTGTTTCGTTGAGGCTGTTCAATTGTTTTCTAATTTACTTACAGTAACATTTTGAGGAGCTCGATGGCGCAGTGGCTAACGCGCTCGGTCTGCGATTGCTGAAGTTAAGTAACTTTCGCTAAAGGCCGGTCATCGGATGGGTGACCAACAATTTATCATCTTGAGCTCCTCCGTGCTTCGGAAGGCACGTAAAGCCGTTGGTCCCAGGTGCATTAGCAGTCGTTAACAAGCACCAATCCGCACTGGGCCCGAACGGTGGTTTATGGCCCATTCTCCCTATCCATCCATAGGGAAGGCTTGTGCCCCAGCAGTAGGGACATATAATGAGCTGATGATGATGATGAACATTTTGTTTGGAAAATTTTCATGATTTGTTGAAGTCAAATCGGTTGTTTTTCTCTTTTAGTCGCTTTAGATATAAGGTTAAACCTTTAGATTTTTTAAATAGAAACATAAATATAACTTAACGGCCTAATAAGGCCGTTAAGTCTGAGCTAGTAGTCCTACTACTCGACCACAAAAAGCGGTTATTCCAAATTAATTTAATAAATTATAACTTGAATTATAATTTGATTGAATAAATTGTTTAAATTGTATTGAATATAATTTCGTTATCGTCATAGAATATCCACACCTGCTACGAGTATGTACTTTATAGTGTTTAAGTTATCTTCGTCATCCGTCTGGTAGTGTTGGGAAGATCGACTTAAAATGTTTTTTTTTTTTTTTGCAAGGTCCTCATGTATTTTTTCTAGTGTTGCAACTAATGTAGTATCTATAGATTTCAAACATTAATACGAAATTCATAATTCAAAATTAAAAATTTCTTCAATTTGTGAAACACAGGTAGGTATGATATGCGGTCTTACACAATGAAACAGTACCCAAATTAAATATAATGCAACCGCCTGCATCTGGTTGTTGCTTTTGTATTGATAGTTTCCCAGCAATGGCGGGGCTGCGCTGCGCCCGTCAAATCACATTGTTCCGATGATAACTAGAATTTGGAATCGATACTGCTGATTCGCGGAAACTCGATACATCGATATTTCATTTCATTGTCAGGTACAACCTCCGCAAGGCCAGCGGTCAGCATCACCGAGATTATTTATGATCTCAATACTTATTACGTTTAAATTGTTATGTTATTTCATTCTTATCGAGCACAATGTATTTGTAATTCGAATCACTTACAATTGCTATGACGTGTTTTGAAACATAGCTTAAACAAAATAACATAATACCTCTAGAAATTTATCAAGTTATTATGTTAGATTGCCTTATTTCAGATCATATATTTTCAAAGAAACTATGCTTGAGCTTTATTTATAGCTCATACAATGATTTTAACTAGACCGATCTTAGTTATCTGTGCTTGGAAGGCACATAAGCCGTTGTTCCCGGCTGCATTAGCAGACGTTAACAACCACCGCACCGCACTTGGCCCGTGTGGTGGTTTATGGCCCGTTCTCCCTGTGGTGTTTCCATCCATACGGAAGGCTCGTGCCCAGCGGTGGGGACATAAAATAAACTGGTGATGATAATACAGCTATATCAAGAGGTAACCGTCGATGTCTACAGGTCTCTGAGGCATTCGGGTGTTCTATGCATCAATTAAGTTTTAGTTCATTCAGGTCAGGTGCCTTATGGTCAGACTTTATCTTAAGCGAGCAAAATAAAATTTAATGGCATACAGATATGTAGCGATAATTGCGAATGTAAAAGGACATCAAAAACACGAGTATATCATAATTACCTTTATAAAAAGTCTATATATTGTCAAAAGATATGAAAACAAGTATGTTGATAATGCATCTACAGTGAACAGCACGCCACTCGTACTTCACAGCCTCTTGGAGCTGGTAGCGGACCTCGAAGCGCCGCGAAACGAGCTCTCTTTATGTAACATCAACGAATGTTGTGACACACGCCACCGGGGACACTATTCCGAAAACATTGGTTTTCAGAAAAATTAAGAATTCGATTCGAATATTGATTCGGTTGGAGCAAGTTTGTTGTTGACTTTGTGTTTGTTCATTTCTTAAGTCTTATATATGTTATGTCTTATACAGGATGTTTGGTAATATGTTTATATTCCCGAAATACTATGCCAACGTCAGAAAATGGAAATTGTAAAAAAAAAATTTCGACTCTCCATACAAAATGACCCATCAGCTGATCGAGTTAGTATGGAAAGTCGAATTTTTTTTTTACAATTTTTATTTTCTGACGTTGGCATAGTATTTTAACGTGGGTACGTTTTGGGAATATATACATATTACCAAACATTCTGTATATTGTCCCGTCAGTGCGTTTCAAACCAATTTAATTGTTGGCATCCCCCAGAGTATGTGAGGTCTGTATGGGGTGTTTCTATCCATAGGGAAGGCTCGTGCCCCAGCAGCGGGGACATTAAATGAGCTGCTGATGATAATGATGGTGTTCCCCAGAGTTACTAGCCTGTATGATTTTGTAGTAGGTTTATTAGCCTACATTTAAGATGTGCACAAAATAAATTAACATTATGCGATAAGTTGTAAATCAGTATTTTGTTATGTAAATTGTAATCCTACTATAACTGTTTTTCAACCAAAACAAAAAAAAATCATTGACATACGTAAGCATCCTCTCGTTAGACGGTTTAAACAATAGGGATGTTGGCGACAACAATAATTAATTCCAGAACATTAAACGTATGAATGAAGTCACGTAACAGTTCTATAAAATATTTTTAAATAAAATATTTGACCTCAGCATGAATTTCTTTAACCTAAAAAGTTAATAGTGACGATATTAAAACGTTTTGATAGTTGCTAAAAAGTTTATCTATTGACTGCCCAGTCAACTATGGTGTATGGTTCAAGACAATTATTCTCATTATGAATTATGAAGTCACTTACATGAGAAAAACACAATCATTCAATTTTTAGAGAAATACGTACATATAGACAGTAGTTATGATGATCTAAGATGTCGAACACGGTCTCAGGTGCAGTGATTAGCGATACCACAGATGTACAAATTAACTACGCTCACTGCGTTTACTAAATGCGGCCTATAATTTGAAGGTATCCAATTCAATCAAAACTGTTAATGATAAAATATTTGACTACTTGGTTAGGGCTACATAATAATGACGATACTAATGATACATACAATACGAAGAAAATATTTCATCTTTATTCGTATTTCATAATAAGCCCAAAACATTTTTTTTCTGTCAACGTAATTAAAAAGCGATTGGCATTAATGTTTACGATGAGTGCTAACGAGATTTTGTAAAGGTGACTTATAAGGTGTGGATTAATTGACTTGTCTTGAGGAAAGTTGTGACCAATAACATAACTGAAAAAACAGAATGAGGGACCTGATATTTATAAATGGAACATTCGTTTTAAAGACTAACCGTCAAATTATTTAAACCTTTTTTTGTTTATAAAAAAAGTAACAATCTAGTGGATAAATAAGTTTTGCACTTTCGGCTTTTCAATTAGTACATGGCGTTTAGATTTTTAATGACCAATCTCACAATTTCTTATCATGTGTTAGTATATCCATTTGTCATCCACCATAATGGACTTATAACAAAAAAAAATTGGTTCTATTAAAAATATATTTCGTTCTAGTTATTTTTTACCATATCTATCTAAAATTATAAACTGCCCCCCGACCGCCTAACCGATCGCTTTGGCTACGTGTATAGTTTATGACGTCATCTTATCATTTCGCACCGCCTATGAAAGCAATATCGAAAGCTATAGGCTATAGCTATAGATATATGCCTAGACCTATTAGCTAGATGACAAGATGACGTCATAAACTATACACGTAGCTAAAGCAATCGGTTAGGCGGTCGGGCCCCTGGTTCAGATAATCGACAGATAGAAAATGACTCTTTAAAATATTTTAACTTAATACTGTCCTTCATTAAACTATTTATTCATACGCCATATAACACAATAACACTTTATGAAGCAAAGTCTTCAATATCACGCTTCTTTGAGAAAACCGATTTCCTCAAAAGTTATGACCATTTCAAATTGACTATTCTACAGTATTAGCCTTTTTGAGCCAGATTGAAACCTCTCGTGAGGCGTTAACTCCATTTTTTACAGCCGTGACATTGGTCGCTTATTATAGAATAGTCATAATCGTGGAAGGCACGGCTTTATTTAAGGCTTAGGGGGGCTATTACGACCATTATAGAGTCGTTTTTAAATGAAGACTTAGGACTTCGCAATTGTAATATACTTTATGATGATGATGAATCAATTTACTTCTTTAGATACCAAAAGAAGTAAAGTTCTATCATAAAGAGTGTAGAGTAGACCCGTGCAGATTATATGTAGGCAATTGAAAGATCGCGATGTTTTTGTTTGCATCATCTGTAATCGTGTTGCATATGCATACCGAAACATATGAAATTTAAATTAAAACTTAAATTTTCATTTATATTAATTGTCTGTGGTTTCCCACTAAAGTAAATTTTTGTTGTCTATGAAAAAGAGACGCTTTAAAATACTTGCAAATAATTTTCTGTCGCGTCAGAACAAAATTGGTCCTTCGAGCCGAGATAAATACCAATACAACACGATACCACTATAATTCGAAGCGTCTATCTTCATGCTATTATTTTAAGAGTCACAATTTGCTACACCAAGCTACAGCTATTATCTCGTTAGCAACATCCTTACGAGCGTAGTTCATTCGACACTTGGGTGTTGGTAATAGGCCCCTGCCCCCTTAATTTATGGAATCTGAGTTAATAACCACTAGCGCAGGTAATTCTATGTATTAGGTTGTCCGGAAACCGAGGCGGCATGGCAGCCATTAGCTTCGGGGCCATTATGGTATGCCTTCTTGTTATTAAATTGTGTAATGACAGAGCACGTGTGGTACCGACGAGTGAATGAGTATTTTTGATTTGATTTTGGTACAGAACAGAGTTGTACAGAGATAGGGTAAACTGAGAATCTTATTTCTTTATATCGCCAACATATGATATACAAAAATACAACAAAGATCAAACACGCATTGTGGTCAACCAGTTACAGCCAACACAATCTTTGTATGGATATTAGCTTATTATAAAATAGAAATAGAAATAGAAAAAATCTTTATTTAGTACATCACACATATGAATGATCAACTTTATTATTAGGATCTGTATTGACTGAGTGCCCAGTGCGAGTTTTAATCGCCATTCGATTTAGTTATCGAAAAAGAGACTTTGATTGGCAAACATTTGACACTTCTCGTTTTCCGTCAAAAGACGCTGCTAATTTTTTTTTTATTTCCGTTAAAGTGATCGAATGGCACAGTTATAAATTTTTAACATTTTACATTAACTAAAGAAAGGAATAGAAATATTTGTGGCTAATCACGTCGATGATATAGCTTAATTATACACATAAGACGCAGCAAACCTCGAACATATTGCTATGACTTACAGCCTGATCTCACCCATTACTGGGAATATCTTGTTTTTTCTGTTCCGTGGGGAATATAATCGAAAATAACTCACGGAAAAAATCACGGATTTTGTTTTTCCTCAGTTACTATGAATCTATACGTTAATTAGCCTTGAGTTTAAGTTTCACTATGTTTTAAAGTGAAGTAGATTTATTTTGTAATAATTCCATTTTGTCTGTTGTCAATGTTGTTATATAGTAGTGTGACCATCATAGAGTTCTTTGAGGTTTCTCCATTGGCTGTGAGATTGGAAATGGTAGTTTTTAATTTAGTTTTTAAAATTAACCTAAATTACGTATGCCTGCTATGCTTTACGTAAACAAACATTGACACACCTATTTACTTAATTAGACTGGTCGCCATTGCCGTGACAACCAAAACCCATACATAACAGATCCACACCAGGGCAACAGCCAATCGGCGCTCAGGATCTCGTAAACTCGTCGATATATTCGTGATTGTTTCGGTCACAATGCGTCCGTACATCACGCGTGTGTGCCCACTGTCTTCGAGTTACAATGGCAGCCCGCGGAGGCAGACGGTTTCCCCAGTTTGTGGAATGGGTTGCAATAAGTAATAACTAAGGCCAGATGTAAGGCGGTACGGCAAATCCTCGCCGTGTTTATGTTCTTAAAGTTAGACTACTAACTTCAGGAACAGACGGTTTCATTACCGATGGAAAGGATTTGTGGGTTTGCCTGGCTAGCTACTAGCACAGAATAACTACTAGTGCTACTAGCTTATTCTATGCGTCTATAACTACAATGTAAACTTTTGTGGGATAAGACAGATAATGTCAACATTATTTCATTTATATATTTATTTTTTTTCTATATTAGTTCATATAGAACTAGCTATGCTAGCTACTAGCACAGAATAACTACTAGTGCTACTAGCTTATTCTATCTAGCTTATTCTATATAACTACAATGTAAACTTTTGTGGGATAAGACAGATAATGTCAACATTATTTCATTTATATATTTAATTTTTTTCTATATTAGTTCATATAGAACTAGCTATGCTAGCTATGCTAGCTACTAGCACAGAATAACTACTAGTGCTACTAGCTTATTCTATGCGTCTATAACTACAATGTAAACTTTTGTGAGATAAGACAGATAATGTCAACATTATTTCATTTAATTTTTAATTTTTTTCTATATTAGTTCTATATCACTCACTGAATCACTCTTCCACATTCCAGAAGATTTTCTGAACTCCCCCTTCGGCTGTTTCGTATCCCCGGTGTGGTTAATTTCAAATCCGACTGGTAGTTTTAGAGATTAGCGCGTTCAAACAAAAAAACAAACTCTTCAGCTTTATTTTATTAGTGTAAAACGAGAAAGTTGCATTATACCATGTATCTTTTCCACATCGTCTGTCGTAAGGCTGTGGACAGTCACAGACACACCATACACTGTGTAAATGGGTCTACATTATCATTGAATATAAATCATGAATGTATCAAATGGTTCATTGTTGCAATCAATTCGCTTCCCTAACACTAACGGCTTCAATAATGATAGAGTTATCGTCGGCGTTACGTTTCCAAGTGCATTATTGTATTGACGATGCGTTTAGCCTTAACACCGTAACGATATCCAGTCGTTGTGGGAACGGCGTCGGCCATTACCGCCCACTCGCGCATTACCGTGAGGCTTCTCGGCTTGTCAAGGCTAGTGTGTAGCACTTCATATCAAGCAGTCGGGCTGTAGACGCTGTAGTGTAGTATGTCAAACAGAGTTACTGTTGACGGTTGTCAGTAACATTATTATTTTCGCGCTCGATGCGCTTCACTTATGCATGCGTGTGTATTCCATACGATCCTAAATTTTAACATACGATTACATTTGAGCAGTATTAAGAGGTACAGTAATAAATTTTAACAAATACTTTCAATAATTAAGCGTAATGATTTTTTTTAAGTTTTCCCGGCCAGCAATGTAATGCAAATATTGAGTTGACAATTTTGACACTTTTATTAAATCGCTTACGTAGACGACTTGGTTATTTGAATGCATTGCGTGCCGAATTAATTTGTATAAAAAAATATTATCTTTTGTTAACTTAATGTACCAATTTACGTTAATTAGGGTCTTATCTAACTGCCCTTAAAATATAGGATCGTATGGAATACACACGCTGTATATAAAAAGTATACAACATACAACGTCAAGAAAATATATATTAACTACTACTATAAACAATGTTAAATTTAATACTTTAACCGCCTCTGTGGTCTAGTGGCTAAGACCACCGGTTTAGACCCAGAGGTCCCGGGTTCGATTCCCAGCGGGGGGTACATGTTTGTGTACTCGGTTTGGTTGGTGGTAGGGCTTGTTTGTCCACCTGGCTAGCTACCACCATCTTATCTAAATATGTCGCCATAACATCAATGTTTGTAGCATTGTTGTGTTCCGGCAGCTAGAGATAAGATAGCCAGTAACTCACTAGTTGAGGATCCAGGGTGAAGTGCGCTTCCATCATTGGCCTTATCATCACTTAACATCAGGTGAGATCAAGGCACTGTGCATACCCATTAAAATAAAAAATAATACTTATGGTTTCCGAAATGCAGAATTATTAAATTATCATAATAATTATCTTGATAGAGAAAAAATCCAAAGCCACCTCTAAACAGTATCTATTTACATGATTTTCTTTTTGAATAACTAAAAAGTACATCGATACTTTCATCTTATTTTTTCTCTTGTGTGTATACTGTCTGCCTCATTTATTTTTTGTATATTATATATGTGTTATGTTAATAGATGTTGTCTTTTTTTAATTATTAATGGCGTTTTTTATATTTCTCGACTTGAGTCTAGTAAATCAAACACGCCTGCGTTTTTATTTGCATCCCTTTTGCTTGCACCCCGTTGCTAGACGGACCATTTCATTGTTGTCAGCGCCTCAACTAACCGAGCCAGCAAATGAGGATACGTTTCGTTGGATGGAAAAGGTCCCTATGGCGTACCACAGCACGACATCATACAATATGGACGCTTGCGACACCAAACGTATCACGTGCACGCTGAAGCTTCAGCTCAATGCTACTAAGTCTTGTTTTTCAATGGATATGTCCAGAGTAATATCTTATACTACCAGAATTAGGATGGTCGCCAACTAGGCGGATAAAATTCAAAATTATTTATTCAGTTTAGGCTACAAATAGCTCCCATGAACGTCATTATGCCATCGGTTCGTAAGTCTACTCTGGGCGGGAGTCCTTGTACTGAGAAGAACCGGCAACAAACTCAGCAAGTGTTTTTTAATATGATGATTGTCTGACAGAATAGTAATATTTCAATACTAACCCGATTATTTTCATTTTCATCATTCATTTTCTTTTCTCCCTTACAGCGTCAAAAATATTGGATTCATAAAAGGACACTTTCCATCACAAATAAAAATATAAACCATCAGCCACTTGGTGTGCTTTAAAAAAATAAAAAACATCCATTCCCACCCTCATTCTAATTAGGATGCTGCACATAGCCGTTTCAGGCACGATAGAATGCTAATCTCGTTTTTAACACAATCGTCCACTATTTTTTTATTACTTTTTTATTTCTTTTTTTATCAGGGCAATGAAAATCATTCCTTCTTAATTTTATATTTTGTAGTTTGGACCGTAACCTACCAAGCTGGCCCATTGTGGTGCGAAGTTTGTTCAATTTTAACGAACCTGACATCAGGATAAAACTTTACTATAAAAAAAATTAACCAGTCTCGATTGCTGATTTGGTCTAGTAGGCAAAGTTATATCTTGTAACTATTATATAGCATTTTCAAAGTAATGTAAACTTGACATCATGAATAAATGCGTTTGGTGTGATTTAATGACTACCACCTCATAAGAACAGCCGGGCCCACGGCATCTTGTAAATTGCGTAAAACCCATCAACTCGCGTTTATTGATGATGTCAAGTTCTTTGCGACTGACAAACTTTAATCAAGCTGAGTACTACAAGTAGCTCTCGCGGTAAGTTGGTAGGTTAAAAATAGTTTTTTTCCTTCAATACTATTCTTGTACGATTGGTTTATCACTAATCATTCCAAACACTGAAAACAAGTGGACGAACAAATGTTAATTCAACAACAATTAAGTTCACTATAACTCAGTCATGATATCAAATATTAGCAGCCTTTACGACGACCAAAGTTTCATCATATTTGTGTCTAGAAAATGTCCTTCTATGATAAGAAGAACATTTTCCAACATTGACGCTATAAGAGAAAAGAAATGTCTTTGCTGAGTTTGTTTGCCGGTTACTCTCATACTACCCGCCCTGTAGAATTACAAACCGATGGCTAAGCGACACACATAAAACCTAAACTGAATAAAACATTTTGAATTTAGAATTTCATTACAATCAGTATAAGGACAAAAAAGAAACATAATATACGAGTATACTCGTATAAAATACTAGCGCTTTTCCCGCAACTTCGTTCACGTGAATTTTATATTATTCAGTACAAATTTTAATATTTTTTTCCGAATAAATTAGAATAGAACCTTCTTTTATCAAAATAAAATATAGCGTATGCAAATCGCAAGAAATGTAGCATTCTATCAGTGAAAGATGTCTCTCATACAAACAAAGTCACACACTTTACCACTTTATTAAACTATAGGTTACACAAACAATAATATTTTGTTTCATTAACTGCCGTAGCCTGCGTCGTTAGCAGCAACAGTTCGTTGTAACTCTACGCGTGTGCTGGCGTAATGGTGGCGCGTCTTTTGTATGGAAATGCCGCCCGCGCCGGTAACGAGCTGGTAATGGGCTGGGAAATGTATACATTGAATTAGGGTTCTTACTATATTATTTCATATGGATATTTAAAAGTTAGCAAATTTATAAAGTGTGCTATCTTCTTATAGTTTTGTTTGATTTCCTTATTTTACTTACTTATATTCTTAAGTTATCTCAACCACTTGAGTTACTTACACAATGTAGTTTTCACCTCCCCCCTTCCCCAGTCCAGAGAGTTGTTCTTTTCAAGGGCCTTAAAAAATTATATAGTAGACGGAGATTCCGGATCTGTCGTGCGTATTCGTACGAAATCGCTTCATAGTGCGGCTGGCCTAACTCTGGTCTTCCGCGAACACCTATCACACAACAACAGCATATCGCTCTGTTACCGCGGTAGCAGCCGCCACAAAGGCCGCCTCGGAGCGTGACGCATTGTGGCCTTTGTCGCCGTCCGCCGCCACCGCCCGAGCGGGACCGCTCTTGTGTTTTGGGACATGTGACACCGACTCAATTGGATCGTTACCGTTATACACGTTATACCTACATATCACTTACAATAAAAGCACGAAAGAGTACTGGAAACCATCATCACTCATTTTTATGCCCCCACTGCTGTAGCACTGATAGGGAGAACCATAAACCACCACGCGGGCTCAGTGTGGATTGGTGTTTGTTAACGACTGCTAATGCAGCCGGGACCAACGGCTTTACGTGCCTTCCGAAGCACGGAGGAGCTCGAGATGATACATTTTCAGTGACCCATCCGATGACCGGCCTTGGCGAAAAGTGCTTAACTTCAGCAATCGCAGATCAGACCAACGAGCTCCTCTGTAATAGTACTAGAAAAAGAGCACGTATTTTTCCTTATGGATCCATTTAAACGAGATGTAAAGAAGCAAATTGCGGGTCGGCGGAGGGTGGCTATTGCTGCACATTCTGGCTATACCAGTTGTCCTCGCAATGGAGTTCAGTGTCATTTGCCAACATATCTATACATAAACAAAAAAACATAATCAACCTCCGCACCGCGCTGGGCTCGCGTTCTCCCTGAGGTGTTTCAATCCGTAAGGAAGGCTCATGTCTCTGCAGTCGGGACAAAATGAGCAATCACCATCAGTAGCTAAGGCCTCCTTCATTGAAATCAAATGCTATTGCTACAAATGACAGGCGTTGGCTTGACCACCACGCTTTTCCAATGCGGATTCGTGATGACAATGCATCTAAAATCAAAGACACATTTTGCCCGACCTGGGCTTGGAACCCGGGACTTTAATAACCGAGACACCGTTTTCACATAAAAATTTGTATTATAAATTCAATACGTGACCAACACAATGCAATTGCCACGCATCCTCATACCTATATTAATCATGACATTAAAACAGCATAATCTCATTGTATTTAGCAATAAACTTTATATCTGTCAATCCCACTCTGTCATTAAACATTTGTCAAGGGGAATCGAACCTGCTATTTCATAGCGATTATAATTATAGGTAAAACGTGAAGGGAGTGACGGCACAGGTGACGACAGGTGACCCCAAGTCACGTGGCACAGACCAGGGCAGGAAGAGGAATGAAGTGAAATGTCAAAACACATTTAAGACCTAAGTGTACCGGTGTACTGATACAGCCCTCGAGTGCTCCCTTGTAACCTCTGTTATCGTGTAAAGAACTGCAGAATCCATTAATTAATAAAGCAACACAGTCAGCATTTGCCATTTCACTGGTCGTGTTATCTGTAATGAATATTATGATCACTCGGAAAACTTTAAAGAATCCAATAAGTAAACTCCGATTCCGTGTCACTTGAAATTTAAATAAAAATGACTTATGTGGCAAAACAATAATAGAAACCAAATAGAATGATTAACGACTTACGTCAACGATACGTTTATTTCAAACCCATACAGTAATCATTCTAGTTTGTATTCTATCAGCGTTTTGCCACCTCGTCTAGCAGTTAGTGTGGTATGGCAACAAAGGCCTAATTTATAAGTGTGTTTAGGACTGAAGTGTAAGAAAACCTTCTTTTTTTTATACTTAGCACGGCAAATGACTCCACACCACCTGATGTTAAGTGGAAATGGAGTCCAGACGCGAAGACAACTGGTGCAGCGTGAAAACAACGCAGCATCAGTCAACTTCACTCTGCCTTCGTGTAGGGTTTCACCTTCAATAATAAAATCACCTTGAAATAACTTATTTATTTTTCAGTACACAGTACAATTATGCGTTGTTCTCCAACCGTCTTCCATACAAAAAAGCCCCAACCAACCTCGAGACTTGCCTTTTATCTCTCTCCCCCCACTTGACACATTTTTCTTTTTCTCACGCCACGCGCCGAGTTGCCATCCACAAAAATTAAAACTATCAAGACATCGTTTCGAGATTGGTTTAACAATTTTCAATAATAATTATGTTTTCATGAATAGGGATATTATTATTATATATGATATTATAAATAGAATGAATTTAGAAAACAAATTTTACTTTAGCTGTGATATAACTATAATTTACTTTAAAGTCGCTCAATTGGCTGAAACATTATCTAAGTAATACAATTCTTTTTAATAAAATTACAATATTTTACTGAAAATAGGTCTCAAAATTAATAACACCTTACACTCGTCCATCCTGATAGCGTGTATGGTCCCCATGCACGTATCGGGTGAAACCTTACACTTGGCTGGACAACTTTAAATAATAATAATGAAAATTAATCATATCATATTTTATACAACACATGTTACCAAAAATAAAAAATAAAAAACAATTATTATCTAATTTGTAATTGAGTTGTTATTGCTGCTAACAAAAATACCGTATATATTTTTTCTTTTATAACATTATTTTTCAAATTCAAACAAATGTTGAAATTAATTTATTTATAAACATAATCATAAATCAGCTATTTTATTATAAAGATTAACCACAACTATTTACTTTAATAATTCTATATTATTATAATGCTGACACATTCCTTTGACGACACAATTTAATTTTAAATCTCTAACATAATTATTTACATAACTTTATTAATACCTTATTTATTTAGTACGTTAAAAACTTGTATCATTTAATTTTGTTGCCTAGGACACTTCACTCCCAGGACTTACATATGTCCGTATTACCTCGAAAACTTCACTCCGAGGACTTTCATAATAATGCCTCGGACTCTTCACACCGAGGTCTTATTTATTCCTTGAAAAATTCACTTCAAGGTCTATTAAAATCACATAACATGTATAAAGTAATTAATCAATTAAATATTCTTTATAACATTATAATAGTCGTATTACTGTGATATCAACGATTTGGTGAAACAATCTCGTAACAAGTAGACAAGATTTACTATGAAATTATTGTTATTATTCTTTACTCCTCATTTTGGCTCGCATTACCTTCCTCATCACTCTCGCCTTCAACTTCCAGTGCAGAGACGTGAATCCACGGTAACATCCTATCGGCAGCTACGGTAGTTTTACGTTTACTCTTCATGCCTTCAAACCCCGGTATTGGTGACAATCTATATCGGTCATTCCCTAAAACCTTGACAACCCGATAAGGACCTTCATATACTGGTAAAAGTTTAGCGCTCTTTCCATTATTGTGAAAAGAGGTTTTGGTAATCTTAACTAAATCGCCATGAGTATAGGTGCGCGCTGGTTTTCGACCTTTGTCATAAAACCGCTTTTGACTAACTTGCTCCTTAACAATTCTCTTCTTAACGTCCTCACGCAAAGTCGTAAGATCAATCGACTCCTTAGTTCCATCCGAAATTTCGTTCAGTATGGGATTAACCTCACCAGATATTGATGTACCAAACAAAACTTCGGCTGGAGCCCTACCGATTGTCTTTTGTATCGTATTATTTAAACCCCACTGTATTTTGCCTAGCTTGTTGTCCCAATCTCTTTCGTCATGTTTAAGATTTTGTGCGGTTAGAGAGTCCAAAATCGTTCGGTTATAGCGTTCCACTTGACCGTTCGATCTAGGGCTTGCAACGGCGTTTAATATATGTTTAACCCCTCGATCAAGACAAAATCTCCTAAATGCGTGAGCCGTGAAACAACTACCTCTGTCACTAATTAAACGTTCGGGTGCACGAAAAGTGTCAAAAATGTCCTCTAAGACCTTGATCACACCTTGAGTCTTTGTGTTTCTCACTGGCTTTATAAAAACAAACTTCGTGAACGAGTCTACTACCACAAGTATGTGAGTGTAACCTTGTTTGGACCTAACAAAGGGACCCAGATGATCAATGTGCAAGGTGTGGAACGGTTTCTCCACTTTGTTAATCGGGTGCAGAAATCCTTCTCGCTTTCCAGCCGTTTTCTTTGCGTATGCACACTCTATGCAGGAATTTACATACTTTTTTACAAACCTAGCCATTTTAGAGAACCAGTATTTACTTTTGATTCGGTCCAAAGATTTTTCGAAACCGACATGTCCGATGTCATCATGATTTAATTTACATATTTGCCAACGAGCACCTTTAGGAACCACCCACCTAATGTCATTACTGCCATTTCCTATACGTCTAAACAATTTGTTATCCTGGATCGTAAAATTATCCTTGATGTAATCGAGTCCCTTTTCATCTAATCCACTAGCAAGAATATCTCGTGTACGACGCAATTCCGAATCACCTAGTTGAAGGGTGAGCAGCCAATCTTGATCACTGATTGACATGATTGTTGGAAATGGTTCCGGATCTTGGTGTTCGATCCCCGCCACTGGATTCCTAGACAAGGCGTCCACGTGAGACATTTTGGTACCAGCCCTGTATTCTACCGAACAATCAAATTCTTGGAGCGCTAGCCACCAGCGAGCAATTCTGGGCACCAAATCTCGCTTTTGGAAAGTAGACCGCAGCGCGCTACAGTCTGTAACGATCTTGAAAGATTTGCCCAACAGATACACTCTAAACTTTTTAAGAGAACAGACGACTGCTAACGTTTCCAGTTCTTACGAGTGGAAATTCTTTTCCTCAGGTGTTGTCTGCCGACTGTAGTACGCCACCGGTTTTAGGGAGTCCTGATCGCACGACCGTTGCAACAAAATACTACCAATACCAATTTTGCTAGCGTCGGTATGAAGTTCCATTTCTGAAAGGGGACTGGCCTGTCAATGAGATGTTTTTTTAAGGTAACAAACGCGCTTTCTTGAGCTGCACTCCACACCCATATTGAGTCTTTCTTTAACAAACTGGTTAATGGAGATGCTATCTGTGCGAAACCATAAATGAATTTCCTGAAGTAACTGACCAAACCTAGGAACTGCCGTACCCCATGTACATTTTCGGGAGTAGGGAAGTTGGTAACCGATTGGATTTTGGTGTTGCCTGGTCTAATCCCTTCGGAACTTATTTCATACCCTAAATAATTGATCTCGTTTCTTAGAAAAGTGCATTTGGATAGGTTCAATTTGAGGTTGGCCCCTTCTAAGAGCCTTAAAACGTCCTCTAGGTGGTTAAGACATTCGCAAGTATCTTTTCCAAATATCAGCAAGTCATCTATGTACACCGTAGCCTTATTGAAACGAGCAGAACCCAGCACGTGATTCATCATTCTTTGGAAAACAGCCGGTGCATTCGCTAAGCCGAACGGCATCCGATTGAATTCGTACTGGCCGTCCGGCGTAACGAAGGCTGTTAGGGGTTTTGACTGCTCAGATATTGGCACTTGATAGTAGCCAGACATTAAATCCAGTGTGATGAAACACGCCTGACCCGACAACCTGGCTATTTCATCATCAATGATAGGCATAGGGTACCGTTCTTTAGTAGTGATCGAGTTTAGCATTCTGTAATCTACACATAACCTGGATGATCCATCCTTTTTCTTCACTAGTATGATAGGGCTTGCATAGCTAGATACTGACTCCCTTATTATGCCTGCATCTAACATGTCTCCCACCATATGACGCACTTTATCGCGTTCATGATGTGAAAGTCTATAAGGCCTGTACACCACTGGACGCTGGTTAGTTAACTCTATGCTCATCTCTGCGCTACTACTACAACCTAAACCAGCTAAATCATATGCGAAGCAATGTTTATAACGATCAAGCAGAGTGAATAACTTTTCCTTATCTTGTTCGGATACAGACTCTCCTACATGCACCTGTTCCTTAACAAGAGGGGCTGAAGCCAAACTATCCGAGCTAGGATTCTGCGTGGTTAAACGATTAACCACATCGACTCTCTCGGCGCGGGAGAACACCATATTCTCCAACAGCAAACAAGGTATCGTACACGGCGTTACCGTTACGTAAACTTTACCATCTTTAACAGAATAAATCCCACCGGAGACAACATATTGTTCATTTGGCTTTCCTATAAGTTTAGTACTCAGCAACACACTCCCAGTAAATATCGGTTGAGTAATGGCTCTAAAACTTGCAGCACCATACAGTTTGCTATTACAACTAACTCTGACTCTAATTAAATGTTCCTTATCGTCCCGCAATGTCTGGCAAGGCATTATCGCGTCTAGAGTCAAAAACTGTAAAACTGTAGAGTCCTTAAATATTACCACATGTGGTTGCTCGGAAAAAGACTGACCGATTAGTATAGGTTTTTCTAACAGATCATCCGACACGACCCTGCACGGAACCGTGGCCTTCACATTATCAATAGTCAAATCTAGCAATACTGAACCAAGTGATTGAACTAGCCTATTCCCGAACCCCATCATCACTGTGGGACGTTGATCATGTGAACGTCCTAACTTTTCTAGCACAGATTCCTTGATTAAAGTAACGTCGCTACCTAAATCTACAAAAGCTTCTACTTGTGCACCATTCACAAAAACTTGTTTTACATACTTGGCGTTAGCCCTTTGCTCAGAGTTAAAAATGCACATAGTTTTAGGGACTGACCCGGGGATTGGTGGTTTATCTTTAAGGAAACAAGTTTCCAATGTATGACCTATTTTATGGCAGCGTTTACATTCCAATAGTGGCTTAGGGCATTGTGGATGAAAGTGACCTTTGTCTTTACAGTTAAAACAGAAACTTAAATTGGTTCGCTTTGTGAAAGATTTACTATTGTTGGCACTACCATCGGTATTGTTGTTGGTACTATTCCTATATCTGTGTGGAACATGAGGAATCATTGTTTCCTTGTTACTCAATAAGAATTGTAACAACAGGCCTGGCTCAGTACACCTAAGAGCCAAAGCACTTGACTTGACAGTTCTATCGCTGATACCGTGAATTATACAATCCACGGCCCGCTTGCCGTGTACCTCGCATTGATTTAATAATGCCAGTTTCTCATAAAAATAAATGTCGATTGGTTCACCAAACCTACTACGCCGCTTCAGCATATCCTCCAAGGATTGGCCGTAATTTTGTTCGCACGGAAACGCACTAATTAGTTTTTCTTGCCATTGCGGCCACGAGTACATAATGGAGTCTAAACTTTCGTACCATGTTTTGGCCAGTCCTTGTAGTTTTTGCATAGCGAAATGTATAGTGGTTTTGTCGCTCCAGCCGTAAACAGAGGCACATTCGTTTACCTTTTTAAGCCAAATATCTACGCGCTGATTTTTAATAGAAGGGTCAAAATTTGGTAAAATATTTTGATATTCTATACTGCGGGTATTCGTATGTGCACTCTGAGTAACCGCTGGAGATGACAAACCATCTTTTATAGTCTGAATAAGATTATAAACATCTTTACTAGAAAATGTAGGGCTACGTGACCTTTTAGGAGAGTTTGCGTCGTTGACTCGGCGCTTACTCGCAGACTCCGGCACCACCGCGCGGGTCCCGCTGTGTCGCCGGCTGCCGCTGCGTCGCCGGCCGCCGCCGCCGCTGCGTCGTCGCCGGCTGTCTCGTTCACTGCGACGTCCCTTGTCTTCATCGCGATCCTCCAGTAGTTGGCGCTCCAGACGACGAAGTCGTTGGCGCTCGCGTTCCAATTCTGCTTCGCGCCTCATCCAGTGACGACTGCCACTGCGGCTGCGAGTGTGCGTGCGCGCAGTGCTGCGAGCACGCCCTGCAGCTCCGCTATGGGCCCGACGACTGCGCGATCGACTCCGGCGTCCGCTGTCCTTGTCCGGCCTTGGTGGACCCCGAACTGGGGTAGCCAGCTGTCGCTGGTCTCCATCTCGATTGTTGGCCGTATCCATCGTCTCAATCTCGCAAAAGAAAAGAAATCATAATTATGTTAATTTTTTTTTTTTTTGTAAATGTCGAGATATCTCGGAAACGGAGCGTCCTACGCTAAAATGGACGAAATTTTGTTCCCCCTTTATGAAACCCCCGTCTAACCCTAACCAACCATCACGACGGTGCAATTATTAATAATGGTCGTTTTTTTTTTTTTTTTTTTTAATTATTATTCAAACATGATTAGTAACGGATAGCCGGTTTAAGAAATGTAGTTTATGGATTTGCTAGACTTATTTCCACTTAGGAGCTCAACCGACTCACTTGGCCGCACATTCGGTCTTTGATTGCAGAGGTTAGGTCACTTTCACACCGGCCGGTCATCGGATGGGCGACCAAATTTTATTGTTTCGATTTGTTGGGTAATGGTGAGCCGGCTTTTCGGTCTAAATGAAAGTACCGCCAATGCAGCCAGCGTGGCGGGCTAGTCCATTGTTCCCTACGGTTCTATCCATCGGGAAGGACCCAGCAATGGAGATACTAATTGGTGATACTAAAGTTTTCATCATTTTACAATGTACATTATCTTATTGTTTTACAATGGAAATTTCTTATATTTGCTACTCACTTTTCTTAGTTAAAAATGAATAAATAAAAATGGACGTACCTTACGCTATACTGCGATATATGATCCCACTTCTGACTTGTAGGGTTTCACCTTCAATAATAAAATCACCTTGAAATAACTTATTTATTTTTCAGTACACAGTACAATTATGCGTTGTTCTCCAACCGTCTTCCATACAAAAAAGCCCCAACCAACCTCGAGACTTGCCTTTTATCTCTCTCCCCCCACTTGACACATTTTTCTTTTTCTCACGCCACGCGCCGAGTTGCCATCCACAAAAATTAAAACTATCAAGACATCGTTTCGAGATTGGTTTAACAATTTTCAATAATAATTATGTTTTCATGAATAGGGATATTATTATTATATATGATATTATAAATAGAATGAATTTAGAAAACAAATTTTACTTTAGCTGTGATATAACTATAATTTACTTTAAAGTCGCTCAATTGGCTGAAACATTATCTAAGTAATACAATTCTTTTTAATAAAATTACAATATTTTACTGAAAATAGGTCTCAAAATTAATAACACCTTACATTCGCTGCATTTTTAAGGAAACTGCTCTCTATCCATACATTAACGATGATGATGATGTCCAAGATATCCCGTTTACAATCAGCGACACTGAAAAGACAATATCTCGCTCGGGCGCACGCCGCCAGCGCACCACATAAGTGCGTAACTCAACAACCGCAGTATTTGCGGACGGTAAACAAAATCGGCATAGGACAGGATGCATGCCAGAACTAAATACCGTTGCCCTTGCATTAAACTATTAGTTACAGCATTGTTCTATTCTTACCATTCATTATTTAATTATGTAACGTACGCTCTTCAAATAAACAATAATAACTCAACGCAACGCATATTAAATTGAAATTACCGCTTTGAACGTTTACTGTTCATAAACTTCAGTTTTGTTTACATTCAAATAACATTCTATGTTTAAGAGCTAGTAATTAATGTCTCACGAGACTTCTTTAAAGGTTATTATAATATTCGTACTAATAAAAATCAATTAATGTTAGTAAGTACCTACTTATGTATAATAACTATTTTGTTATAAACAGACAATGAGGATGCGGCATCTCTGTACATAACATGTTTAGAATATAACAAATCATCATCAGCCCTTATACGTAAAAACCACAAGACCATTAGAAGCAAAGCACTGTAAAGATACATAATATATTAGAATAAAAGTGTTGATTGCATAGACATATACAGATCACTTTATTTTATTAGAGATTCACAAATTGGTCATTATAATTTTACAGAAACGAGCAATAAGAACAATCTATAGACTTGGATCACGAACTTCCTTAAGAAATCTTTTTAAGGAGATTGGTGTCCTGACAGTTGCATCTCAATATATTTATAATTGTATAGTTTTTGTACGTTGCAATATCAACTCCTATACTAAACATGGTGACATACACAATTTCAATACTAGGAATAAGACAAAACTTGTAATGCCACTGTTCAGGTTACAGAAGGTTCTTGGTTCTTTCTTGGGGCAAGGTATACACTATTACAATAAAATACCAAGTACTGTACTAGATTTACCTTTAGATAAGTTTAAAAAACATGTGAAATCTTTATTACTTTTAAAAGGTTATTATACAGTCAAAGAATATTTAGATGAAAAAACAACCTGGTTATAATGAAAAACACATACTCTATTTGAATTAATATAATAAAATTAATTTATATAATTTTTATACTGATATGATAGCCTTTATCAGCAGTGTCCTACAGATAACAAACAGCGTTGCGTTAAATAGATTATTAAGTTTTTATTTAGAGTATCTTGAGTATGTCATGCTTTTTTTATTTGTCTCTGCGGTGGTGGCGTGTGCGTCGGGTCGTTACGTTCCCTAAAATATGGTTGAGCGAAGCGATGGCTGATTCATATGTCATACTCGTGAACGGGTGCCGCCTGTGGAGGCTGGTCTGCTCTTGCATACTTATCTTATTTTTAATATTATTTACTGTAGTTTGACTTGGTTTTTCTTAACCAATTATTTTTTTTTTAGAGTACTGTAGTGGTACTGTATGACAGTGTGGAAATTGAAACTTTTACCTGATGTAAATTTGTTAACTTAGTTTTTTTTTTTTTTTTATTTTGTGATATTTTTTTTTTTATTTACATGTTGTGGTTGTCTTCTATAATTTTGTGTTTATTTGTAATGGAAAGTGTCCTGCTATGATAGGGCATTTTCCAATATTTTTGACGCTGTAAGGGAGAAAAGAGCTGGACACTTGCTGAGTTTCTTGCCGGTTCTTCTCAGTACAAGATCTCCCGCCCAGAGTAGACTTACGAACCGATGGCATAGTGACATTCACAAGAGCTACTTGTAGCCTAAACTGAATAAATGATTTTGAATTTTGAATTTTTAATATAATAATAATAAACTTTCCTACACTCACACCAATTATCTAGCCCAAGAGAAGCTTCGTCATAAAACTCGTTAAATGGTTACTAGACAACGGATAAACATACTTAAATACACACTTATTATACATAGAAAACACCCAGAACCGAGACAATTTAGAAAAACAATAATTTCTGATTTGACCCGACCAGGGAACGCACCCGGGATCTCAGAGATGGCGACGCCATGAAAACCGGTGAATAAACCACTCGACCAAGGCGGTCGTCGACGGCACAATAAACACCTTAAAAATATAAAATTTGGATACAAGTCGGCTTAACTAATGGCCTCAAAACGGTGAACACAACATGCAAAATAGTGTGCCATAAAAATATCTGTGATTTCACAATAACCAAAAAAAACAGCACATTATTCAGTTGATGGAGTAATTGACAATATAGAGTAGAAAAAATTAAACAGATGAATGAACTAGCTTAAGAATAAGATAGACGGAGAATGCAGACATTGCGCATAAAAATATAAAGTCCCTTTTTTTGTTGTATTACTCGTACGTCTATTAATAAAACAGACATTAAACAAAGTTCCTTCGTATAAACATCCACATACTGCCTCAAGAAAGGCCACCATATCGAAGTTATATCATTTAAATAATAGCAAAGAGGTTAGTCTACATCACAGGAGACCGAAGAGCTGGCAGCTACCTCGGGCAAAGAATTAGTCTAGCTATTCAAAGGGGGAACGCTGCCAGTATCTTCGGAACCTTGCCTAAAGGGACTCCTTTTAATAATATATTTTAGATAGTTATTATATTATATTTTTTTTTAAAAGAAATAGCTTATTAGATTCAATTTTATCATTAATGTTTTCACTATTGTACAGCTTATGACATATTTACTAATGTAAAGCATAATGATCACAACGAATGATGTCTTAACAAATATTTTGTTTAAAGCATAATTAATGCATAGCATAATAATATATAAATATGGCGACAGCTCCCATCAAGTTGGCCCCACGGCGCGATGTAGGGTAATGCAGAATTATCAATAACGGCGATAGGATCCGGAGCTGCGGGCGCGCGGTGTGCTCGAGGTTCGATACACTTTTATGGTGTTATAAATGGCTAGTAAGTAACCTTAGTTTCAAACATTGCATATTTAAAAAATTATTACCTTAGAAAATATGTATTGGGTCTTCTCATATGAAATTTACATATTTAATTTTTTTTTTTCACTCATTATTAAGTGTATTAAAACTCTAAAACTTAATACCGGTTGTTAATATTATTATACACATTTAATTAAGACTATGTCACTTAGGCTTCAGTCATATCAATACAATACAAATTCTTTACAAATACAAATTCTTTATTGATCAGAAACTTCAGACGTGGTGTCCTCAACTGCAAAAGTTTTAAACTGTAGCGCAGTGAGGGCGCCCTCCCCCAAAACAGTTAATAAAGGTACAAACTATTTCAGGCATATTATGCATAACAATTGTTAGTTTAAATATATAAATAATGTGACATCAAAAAGTGTGTGTGTGAGTGTGTGTGTGTGTGTGTGTGTGTGTGTGTGTGTGTGTGTGTGTGTGTGTGTGTGTGTGTGTGTGTGTTGTGTGTGTGTGTGTGTGTGTGTGTGTGTCGAAGATATCGAAGATATCGAAGTTTTAATTTGGTGTCTTTATGACACAAAATTTATTTGTAATTGACTTGACCTTTTGTTTCATTGCGGCTTAGAAGGGATTTGTTTTTTGTTTAAGATCTGCTATATTTATATATATAGCAAGTGAAACAAATACACTGCCCTACAATTTTTATAGTGTTAACATATATAGATGCTAAGGAAATTTAAAAAATCGTTAGTATGAAAAATATAATTTTATAATGAAATCTTTCTACAAAACGGCAATTTTATATATACGTTAGGACCTAATATTCTAAATAGATTAAAGAATAGGTAACAAGATATATGACAAAGTACCTGAATTGTACTTACAAACTTTACTTGTTTGTTTATTAGTTACCTATAGGAAGACATTAATATAGTACGAACACTAAATTGATTTATATTTGGCAGAAATTCGCACGCCTACAAGCAAGTTAAATAATAGTGACCCAATATTTGTTTCCAAGATCCTATGTAAGAACTTTGTGTTTATGCAAATTAAATATTTGATTTGATTTGTACAATTATTAAGATATATTATGTCGGTCATGCTTCATAGGAACTCATATAATTTGTGGGTATTAACGATAAATACTAAAACAGATTAATACATCGTAGAGTACACACTACACACGGCTTGTTCAAGGTCTCTACAAAAGACATTTCTTATTAAGTTTAAAGTGAAAGCGCTCGGCCTTTATCTCACTAACCAGATGGTTAAAGACGATACCTAAAGAATACATATATGTGCCTCCCGCTGGGAGTGGAACCCGGGACCCCTGGGACTGAGGCCGGTGGTCTAACCACTATAACACAGACGCAATTAAGTATCAGATAATAACATTAATATTATAGGTTGACAACGGAACTCAATGAGGGAACCAAACTTAAGATAAGGCGTTCTTAATGCATCACTACTTAGATATCTACTCATTACGTAGGACGTCCTCGGACGACCTTCGCTAGGCGGCTGGCGGAAGCTGGGTGAGAGTAGCCCGCGCGGACCGTGCTCAGTTGCGTGTACGCAGAGAGGCCTAAGACAAGCAGTGGACTGGTAATGGCTGATGGTAATGATCCCTGATGACACTACTCATTTCCCACTTATTTAAAAGTTGGGCCATAAAAGAAGCTCTTGTTTAATAACGTCAAACCAACAACATCGCCCAGAATGTATGCTATTCACAATTCACACAATAACTCTTGCTTTATCTGAAACATGTGATTATGTTAATACAACCTGCATCCATCCGTATTACCATTATTAGCTTCGTAACCAATTGTTAGAGATAACATTATCCAGATTTATTTGTATCCATATTTCAATGTACACACAAGCAAGTTTCATAATGTCAATAAAGAGACAGGTGTTTAACTGCGGTAGAGAGTTAATCGCAGTCTCGCTACGTGGGGATTCGAGGGGAGCTAAAGGGGAGCAAATTAATGAAAAATAACCTTGGAGAACTTCCAATTTAGGTATCTGAAGGTAGCAATCATTCTGTCATTTTAAAAACAATCATAATGCAATTACTAGGTTTAATAATAACTTTCGAAACATATTCTATAGCACTGCTTAAAAGTAAATTATTAAGTAAACTACAAAAAATATATAACTACTCTTTTTAACTTAATAACACATTTGTAAACATTTTTAACAGATTCAAAAATTTACTTGCTTGACATAATTATTTATGAATAGATGCTCATATATCACAAGTTCATCAGTTGATATCTCCATCTAACATCGATTATTTATTAATCGATGGTAGTACAAGCGTCATTAACGTTACACGCCGCAGAGTTTAAATTATCACGTCATTACAAAATTCCCGTGAAACATAATTTGTATTCGATTATGGGTTACAGCGTTTTTGTATCGGGGGGGCGCGTAAATCATGCGGCGGTATGTTAATGACGCAGGATTATTGGGAATATATTGGTCTAACGATAATATATCGAGATGCGGAGACCTATATATCAAGTAGATTGCGTCATAGTAATCGGAACTCGCCGGCTCAATGCGGCTGAATGCCGTGTGTCCCTTTGTCTTTTTCCCTCGTTTGGATATTTGGGATTCATTCGCCGTTATAGTTATGGTTTGTTTGGGTGTTTCGCTCGTACTATGTGTCGTATAGTTCGCTCTATTATTATTCGATGATACCTTAAGATAGCTATGTATTAATTTCAATTTAAATCTTTTTTTTAAATCTTAATTCTAATACTTCAATAAATGCAAAGAAATTATTTTAACATATTTTTAATTGGAGCATGGAGTAAAAGTTGCTTCAAATTTTATTTAAATACACACTACAAAGGTTATGATTTAACTGCAAAAGTGAAATCACGATGTTTATTGCGCACAAACATGCTATTTATCTTATTTCATTTGTGTGTTATGATTCATGTAAGTTCTCGGTCTGTTGTTTGTTGTTGTGTTGTAGTTAGATAAACATAGTGTGCGTTAAATTAATGCAGTTTATAAGACTGTTACATTAAACACTACACTTTATCGGTGCGTTAACACACTTAGGATTAACAACGCAAGCTGTCTCGAGTAGCACCGACCACGGCCAGTTGTAGTGATCCAAGGTTAATTTACCAGGGTGTCTCCAGCAATGGCCGTCGGACAGTAACGAGCAAGTGGATAATGTTTAGCCCGATCTGTAGGCTAATCACTGCGCCGTTGAAATGTCTGTGGCGTGGCTTATGTGTTGTTATTGTTTTAACATCTATATTTGCTCACAATGATTTAGGATAATACAGTCAAAGTTCAATATGTATTAAACAGTGTAGGCGATAATAGTTGAGCTTTTATGGACGTCACTAAGCCATAGATTCTTAAGTAAAGTATTTTATTATTGTTTGGGTTGTGCTGAGAAATACCGGCAAGGAACTCTGTAAGTGCATTTCTTTACTCCCTTTATTTTACAGCGTCAAGTAGTAAAGTTAATGCTGTACCTTTTTGTAAAACATATGGTTTGGTTATACAGGGTGTTTGATAGTAATATTTATAAATTATATTTGATAATAATAGTCCCGAAACATAGCCATGAAACCAAGTACAAATAACACCGTGGTAACATGCAAAACCATATTTATGAAGACATAATTTATTTTATTACAATATTTTTGTTCAACTTTGACATGTTTTGACTTCTATTTTGTTTGGATCATGAGGTTGACGAACAAGAACAATGTATCAGCTGAACCTAGGGTTGTCACTTTACAATTTTACTTAGTAACAAACAAACTGAACATCTCGGCCATATGGCGCTTTTATGGTATGTATATAATTCTCCGGGATTCTACGACCTGTGCCCTATCTGCCATATTCGGGATTATATATACACCAAACACCCTATATAAAAATTAAAAAAATAAAATATATAAAAAACGAGCGAGCCTTACAGTAGTCGCATATGATGTATAACATTTGACATCTCACCTTAGTAATAAGCAATTTTAACATTATATTCTGAAAAAAATGGGTCAGCTATTACATCATTTTATAACTATAAAATAAATGCAGTAAATACTCATTAGAAGATAATTTGACATGAAAAAATTACCTTTGATAGTCAAATGACACAATATGCCACATAAATAATAATAATATGGCATGTTCATAATATCGATTTTAAATTTACAAAATGCTTCCCCGACTTCCTGTTACACTGTTACACATATTTCCGTCCCATTTCACGAAATCACCCCCACAAATTGCTTATATAGAAAGTGAGCGGAAAGATGTTACACACCAAAAAGTAGGTGGAAAATGCTTGGAAAATGCCCTCCCTATCAAAGAAGAACACTCTACATTATACATTGTATTTATTTGTATATCATCACTGTGGACGATACGATGATACTCGGTCAACCCGAGCCGAGGTCCATTGAAATGTTACTGGATGACAGTTATTAAGCAGGAGGTCTGTAATCAATATTTGCTTAAGAAAAATACCAGTTGCTGGTCCCTATTTTAATGATCAAGGGTAAAAAGTGTCGATCTCTGATTCCTGTTGAGCACTAGTGCTGCTACCCTGTTGAGAGAACGAGCATTAAATTTACTTAATGAATCAAAGTTATAGTTATAAAGTGAGTGTTCCTCAGAGACAAGTACCACGAGCCCCGTTAACAGATAATTCCAATAAAATTGAACAGCGCTCTCCCGGCGCACTTTACGAGCGGCGAGCGGCCTTAACAGCACCTAACTATAGACACATTAATACTCCACTATCAGATTATTGTCTTTATTGAGATTGGAGTTAAAACAAAAATATATTAATCTTTTTTAAGGATTAAAAACCAAACATATTTTTAGTAAATACCGAATATATTTTTTTACGTAACCTAAATATTTTTTTCTTTCTCTCTCTCTCTCTCTCTCTGTTAATCTTTCTCTGTCTCCCTCTTAAAACAGAGAAGCACCAGCAACTCTTGCACCAAATCTTGGATCGACTTGCATCTTCAATACATTAAGTGCTGGCTATCTCACCTACGACAGTTTTCAGTATTTTCAGTATTAGTTGGTTGTTGTTCCTCGATAAATAAATTATATCTACGAAGAGGTACAAAAATGCTGAGTGGAATTTCAAAAAAAAAAATAATCAAAATTTGTATAAATAATGTATCCTCAATAGTGGAGGATTCAGGGTGAAGTGTGCCTCCACCATCGGCCTTTTCATCACCTAACATCAGGTGAAATTAAAGCCAAGCGTTTAACCGTAACGGAATAAAATAAATGTTACATTTGATCATCATCATCAGGCCAGAAATACCCACTGCTAAATTATAGCTTTCTTACCATTTTGCTTACAATAATATTTGTAAATGTTCTTTCACGAATCGCGTTACCCCTTTACTTGTGGCCCTCTGTACGGCCTGGATGGCTCCGCTATCGGGAATTAGTCGTGTCTTATTAAATACCACTTCCCGTTTTATGGTGAACACGATGCTTTGTCGGCCAGACATGGGAGAATGTAGGAAGGGCGGCGCATTTTAAATTTCACTTGAGATTTGGAATTTTATATACATAACATTCAACTAGGTTTCCTAGTCGTACTATGTATGTGAGTAAGTAATAGCTCATGTACTGTCCCACTGTTAGATAAAGGCATCCATCATTGAGTTCAAGTCATCTCTGCAGTTGATGGACTTATTTAAAAGGCTTGTCAATGCGGGTTGGTGATCACAATTCCGGGACATACATCGAAAATTCAGAACTGCATTTACCCGCCCTAGGTGTTGAACCTAGGCCCTCCGGAATTAAGGCAGAGCTCTTAGCAACTCCTGTAAAATATATATTGTATATTATCGGAACTTAATAAGTTCCGATACCTGGGGAGCACTGTAAGCCATGTTCCAAGGTGTTCTGCTCACACAATATAAAGCTGCCCACCAAAATATCCGTATACATGGCGGTTGTGCTGCCAAATCTTTTATATTCCTCCGAGACGTGGTGCTTGTATAGGCACCAAATGCGCACATTAGATCGGTTTCACCTGAAATGTCTACGAAAAATCTTGAACATCAGATGGTCTGACCGTGTGGAAGTTTTGCGACGAGCCAATGTTGGTGGCATTGAAGCTTATGTCACAGTCGACAGCTTCGGTGGTGCGGGCAATTATCTTATATGGCAGATGAGAGAGTCGCGAAGCGCATCTTATATTCTGAACTTGAGGAGGGCAAGCGGAAAACCGGAGGACAACTCTTCCGATATAAAGACGTTCAGAAGCGTTATATGAAGAGATGCAGCATTGAGCACACTCTTTGGGAGGGTTTGGCAGCACAACGGTCTGAATGGCGCGGGCATGTGCAACGGCAAGTACGCGATTTCGAGGAGCAGCGTCAAGCTGACCTCGACGTGAAACGCGACCAGCTTAAAGCCCGTACACCCGTAGCCATTACCTACAATACTGTAAACGGCAAACTGAAATGCCCACATTGTGCACGAGAGTTTGCCGCGAACATTGGCTATGTAAGTCATCTTCGTGCGCATCAGCGCAGACCCGACTAGGAGTCGAAGAGGTCGCCATGGCCGAAACCGGTCGGAATCCAATAATAATAATGTATATTACGAGTAATTCACCTAAAGATACTGTTACATGGTGGGTAAAGAGCTGTGAACTCTGTAAAAAGGCGCCACAATAAACGTTAACAGTATTTTCTCGTCTCTTTATTCCACAAACTATTACGAATCTTGTAAGGAGTATGTCACCTACATCGTAACTAAATAATTACAAGTAATTAATAAAATGATAGTCATTAGCCATCGTGGATGCACCTAATCGATAGACTATTGCACATTTAAATAGCAACATGGTTTTGTTAATATACTCTGAAAGATATCAACATCCGAACATTTAAAGTACAGTCAGCCATTAGGTTATCTGTTTCAGTTCCGCTATGAGCGTTGCTAATTGTCGTCGAGTATACCACACGCAGAGCAATTAATTGCCATCGTCTGTTTTTATAATAAGTAAGTCAAACTTATGTGTTGTGAGTAGCTTTATAGCTTTAAAGCTTTATAGCTTTGACCTATCTGGGCACAAAATTATTTTCTAAATTCAAATGATGATCTGTCTTTAAAAGTGATTCAGTTTCGACATACTCAAGATGTCAAAGCGAAGTCTGAAGGGATTTTATTACAATCTCAAGTTTTCAACGGGCAAGTTTTAAAAAGTTAATTTAAAATTCAACATTCAAAAGAATTAATTCAGTTTAGGCAACAGTAGCTCTCATGAATGTCACTATTCCATCGGTTCGTAAGTCTACACATGGTGGGAGATCTTGTACTGAGAAGAATTGATAATGATAAATGACAATAATATAATTAATGGAATAATAATTATATTCAAAAGAAAATGCTCCCTAAATACTAGCGCTTTATTTCCCAAGAATCTTCAACCAATTTTCCACAGTAACACTAGAAACGTACCGTGTATCAGCTGCGGTGTTCTTTACGTCGGTACCCGTTATTAACAAACAGCTATCAGTCACGAATCAAACGTTATGGCCGAACCGCGGTCGTGTCCCGCGGCCGCGGGTAATGTTGAGCAACTGAAGTATGGAAACAAAACTAACTTTCAAAACCAAAGCCTTAACTTACTAGTCAACTAGTCAGCCAGATAACCAGACAGCCAAACAACTAACCAGCCAGCTAACCAGCCAGACAGCCAGTAAGATAATGGACCAGCTAGCTTACCAACCAGACAGCCAGCTTGACCGTTAGCTAGCCAGCGCAGCCACGCAGCTAGTCAGCCCGTTAGGAGGCCAGCCAGGTAACTGATCATCCAGCCAGTCAGCCAGCCAGACAACTGATAAGCCAGCCAGATAGCTAAACGGCCATCCGACCGACCAGGCCGACCGACCAGGTAGCTAACCAGCTAGCTAGCTAGCCAGTCGGTCAGCCAGCTAGCCAGATAGTCAGCTAGTCAGTCAGCTAATCAGCCAGCCAATTAGCAATTGGTTCTTGTGCAAGTTGCTAGGTGACAACACAACTGATCGACAACATAATTGTTCCGTGCAGTGTTAGCTACGACCCCAGCTGTCTCAGCTACAGCGATAGCTTTCTACAAGAACGACTAGAAATGCAGCTCCAACCAATATCACCTAGTGTATATAAACAATAATTTAAATAAACCCGCAGTATATTCGCAGTGATGACATCCAACCAACCTGAATTTCTCCTACGTTTGGAACATCGCCAATACGCGGATAGTCATGCTACGGTCTTGAATACGTTTAAGTACTGCATAGCCGTACAAATATATTTATTTTATTTTTATTTATTTAAATTGATCACCGACATAGTGTACACCATTACATTGAAATTAAAACTATTTTTAGTCTAAATAAATAAAGTTAAATGTCACTTTAATTAAAGGTGAAGACTGCATGTATGAAATACAAAACCGGCCAAGTGCGAGTCGGACTCGCGCACGGAGGGTTCCGTACCATTATCTATAAAAATATATCAAGTTTCTACCTGTTATCGTTATTAAGACCGAGAAAAAATTGGAAAAATCACGTTTGTTGTATGGGAGGGCCTTAAATATTTATTTTATTTTAATTTAACTATTTATTTTTAAAGTGAATAATATAACTCAATATTCTGTGAATATTTCAAGCGTTTGTATGGGAGACCCCTTAAAAATATTTATTGTATTCTGTTTTTTAGTAAGTATATGTTGTTATAGTGTCAACAGAGATACATCATCTGTGAAAATTTCAACTGTCTAACTATCACGGTTCATGAGATACAGTTTGGTGACAGACGGACGGACGGACGGACAGACAGACAGATGGACGGACAGCGGGACTCCGCTTAGTAATAGGGTCCCGTTTTACCCTTTGGGTACGGAACCCTAAATAGCGAAACCTATTTAAGAATTACGTTTCATCTACAGATATATTTTTTTATAGTTTTCTGTAAACATTTCCCACCTTACCTGATGTTTTACACACAGCAGCGGGAAGCAATTAGCCTTCATTTCAACTGATACGTCCGAAGGTGGAAGGACTATTCACCCGGAATCCGCAAGCACTGAGGATCTATTTAGCTTATCTCTAGAAAATAACAGAATAATCTAGTTTAATAAAATAAAAATAAAAAATAAAAAAGGCGGACAAATAAATACCCTACCAGCACCAATGCGGAACCATAATAGTACCCTCCGCTGGAAATCAAACCAGGGACTTAGGGTCTGAGACAGTTGGTTTAATCACTAGACCAGAGGTGATTAAATAGTGAAATTATTATTTACTATTCTAATTGAACACACTCCGTATAAATAACAACATGGTCCTTCGAGCCGGATATAAACCAGTACATAAAAAAAATATAGGTATATTTGCAAGCGGCTTTCCGTTAGGCCATCCATCAAGCTTGTATTAAGATAGCAAAAGCTCATGCTAAGCAAAAATGAAGCGGCCGCGACGAGCGACGACGACTCGATAACACATTACACAAACACGCTGCGCGGGCGCATGACGCGGCGACGCCGGCTGATGAATGGCGGCAGGATGCGGAGTGCGCGGATGTGGACTCAATTATACGTGACATGCGTAAAATAAAAAATAAATAAAATAAAAATAAAAATAAAAAAAATAAAAAAAATAAAAATCATTTCTTATCAGACAAAGTAGTCCATAGATTGTTAGTACAAATTAATTAATCTTAAAAACTATGTTAGTCTCACATATACTATGGGAATAAAAATGCATAATTGTACAAAAAACAAAAACAAAAACAGACCCTGTGTGTAGCTCACCGGCCAACACAACGAATGTGCAAGTCCGTGAACCGCCCGAACACTGCTGCGTCCATTCTGTCAGCTATCATCTTCAGGATCCCATTGGAGCTCCCCCGCAACCTTTGCACTATCGAGGCACTCTTTTTGCGCATGATGGCGTAGAAGTCATCAACACCAGCATCCGCAATCATACCCGATGCGCTGCAGTAGCGCGGGAGCCTCAATAGGGCCCTGAAGGTATTATTGTATTGGACACGCAAGACATTGTAAGATCCAGTTGTGAAGTTGGTCCATAATGCGCACGTATAAAAACTTTGGCAGTATGCTCTGAACAACGTAAGTTTGACGCTTACGGTACAACGTGCGAATCTATGAGCCAACATATTAACTCAAGCGTAACTCAAGCGTAACTCAAGCGGACGTGATCCGCTCAGATAAATTTGCGACAGCAGGGGTTATAAGACATTTTTTCAAAAACATAGAGAACGCTTTTTTGCACGTCATAAAGTCAAAGTCAAAAGTCAGTTACAGGCACTTATTGACGTGAAAATTAAGTATAAAATACAAATAATAATAAACTAAAAATTAAGTTTACTGAATCTACCACCAGTTCGGATATTGGGAGTGCCTCTACCGAGAAGAGCTGGCAACAAACTCAGGAGGCTTTATATTATGGGCCAGAGATGATCATTCCCCAAAAATCCTAGTACTATCTCTTTTAAGCTTCAAGGATGAAATTCGGTGATAGTTACAAGTTACAATACTTGTAACTATATATATATTTATAGCACTAGCTTTTGCTCCCGGCTTTGCTCACATGCGCTACACGACTTGTAATTGTTTTAAATAAAAGCTTATTAAAGATTACTTATTAAAGATAAGTATCTGTAAGGATAATCCTGAAACACTTCATAATTTCTTACCAGTTCTAATACCGAAGAATTTAACTTTTAAAATGACAGATTTCCGTAACATTTTCCACTCCTATTTCACCTCTCTAGGGGAGATTTTTTGAAAAATGCTAAAACACGTCATTCTTTATATTTATTGAAAAATCAAAAGATCGATACAATTATTAATTTTTATAATTCTTACTTTAAAAATAACGAATTCCTCAAAATAGCATTCTTCCCCTTTATTCTCCTTTAAAAAGAAAAGCACCGAGTTTCGATTATTTTTATTAAGCTGTTGGTACGACGTAACGTACGGTGTATACTTAAGCCATCAGCATCAGCCATTTTTTATTTTTTTATTTTTTAAGCCATAATTCTGTTAACCCATCTGGAAGCTTATCCGCTTGTGTCAGGAATGAAACTACGTCAGCAGTGTAATGGAGCTAATGGTGGAATTGAACCACGATTTCTCGCATTCAACCCCGGCATGTTTCGGCTCCCCACACTTTAAAGAAATACAGATAGACACTTATCAGTTAAACAAGGCAGCGTCTAATTGTGACATGTCCTGATTAATTGCGCGAGATGATCATATCGGAAGACCCATAAAACACAAATGTAGGTCAGGAAAGAGTGGTCAGTAAAACAAATCGCATACCCGCCCCTCATAAAGCAGAGCCAGCTGGCGCCTGGACACTAGTTCTTATCGGCTCCATCGCTTGGAACAGCATCCATTGCAGGAAACATAAGTCGGGGGCAGTCTCGAGCTTATCGCGGGCGCCCACCGACGGGCATGCCAATAATTGTTTGATTAATGCCTGATACCTTATGAATGTTTGTAATGGAAAACTAAGGGCCGAAACACAATAACACCGACGTGCACGGTTAGTAGTTGGTCAGCAATAATCAGAAGTCCAAGATACAAATAGTTTGTGTAGGGAATGAGGTTTGGCCTGTGTCTAGTTCTCCTGTTGGAGTAGTTGTGTGAAAAGTACGAAGGTTTATGATAAATAACTAAATCATTGCCTGAGGTTTCATTTTAAATATGGGCTTACTCGTTCATATAAACGGTATATGCTTACATCCATCCATTTAAATATCCTTGTGCCCGTATCCATTTGAATAATATTCTTAATAACCAATATAAAACCCAAGAAAGTCTAGACTTTACGTTGGCTTGCTTTAGCTCGGTAGTGGGGAAATAAGTAACCAGCGTGTGGGTCGGTAACTAAGACCAATATTTATTGCTTTGTGCAACTTATTTACTAAAAATATGAATGTGCGTAACGGTGGAAATGTGTGTTGGTTGCAATAAGCACAAAGTCTATGCTAACTTTTTCGTTCATGTCATTGTATGCAATATGCAATAATGACACACCAGTCACAGACGTAATGAACTGAAGGTTATGATGATGATTAATTCATGTGGAAAAGCTCGTCAAAAGTGAAACGTTAATAGACTATTGTCGATGATTCATTGTAACCTTGTGGCATAAAAAAGCTGCTTCCTGAAAACCTAATAAAAAAAGCCCATTAAATATAATACGAGAACATAATCGAACAGTTTAAAGACTTCTATTAATAAAAATCATTAACTTTTATGATTCACTGCGCTAATTAAAAGCAGTTTGATACAAACTTAAAACAAACATTTAACTACAAAATAATTTTAACGGCAATAAAAGGGCCGAAACTACTAGGTATATGACTGTCCACATAGAAAGCAAAGTCTGCGCCGCCGCGGCGGGTTGCCTGCGGCCATTAGGCTTGGTTCACAGTGAGCGCGCCGTGCATCTCACTCGCTAAGCTACGGCCAGACTCTACCAAATTTACTACAAGTACTCAGGCTTTCAACACATACAAACTAATGTCAAATAAAATGTAAGTCCAATACAGCATAGGTACTTTTTGCCGAAGAGATTGCTCTGTCTGATGATTGAGAAAGTGATCTACTCGCGGTCCATTTAACACGACGTTTCGAACCCTTTACATAACCCCTATATGATAATTAAATGCGAATAGATCTATATAAAGTTCTAATTAATATTAATAATTAACGATCGTCTTTAAGAGTTGGTTTTTTGGACGTTCGTAACTTATTAACGTAACTCCAATATTTTTATAACAACCTCAGCGCAGCGCAGACGCACAGTGTCAGTGAAGGTGGTTCGTTTCACACAGCTTGAGGGGGACCTTTTACGTTCCTCGCCGCCACCAAAAAAACCCGGTGAAGCTGAAAATGCCGTCCGAATCAATCAGCAATCTCTCTCAAAAAAAAAAAGAAGCTCAGTGCAGCCCCAACCTTACGCTGTTAATGTTGATTTAGAGACGGTAATGAACGAGCAAACACCACCGCTAATTGGAAACGCCCACGCGCCTGTGCAGCCGCGGTCTGAGAGACGCCCGGACTGCGGTCTGACAGACGCCCAGGGAGCGAGCAGACGTTGGGCAAGGCAGGCTGGACTGGTGATTTCCAAACCGATGGTCCCTGTCACCCTAGTGGCACGTCAGCATGTGAAGGGGTTATATGTACCTCCCCTTCTCCCGAATCCCTGATGATACATTACCATCAGATGATATGCCAACGGGCAACCCTGTCGATACAATAAAATTAAATAATATCGTAAGTATGTGTGAGTAAGTATGGACTATAGCGGTTATCCTTACGTCTAGTTCTGCCGCACGACGACGGCACGGCCATCAATAGCAATAACATTAACCTGTTCACAAGCCGTGGTATTGTTGCGACCGCCCGCCGGTCGTTTGTCGCGTCCAGTAATTGTCACTAACTGCAGCTTACAAAACCTCGATGCTGGCGACCCGCTCACCGCTGGAAAGGTGCATTTCAATTACAGTAACCAGCATTTTGTTTGTCTTTTGTTTCTTAATTGATGGAAAGAGGTTTCACTTTTGGGTAATCCATGGCTTAGATAAATGTAGTTAAACAAAAGTAGCGCTACTAATTCTTAACTTATATTCGTTTATCAAGCTTGGATGCAGATTGCAAGCACAGCCTTTCCGTAGTATCTTAGCGGGTTCCTCAAGCATTGTGAAACGAAAAAAAACCATCAAAGTATTTTTTAAAGATATTGGCATCATGCACCAGTGCGTGTCCTCGTTCTCTACAAGGTTTTCCGTGGGGTTTTGATCGGATTGGAGGCAAATATGCACATGAAGAAAATTCGTTTACAGGTGGTTTAACAGCGTTATAATTAAGTTGCTTTGCTTGCAGTCTCTGAAAGGTAGTGGATCCGTTGAAATTACAAGCGATAGAATCATAAGAACTGAAACTTCACGCATGCGTAATTTTCTTGGTGTCGCAAGCGTTCATAAGGCGGCCCATAAGTTAAGGCCGCAAGCCGGTTCAGTAACGCTAAAAAAATATTCTTTTGAAATTTACCTATCGACGAGATATTGGCTACAGGCAATTAAAGCACAAGCGGATGTTTCGCCGCGTGCGCGTCGTCGTCGTCGAGGCTTGCATAAGCGAACAGTCGCCTGTCGCAGCGACCGACGACGCGGGACGTAAGTTTCAATAAGTGCTGTCGTTTTTATGACCGAATGGGACTTTAGTGTGGCGTTTAACGCGTTAGTGCTGGACAGTACAGTAGTTGAAATCCTAGGAGGCGAGATTATACAATACTTTGACGCGGTAAAGAAGAAACTAAACTTCGTCCAAAACCTTACAAAATCTTTTAACTTGGGGAGTGTAGAACTCCTCCGAAATGCAATGATACGGGACAAAGGGTGGAATGATAGCTGATCTCCAACAAAGGATGGCACCAAAAGAAAAAGGACATTTCGTCTGGCCAAAATTGAATACTAAAAAATGCGTTATTTTTAGATTTATACATTCGAAAGTTATTTCCTAGTCAGAGACAGTCACAAATGGTGTTGGTTTATCATTTTCACTATTTACTGCTAAACATTGGTTATCATATAACTTCCAGTTTTTATTGTCTTAAATATAGATCAGTGGGACGCTAAGAAAGTTGAAATTAAGTAAGTGCAGTAACTGATTACCTCCCATGTATCCCTTTTATAGAAAAAAGTACCCTATTGTGAAAGTATGCGATTTCACGTTGCTTTTTCTTTATTGTGTCATGGCTCAAAAAGTTTCCCTTCACTTTCGTTTCGTTTAAAACACTATAAATAACAAATCATTTCTCATCCACTGCCTATCTGTCAATGTTATTGATAAGCTTCACCATTTCACTAAAGTGAAAATTATCCTTTACTTAGTCCAATATTCGCAAGCAAAATTATATCAAGAATTGCATTATTAAATCACTCGCCAAAGTAAACTCTAACTGTAGACAATTAGGTGCAAGTGACACTGTTTGTTGAGCAATTTCAACACAGTTTGGACGGCTGGAGTTCGAAAGGCGCTGCAAAATATACGCCATTTGTCTGTCTGTCGGCGTATCTCATTAATACCGGGGCGGTAATGAGGCGCACCAATTAACGGGCGCGTGTGACGGACGGACAGACAATTCACACTCGCCCACACGCCCGCAACTGTAACCCAAACACCGACCAACGAATGGACACATGGCTCAGATGTTGTTTTGTTTGTAAACATTTATGATGGAGTCCACTATCATTTGTTTTTGATGCTCTGAGCCGGCTACGAGCATACGACTCGCCTGAATAGTTGGATGAATATTAGCCAGCGCAAACCATTATAGAAGCTAGCAACAACGAGGGTACACGCACGTTGTTGACGCTGAGGTTTCATTTCTTTTTTATCCTTCAAACTGGAATACAGCAATGAAAAAAGGCTTTGTAACGGTCAGCTACGTCAAAGTCAATGTAAATGCAAAAATCAGATTGAGTGCCCAAGGGATAAAAGATGTTGTCAAAATAAAACGCCCAAGTTCACCGAATGGCTACTAATTGAACACTAAAATATATCATGTACGTAACTCGTACAGACTTCAAAAGAATTATTGCTGCGAAAGTCATGTTTGTCCGGTGATATGTGGGACGACGACGACGTGGGCACATGTGGCGTTGTAGGAAGGAAGACCCAACAGTGGGTACGTTGTGGCTGTTGATGATAATAAACAATCAACACTGGCTCAGACCACTGCGTCACTTCTCGTTGCTACGAGAAAGCTTTTGCGAAACCTTGCCATTGCTTGCTGCTTCATCATTATAATCAGCACGAGTAAGTCCACTGCTGGGTATAGGCTCCGCTTTGCAAGACAAAGACCATTCGGCTCTACTCATCCAACAGACAATCCATTTTAAGTATGTCGTTCTGCCCACTTGCCGCAAGGCGTTCTACATTTACGTTTGCTCAAATCATATACAATAACATTGCTACGATGCTCAACATATGCCCTGCAGCTTCTAGGAACTGCAACAATGATTTTCATAGTAGCCCATGATGTGTAAACGTGCCTATTTTAATGTTCTGCGTAGTTTAATTAGAAAAAAAGGTTTAATGTCACGGTTTGCACCGAGCACAGTGTCCACGCCGTTTCCCACAGGAAGTGACGTGGCCGGCCATAGACACAGGCATAATGGCACTTTGTGTCGCCAATTTGTGGCCGCCGTCACGGCCGCCGCCGCCGCTAATGTGTGACTAACGAGCTGGCTGAAAGCAAATACCGTCCCATTGATGGATTCATTGCAACATAGTAGGTATCTCATGATTGGTGCGAGTACCATGGCACCAGGTTACTTTGAAACAAGTGTTCGCTTTCCTACCATCGCACTTCCCGCTGAAGAAGCAGAGCTGACACACACCCACATTCTAGATATCTGGAAGCATAAAACAATGCGCGCGTTATTTTCTTCTGCGGACCTGTAAGGTGTGGAGCAGAATCCCTTCAAACGTGTTTTTCGTCCACTTTAACATGCCGCTCTTTAACATCTTATAGTTAGTAACGCATAGGCAGCTCCCCAAATGCTGCTGATGTCCATGGGCGGCGATGACCACTGCCCATCAGGTCGCTCGCCAACTGGTTTACGGCCTTTTTACGTAAAAAATGATTTTTCATCAGATCAGAAGTCTATAGAGTTTACAAAAATTTGGCTACCTGTTCCACAGGGTCGACAGGGTCCATTACTGATCCCATTGTAAAAACCCACCATCTTATTGTGTAAACATTATGGTATGCAATAAAGTATTGAGTATTAGTGGAGTCGTTGACGAAAACAAAGGCTAATAGTGAATCGTCGTGATGATTGTTGCAGGATGGTGCGCGCGGTAGATGGCGGTGGCCTGCTCGGCGCCAACCTGGTGTGCGCGCGCGGGCTCACGGACCGGCAGCGCGCGCTGTGCCACGCCGCGCCCGCCGCCGTCGCCGCGCTCGGCCGCGGACTCAGGTATGAAACAACCGCGGTCTCACAGACCCGCAGTGCTTCAGATGCATTTCGCAGTTCTAGTAACGCCACGCATACAATACAATCTGGTTAACTCCTCCTGAAAACTGATGGCATAAACTTGACAGCTGCAGCGGCAGTAGCGGTTTAGAACAGCTAACTACAAATCCATTCATATGAACGCCGGCCGGTACTCTTCTAATCTTAGGTTTGGTTACGTGAGGCTGAGCGTGTTGTGTGCCCGCAGCATGGCATAGAACCATAAACTGGATGGTAGCCACAGCGGCAGTGAGAATAGCTCACAAATCCACCTCTGTTCATGCCACCCAATGTATGCCGTATGGTTTGCTAGCGCTGGCTAAGCCTGTAATATGTCCCGTGTGCCCGCAGCATGGCGTACGCGGAGTGCCGCTCGCAGCTGGCCGGCCGCCGCTGGAACTGCTCCGGCGTCGGCGACGACCCGCGCTTGCCGCACGTGCTGCCAGCAGGTCAGTCACCATCACCGTCACCATCACCATCACCATTACCATCACGAAACAACTGTTACTTCTACACAGGCAAACAACAACACTTTTATCATCACCAGCTCATTTTATGTGCCCATTACTGGGGCACGAGCTTTCCCTGTAGATGGATAGGGAGAACGGGTCATAAAACAAACACCACGCAGGCCCAATGCGGTGAGATGGTTAATGACTGCTAATGCAACCGCAACCAACGGCTTTACGTGCCTTCCGAAGCACGGAGGAGCTCAAGATGATGTTGTTTTAACTAGAGGTTCCTCAAGCGTCTCAAGTTCTCTTTGTGGTGATCGAACACCGTCGAAGGTTTCTAAAAGTGATGTCATCACATCACGCACGGTGTCCACCCTTACTAGATTTTCCGAGGCGTCAGGATCAGATTCAAGAGTGGCACCGAGGGCGATAAGGTTGAGTGCTACTCATAAATGCTAAAAGTGCGATCTCCTGATGGTAGAATTCTGTCCAGAATGAAACTGAATGGCAAATATCCTTATACCTATTTCTGCCGCCAAACAGCATTGTAACATTAAAGAGCATAAAAGCATAAGCACAAATTCGGCGAAATATGGCCTGCGGCCACCGCCACGCCTCAAAGTCTACATTGATCTATTTCGACGAATCGCGGTCTCTAACGATTAAACTAAATTACAAATGAATATGGTAATCCTTCCTGTCAGCTGTTGACAAATGTGAAACCAATACGCTAAATTACTCTGCAATCAAACACGTCATTACGGAAAATCAGATAGCAATAACTCAAACATAAACGCAGGGAACCGACGACAGTTAATTACGTGATTCAAATCAATCAAAGGCTTCTTTGAAACCCATTAACGACGACTAGCATTACACAATTACTTGGGAATCACCATCGACAAAACATACCGAACAGGTGACTTAACACTCTGCGTTATAGGTTACGAATGCGGAAAATAATGGACAAAATTGCTCGAACAATTCATATTCAACAACATTCATATACATGTAAAAAATATACAATTAAATCTAAAAAAATTAATGTACTAGTAAAGTACTCGTACTAATAGATGTAAAAACACGAAAAGAAAGTACTAAGAACTAGTAGATGTAAGCATAATATGTAGTTGTGGAAGTGTCCGAAAGGGTTCCCATGACCTCGTCAGGCTCCACCATGCCGGCGTTCGATGCGTCCCCCTCGGATGAGGACGAGGCGATGATCGCCGGTTTGCTGGTTCCAAGGTGACGGGAGGACATCGGAGTGGTTTACCGAGTCGGCCTAGACTCGCTTACTCTAGGGCTTCGGCCCTGGAACAGAGTCTTAGCCAGCCTCGTACAACCAGCGGGACCCCTCTTTGCCCGCTGATGCATCTGTTAGCAGATTTCCACTCCGTCAAAAAAAACAAAAAAAAAAAAAAGCATAATATGTAACTCCGAGCTCTTGAAAGTTTATAATTAAAAATGTATTGTAATGCAGCGGGATTAGGTAAAGACATACTTTCTTTTGTAAATGTTGTAACTTCTATAAAAGCTGTGTGCGGGCTGTATGCGTCATGCGCCCAATTCTTTTCCACAGCTCAAAGATAGACGTCCACAATAGCTATCGGTGAAAAAATGTGCGCACGATTCAATAGTACTTATTTTTAAGTTTACCTAAATAAAATAAAAGCTTATACAACAACAAATCTTCTTCTTAAGCCACCACCGACTGCTGCGTCTCCTTTGCACGCCGTTCACGGTGCACTGTGATACGGGTTTTATTTTCAAAAACCTATCTCAGGTACCAGACGTAATCATAAATAAAATTGTTAAACTAGAGTGAAACTGTCACTGAGACTGTGAGAGAAAAATAAATGTATTTATTGATATTATTTATTATTATTATTCTTATAAGTCTTGGGCTTTCTGTATCTTGTTTGATCCAGTAACAAATATCGTTCATGTATTTAAATTAGATGATGAGAGTAGCCGCGCATCGTGCTCAGTGGCCTGCACTTGGAGAGACCCATGTCCAACAGTGGGCTAGTGTAGGACAATGATGACTATGTTGATGATTTAAATTATATTCCGTTATTTATGAAAGTCAAGTTCAATTTATTCAATATCATGTGCTTTTGTGGACCCTGGACCCCGCATTGTACCTGCAAATGGTCGGTAGCCATAACTCTCGTTCGACAGTTCATGTGGTCACGGATCGTGCGCGGCGCCTCCCAGGCATTCAGTCCGTGGGTAAGTGAATATCCGTGCCAAGTTGATGGTGAAGGAAAATAATTTACTTAGTAGAAGGAGGTAAGATTTAAAACATATTTTTGACAAAGCTTGAGTGTGCCTCCCGTGAACTCTTTTTGAATGAAAGGAAGATATTCATTTAAACATAGACACGGGACAAAAGGCAATACAAGGAGTTAAAAGAAAAAACCCTTGATATTGCGTTCGCATGTCTATAAATACAGTTCTCCGATCCGATCCGAACATCCCCGATCCGATCCGAACCCTTCGAAGAATCTAGTAGGGCACGGGTACACGCCTTAGTGCGTGATGCCGTTCCTCGTTCGAAAACCTCCGAAGGTGATTCGTTTCACACGGCTTGAGAAACCCTTTTAGTTTCTCGCCGCCCCCAAAAAAGCCTGGTGAAGTTGAAAATGCCGTCTGAGGCAATCAGCAATCTCTCTCAAAAAAATAAAAATAAAAAATAACAGAGTAAAGTAAAGAAAATAGCCTGTATACTGTACCACTGCTGGGCAAAGGCCCAACTTTGAAATCAAGTCATCGCTACAATTGATGGGTATTGGCTTAATCACCACGCTTGCCAAATACAGGTTGATCAATGATCACAAACCCGGGCTATGTATCGAAAAATCCAAAAGACACTTTGCCCAACCCGGGAATTATACCTTTTAATAAGACAGTCAGCTTGAATTTTCTGCTCTTCGCTTATTTAAGAGTCGCCTCAATTTTTTTAATTCTACAGAACTGTACGTTTGTTTTAAATGAGCTTCCCTTAACTATTTTCCGTGGCATTTCGTTTAGATAACCAAATCTTTTATTAAATATATATTTTGAAATAGCTCCGATATACTTTTATAAACGATTGTGATGATTGAACAAAGGGCCAGACCGATAAAATCGTACAAGGTCCTATGTTTTTGCTAGACAATATTGATATATTATTATATTAAAGATATACAAGCACGTAACGCAAATATGCCACGCCCACACCAATACACACCTTTGAAAACAAAAGAAAGGCAGAGACTGCATTTAAAAGAATGTTGGAATGAAACAACTTTGACGGGTCCTCGAGTACTACCGTTTATTGTCTGTCCTGTAAAGGTTTCGCAACGCCAGCATAAAATAACATAACAACAAATGTGTAAAATAAACGTGTAGTGTTCGCCTAAACATTAGAAAACAACTTTATAAATTTTTTATTTTTCAAACTTTGTGAAGCTCGTTGAAGTCTTAATCAAGCAGCTACGGACGCGTCTGTCGCTGTCCGAGCGCCGAGCGAGCGCGCGGCATAATCGGCAGCGACGCGTCGCGAAGGGTCGTGGGCGCGTGATTTATACCGCGCGGCTAATTGACGCGCGCCGGCGCACACCGCGCGATGCCGCCACGACCCGGCCACGACTCGGCAACGATTTGGTCACGATTTTTTTTTTCTATTTTATCTTTCCTGATAACTAGCATTAGTGAAATGATTATTACCATGTTTTCATGTGCCATGCTCACGGATATACGAGTAATGATGATGACGCCATGATGTACTGTTATCATTGAAATATTCTGATATTCATTGTACTGAAACAAAGTAGAAATATTTATTATTATAAATAATACTATTGTTAACGTTACGTTTATTTAATTTTAAAATTACAAAACGTATCCTTGTGACTTTTTGTAAACTCAAGTAGAAAATTCCTTAGAAGGACTCCCACCTGAAGAATTGGGACGAACTAGCTCAGGATAGAGATATGTGGGAGGAGGGAGGGGAGGCATTTGCCCTACAGCACGGTCTATACAACCGCGCAATGCTTCACATCGGCGATTCAGCATTTTTTGTAATTCACTTCATTTTATTAAAATATTAATTTAGTACTCATTCGATCGCCCCGATGTTTACTCGTATCAAATACTGTATGAAATATCAAGCATAATAAGTTCAGACCTTCATCAAGACTTCTTATCACTTCTGATCATTTATGGTAAGAAGTCTCGGTCCCCGCCGCATAGGGTGAAATCGAGGGCTTACAATAATAACTTTCGTTTGTTCTGAGGTCACGCGTTACCGCTGTTGTCCAAAAGTGCTTATGTTGAAAATACCAATATAAACTTAATGAAATGAGCTTCGTCTGTCAGTCTTTTCCAGTCTTTTCCGTAGATTAATTTGTCACACGTTTGTAATTAAGCACAGATATAGACAATATTTATATGAATAGAGTTAGTTACGTTAATATTGATACGTTTTGTCATAATATGGTTTATGGTATCTCGATACAGTTAAGAACCCTCGCCCACGTCCGATAATCGGTGACCGATTTTTTAGTCGGTGAAAATGAAACGTATGGATTTTTAAGTTGCATGCAACGCACACGTCCTGCAAAAAGTCGGTCACTAAAGTAGGTGATAAAACTTGGTGAAAAATCGGTCCGATAGTCGATCCGACAAAAGTCGGTCGTGGGCGGACATCGTTAAAGTGACAATAACAATGTTGACTAGGAAATGAGGCAGCTCATTAAATACACTTCCAAACTCAAACTTTCAATCGCGTTAATTTGTGTCATCTCTTCTTCTCTCCGCTTAAAGCTTTGGCGCTAATCGGAAGAGATGGGTGAAAACCGAAATCCTATTGTTTGTATAGGACACATGTTTTTTCCTCACAAGTCCATTTCGGTCTTAATCGTGAGGTGTAAACGTGATGCGGTGACGCTCCAGACGCGCGTCACGTCGCGTCGATACTTTTTATTTATTCAGTTTATTAGAGTGTTAATTGTGGCAGGTGGATCTGCGTACGCGCAGCCCGTAAACTGATTTGATCGTTGTAAATCTGTGGGAAGCATATAAACACTCGTTTGTAGAGGTTATGCTTCTCTCGGGAGCCGTTTGGTACTTCACGTGACAGCTGCATGTTTACGTTTTTAAATTAGGTTTTATTGTCTGTGAAATACTTTTTCACTTGTACCTGTTATTTGTAACTGTTTTGAATAGATGGAATGTAGGACGGTGGCTGCTTTTGTGATGTCACAATTTACCATTAATGTTTTGTTATAATATTTTAATAGTGATGCTAATTTTCGTTTTTACCTAAAAGTGAACCACAACAAATACTTCGAATAAATATATTTTCATAGAGTGTTTCAAATGTGATGTAAAAACAAGTGAACGATCAAAAGTTGGATGTATGCAGCAAGCACCTCATTGGTTTTTCTGGAATCGTCCTAGCTAATGCTAGTGCCTGCTAGTTCGCAACAAGTGGTTCCTACTTCGATACTAATTGAGTTATCAGCACTTTGGACACTTTGTCTCTGCCACGGACCGGGCCTCATTTGGGGCTACTACCGAAATCACAGCATCGAACTTTGATAATTCTCGTTGCAAGACTCTGTATACGTTTCGAAGTTCGACACTGTAATTATCGTAATACACCCTGTCCTGTACATACGTACAGATTGATAGCGGGTTTGTTGCCGATAGTGCCGATAGCGAATTCCTAGTGCATTCCCTATCGCTGACCAAACCAGCTTCGTTCTAATCGGATGGAATTATAATGTTACTTGGGACACAAATGCGATATCAGTTCAGGTCCTTTTAGTTACGACATCTGACATGGAAACGCAGGTTTATTTGTTTGAAGATAGATTGTCAGGTCGTTCGTAGTGACATTTTCTGTTGTTTTAGACATTAACATTTAACTAGAATTTTATTGTTTAAGGTTAACAGTAATTATGTACTATACTATATTAATGTATTTATGTATTATACTATATTAAAATATAAACAATGTTATTTTATAAGTTTGATGTATTTAGACTAAGTTTTAAACAGAAATAAATTTATTCTTATCCTTATTAATATTTTTATCTGTCCACAGTTATTTCATAGATAAATATTCCAAAACATCTCTCACAAATAAATTATTAAAATAGTCCTATTCCACTGCTGTGTCACATTTTGAATGAGAATTTTGAGTTTTTAACACTTAATACAGATGCAAATGGCATTGTTTACGTCTATTTATGTTAAATGTGTATTATAGTAAATAAATCAGAAGAGAAACAACACAAACAAAAAACTAAATCATGTGAACATATAAGAAATGTGAGCCGCCGTTTCCAGCCGCTAGTTATCGCTAGAAATGATAATAAGCCAAATAAGCCGTTTCTAGCCGCTAGGCTACAAATGTTAGTGACCAGCTCTAATCTATAGTGCCACTATAGCTTTGGCCGTAGCGTCAGCAACGAGCGTGTTATACTAGTCTTACAAACGTCTGCGATGTTACAAGGGCTGCGATGTTACAAGGGCTGCGATGTTACGAGGGCTGCGATGTTACAAAGGCTGCGATGTTACGAGGGCTGCGATGTTACAAAGGCTGCGATGAGCGCTAAAGGCGCTTAGCATCTGGCGGACTGTGTGCCTAGTGCGGAGCTTCATGATGAAAGTGCTGGATTTAGAAGGTCTGGAGGCAAAGGAGTAGAGCCCTGTGGCCCCAAATTATTTTCCAAATAAAATGGACAATTATTTTCAGTCAAGTTTTCCAACAAATAATTTATTGGAAATTTATATATTCTTTTCTTATATAACAAGCATAAAATATAATCGGAAACAAGAATTGAAATAAAATTTTAGCGTTAACGAACAGAATGTTCCGAGCTTTTTTCGCCAAAAATTGTTGATGATTTCGCTGAAATCATCACTACACTCGTAAATCACTGCTAATCGCAAAACTCGAGAACGGCTGAACCGATTTGGCTGATTTCTTTTTTGTTGTGTTTGATGAAGTCTAAGGAAGGTTCTTATGGAGAGAAAAAACGTATAAAAATACGAGAAAAATAGTAAAAACAAAAATTTTCTTTTCCCATACAAACCACTCTCTACTGGACTGATTTAAAAAAATCTTTCACCATTAGAATGCTACATTATGGCTGAGAAACATAGGATATATCAAAAAAAAATGTCCAACCGTGCGAAGCAGGGACGGGCCGCTAGTATATAATATAATGATGTTTGTATAAAATAAAGGTAAGGTAAGGTAAAACGCGAAAAAAAATATCAAAGGAAAAGTGGTTTACTAGTGTTTACTAGTCTGGATTTGATTTTTTTTTCCGAAGTCTCTATTGTGAGGGTCCCTCTTTTGTGGAGGCCCCGGGGCTGTAGCCCGGTTACCCTCCCCTAAATTCGGCCCTATCGCCATTCGATCACGTTAACGAAAACGAGAATTTGTATGGCAAAATTTTAACTCTTCTCGTATGTCGCCAGGAGGCGCTGCTTTAATGCCATACTAATTTTCGTTTTCGTAAACGTATTCGAATGAACCGGATGGTAAATAAAACTCACACTAGGCACCCTGTATGCGTATTTGCAGAGACAGTCGAAACAAAAACCTTGCCTAAACGTCAACGAGAGATCCAACGATGGACGATCTTACTAATTCTTGCTTTTTATATTGCTGAACTGGCAAACAAGCATACGGCCTGATGCCAAACCGCTACCACACACATTGTCGACGCTGAAGCTTCGGCGGCAGAATCACTTATTAGGTTGATCGGATTCTTGGCAGAATGTGGGAATAAGTTTCAAAAATGTTATTAATAGGAACTCTTCATGATGTCCGTTATTATGTTCTTCATTCATCTAATATTATCTTCTGCTCGTTTCGTTTTAGCAACAAAGGAGGCTGCCTTCACGTACGCCATTACGGCGGCGGGCGTGACGCACGCGCTGGGCGCGGCGTGCGCGCGCGGCGACCTGCCCGCCTGCAGCTGCAGCAGCGGCAGGTGAGCCTATATAGTATACAGTACCTGGATGCGCTACATCATACACCAGCGGCCTGCGTCGCCACGGACGCTATCACGTCGGCCGGCGGTGGCGCCAACAATGTGCCGCAGGCGTGCCACCTGCGCTGAGGAGAACCTAACGTGCAAGGAGGCTGCATACGCTGATGCCATAATGATTGTGGGTGCGATTAGGGATGACACTTAACTACACCAGCTCCGCGAGGAGCTCGACAACGCAGTGGTTTAATGTTAAATAAATTTCGCAAAGGCCGATCATCGGATGGCTGAACAAAAATGTATCTCTGTGCTTTGGGTGGCCCGTAAAGCCGTTGGTCCCGGCTGCATTAGCAGTCGTTGACAACTATTGCACCGCACTGGGCCCGCGTGGTGGTTTATAACCCGTTTTGACGCCAACTCCAACAATGTGTACGGAAGCTTCGGTCTTGGTCGTGGAAAGCTACAATTGTTCTGATTTATTGTGGAGATCCTTTGATTCTGAATTGGAAGTCCTTGGCGCTGTATAGCTTGTCTCCTTAGTTTGAACATGTATTACAGACGGCGCGTGTCGCTGGCGTCGGAGCAGTGGGAGTGGGGTGGGTGCGGCGAGGCGGCGTGGGGCGCGCGGTTCGCGCGGCGCTGGCTGGACGCGCGCGAGCTGGAGGCGGACGCGCGCGCCGCCATGAACCTGCACAACAACCGCGTCGGCCGGAAGGTGAGCGAGGTACTTGCTCTCACTGCACGCTCTAGCACGCTCTAGCATGGCGCACTCTCACTCGGCGTTCACTCGCACAGCACGCACGAGCACACTCTCACATGGCCTAACCTAACCTAACCTGCTGGCGCGGCAGATTCGGCTACCACCCTTAACTCTCACAACCACTTATAACTTATTGTTTTTTGCAACTTTACGTTATTGTCAGCTTATAAACTTCCCTTTGCTGGGGCATGAGTAAAAGCGGTTCTGGTTTTGACAACTGCCATGAACATCATCACAATTAATGACGTTGACTAACACCAACGGCTTAACGTGCCTTTTCCTAAACAAGAAGAAGGAGGAAATATTTGGTCACCAAACCGTTTGACCCGTCATTGCGTAAAATATTTGACATGCGATCTTCCCGAACCCGACAGCGCAAGCTTCTGTTACGCCGCCGAACTCCTCAAGTTTTTTTTTACATGCATGTTTATATTGGTGCTTGTTCTTGCGTATTCGTATGCAAACATTAAATCTAACGAAACTGATTTGGATTTTTTGTTTTGTTTATATAATTTTTTCAACATTTGTGTTTTTGAAGCTGGGGTTTTACACGCACTTAAGAGCACATCGACGTTGTAAATAATAAACGAACAACGTCAAACAAGCAAACAATACTGTGATTTTGTTTGCTTGTTTTGCCCTGTAGCGCAAGAGGCATCAAATAATAAAAAATAAATGGTGTCGCAGATGATCACAAGCATGCGGGCTGCGTTGGCCGCTTCCCATCAGATGGGCCATTTGCCAGACCGTATCATAAAAAAGAGTAGAAACCAAGCGAAGTCGGAGTCATAGTTTCCATTTTCATAGTTTCATACTTGAATGGCTTGATTATATTTCGATCTGATATTTATCTCACTCTAATTGAGATATGCGTAGTAGAACTTGTTTCCCTTGTCGCTTTTTCTTCTTTAACGTTTTCACAGCTTTCGTTTGGTCTTATGCGCCTTCTAAACTCTGTCGGTGAGACCCGCTTCTGGGAAGTCGAAGAGGCGAATCGCAACCACGATAAAAACTGACAAAAACACTAAAAAGTTTCTCGAAGGACCACTGATGTATGAGCCCCTGCTTGACTCGTACACTAACTTGATTGGTTTACTTAAAGGATCTTTATAATAACAGCACTCGAAGGATAAACTCTTGATTTATTTGTATAAATGTAAATAATGTGTGCACACAAAGAAAGGCTACTTTGAACTCAATTGGTTATAGTAGTATTAATTAATTACAGCTCGCACTGCAATAACGTTTTTATTACCATAGCTTATTGTTCTTTGTACAGCTAGTTAGTACGATTTATGCCGAAAATGACGTTCATTTGTCGAATTGACATCGATATAAGAGTTGCGGTATTTTACCAAAAAAATACTTTACGTACTGTTTTATATGACTGGTTAATTTATTATAACCTGTATGCAAACCGAGGATGTAAGCTAAGTAAGCATGCTATTTACGTTTCGCGCAAATAAGAAAATGCCTTCTGTTCAACTACCACCTACACGCAGCAGTCAGTCACACTCGCACTCCCCGCGGCTCCTGAACAGTTCTTAATAGCTGACACTCGGCGCAGTGCCGTTACCGTGGGAACCGGCGCCGAACCCTGGCATTAGCAATCGTTCTGCGAATGCGACCCGCCTGCAAACGCGCGGTCGATCGCCGGTTGCGGGCACATTTAGCCCCTCACCGTGTTATTTGCTAACTGTCTTATTAACTTTTTCATGTTTACGATTTTTTCCCGCTCAAAATAGTATCCATTTGTTTTAAACCGTCTTGCACTCAAAGAAATTAAAATGCAGAGTCTCGAAAGTCAATATATTTTGTTTAATTTATCCTCATTATTGGTTTCAATATTTACGATTGTAGCGTGGTGTGTTTATGCGGCGGAATAAGTGAAATGTTGTCAATGTCTTTGTTGTCGGATTTCGTATTTCACCCGCAGTAAAAACAGCGAGTTATTGCCGATACCAGACGTTATTTACCTAGTTTACCTTACCTGTTACCTGTTTAAATATTTATTTTCTTATATATACGTAGATATGTATAAAGTTATTTGATACTTGTAAATTGCAGACCTACCCGAAAACTTTCGTATTAAAGAAAAATCTTAATCAAATCTTTGCATATCAGTAGCTTTCCTTTCAAGCGAAACTTTTAAGTGAAAAAATCTCAACGTCCTCTTCATGTCTTGTGTCTATAAAAAAAATTGCAATCTGAAAGTATTTAAACAATATTTGTATTTCATTTTCAATTATTTTAACCCAATAACAGCAACATTATTGCATCTCATTAGTCTGTCACATGACTTACGCTAGCGTAGTTTTCGCGCATACCGCGCCCCGTGGTGCCACGGGTTGCCCGTGGTACTATCGTAGTGTAAATCTCCACCGTGATCTTGATCTTCCCACTATCAAAGATTTTATCAAGGACGTTTCCATACGTTACTTTGATGATGTTATGAATCAAACAAACAAACAAAGTAAAAATCAGCTAGTGCAACTTGGTCATTACGTCATCGGAAATAAAAGAATGCACTATGCCTAAGATACCCATGAGTTTGCGTTGAACCACGTTAGAAAACATTGTTGAAAATGGTGCGGTGAAAATACATGTATTGTAGAATACTCTTAACAGTTGCTCAATGGTTTCCAGCTGGTGAAGGACATGGTGCGGCGCGAGTGCAAGTGCCACGGCGTGTCGGGGTCGTGTGCGGTGCGCACGTGCTGGCGCGCGCTGCCGGCGTTCGCGGCAGTGGGCGCGGCGCTGCGCGAGCGCTACCGGCGCGCGCGGCTGGTGGCGCCACCCGCGCCCGGACGCCGCGACGCGCCCTACCGCCCGCCCCCGGCGAGACAGCCGCAGCTGCTGCTCACCAGGTACGTGGCACACAGCAAGCTGCAACACCAAGCAGTAAGGGGAGAACCGATATACGCGAGCTGCCGTGCATCGTTCGCGGCAGTGGGCGCGGCGCTGCGCGAGCGCTACCGGCGCGCGCGGCTGGTGGCGCCACCCGCGCCCGGACGCCGCGACGCGCCCTACCGCCCGCCCCCGGCGAGGCAGCCGCAGCTGCTGCTCACCAGGTACGTGGCACACAGCAAGCTGCAACACCAAGCAGTAAGGGGAGAACCGATATACGCGAGCTGCCGTGCATCGTTCGCGGCAGTGGGCGCGGCGTTGTGCGAGTGCTACCGGCTAGCGCTGCCACTGCCAATTTATTTATTAATTTATTAAATCTTTATTGCACAATAAAATAAAGTACGTAAGGCGGACTTAATGCCAAATGGCATTCCAAAAATAAAGCGTATTGAGTTATTGAGAAGACGATCCAATTTATTAAGAAGGTTCTTATTTAAATCGGGATAGCAAACATCAGCATAATCAATAATTGGGAGAATAAGGGCTTGTACGAGCAAAACTTTGGTTTTGTGAGGCAGGAAGTTCTTAAGCCTGTAGAGAGAATGTAGCGCAGCGGTGACTTTCCGGCTTACTTCGGTGACTTGAGGAGACCAACTGAGTGTGATGTCAATTTGCAAATCAAGGTTTTTGATGCAGGAGCAGAAAGGAATGTCAACACCGTTATAAGTGACAGGTGAGACAGCAGAGACATTAAGTTTATACAGCTGATGTTGACCACCAATAATTATGGCCTGGCACTTCATAGGATTCACCGTTACTCCATACCGCCTCGACCAGTCACTTACACTCCGCAGATCGTCCGTCAAGGTAGCTACAGCGGCGTCAATGTCAGTATCGCGATACAATTGCAGGTCGTCCGCATACAAATGGTGAGAACAGCGAATAAGAGGAGTTAAGGAGTTAATAGAAAGGGAAAAAAGAAGCGGGGACAGGATATCTCCTTGTGGTACACCAGTTAAGAGAGTACTCCATTTCGTGAAGAGCCGTCGATGAAATACTAAGATGGGATAGCATGGCGAGTAACAAGTAATTTTCAACCGTGTTGAAAGCGTTGGAGAAGTCAATAAGGACCAACACAGTGACCCTGCCGCGCTCCATACTCTCTCTGGCATCCTCAGTCACTTTAAGCAGAGCTGTACTGGTACTGTGAGCAGGGCGAAAACCAGATTGCAATTCAGAGAGAAGAGAGTTCTTATGCACGTGCTGGGATAATTGTTTATGAATTACTGCTTCAAGGACCTTTGAGAGGAAGGGTAAAATGGAGATAGGTCTAAAATTGTTTAAAGTACTGAGGTTGGAGGTTTTTGGTAGAAGTAAAACATAGGCTTTTCGCCAGATGTAACGAAATGTCCCAGTACCCAGGGAGAAATTAACAAGGTGTACAAGAGCAGGGATAATATCATCAAGTATGCTAGTAATCATTGCTCGGTTGATATCATTGAAGCCAACAGCTTTTGACTTGATGGAGAGGATGACTGTGCAAAGTTCCGTTTGGGCTGTTGGGCCAATGACCCCGCCCGTCCCGCGCAGCTGCCGCAGCTGTTGCTTACCAGCTACCAAGAAGTCTGGAGAAACCCAAACTTTCTTCTCCTTTTCCTGGGGCATTCTTTTTCTGATGAGCCGCTGCTGGGGTTAGGCAATTGTTTATAACGGTCCCTGGACATCTTAGCAGCACTAAAAGGAAGTGCAAATACCTTTCTTCTCCCTTAAGTGGCTCGAGAGGGAACTCCCCCATTACCAGATGAGTAAATCTGGGCGCAGTGGTATGCCTATAATGCATGATTAAATAAATAAATAAATTCCTAATACATTGTCTCTTGTATAAAAAAGGGGAGTTCCAGTATGAGGCACTATTCCAGGGCTTAAATCAGCAGTCTATCAACATTCCAGTGCTGCGTTCAGGCCTTTACATATGATGAATAGTACCTACACGAGGAAGGCGGGCCGTAACTCACCTCGTTGGTCCAATAGTTAACGCGCTCGAGCTCATACATATATGAGGAGAAGCTCGAGAGCCGTTTAAGCATGTGCTTCTGAAATCTAAACACTCATCGAGCAAGAGTTCTCCCTCATATGGGTGTGTAGTCCGACAACTGTATCAGCGTGTGTTTGGCAGGTCACGCGGCGGGGCGGGGCGCGCGCCGCGCAAGTCCGAGCTGGTGTACCTGACGCCGTCGCCGTCATACTGTGAGCCCGACGCCGCCGCCGCCGCGCCCGGTACCGCCGGCCGGCACTGCAACCGCACCTCCACAGGTCAGCCAAACATCTTTGAATTTCACTCATTTTATTTATGAACTGGCACCTTCGTGCAAGCGTGTAGGTTTTCCAAGAAGACCATCTAAGCAAGAACACGCCGAAACGCTTTCTTCGTCTAATATTCATAAGGTTTTAACTACTGCCATCTAACAAAAACAACCGAGACCAATGGCTTAATAACATGCCTTCTGTTCGTGCATCATCGAGACCGCTCGGGCGCCGCCGCCGCCGGGGGTTCCCGTGCGAACTTCGGATGATGGCCGGAGGCGCCGGGCGTCACACTTCACACCGAGACTACTTCGCCACGGATCACGGACGACAGCAGACGCGCGCGCGACATTTAGTTGACCAATTGTTCATTATAAAACCAATACAGTCCACTTCTCTCTCATTTAAAGTCCTTTAGTTAGGACCCTAACAAATGGTACTTCGCCACGGATCACGGACGACAGCAGACGCGCGCGCGACATTTAGTTGACCAATTGACCAATTGACCAGTTGACCAACCCTAACACCTTCCAATGTACGAAGGAGCTCAAGATTAGGGCCCACAACCAGTGACCCAACATAAAGAAAGTTACTTCACCTGCAAAGTTAACAGAACGCATAAATCGCTATCCTGTGGAGCATGGTTCTGTGACTGCCTGGTGCTATGATTCTGTTCATAATACGACTGGATGACGACCACAATATTACATTATATACTAATATTATTATTATTAATATTATATTATTATTGTAGTAACACGAGGCAACATTGTTTTGCATAGCTGCATTCCAGTTTGTTCTTTGTTTTCCTTTTTATTTTGTTGTGAAGTCAATAAATATATTTTCTAAACCAAATCTCGCTAGTACTCCCCAAAACTGGAATACTTCTATGCTCTGCAACATCACTAAATTACAGAGCATTTAAAAAGAACTGTTACCCCATGCCCAGCAACGCTTGCGTGATACCCTCGGCAGACGCTTTCCATCAGACGGGCTGTATGATCGTTAGCTTCGAGGTGTTGGTTGCAGGCGAGGACGGGTGCGGCGTGCTGTGCTGCGGGCGCGGCTACAGCGCGGTGCCGCTGGTGCGCGCCGCCAAGTGCCGCTGCAGCTTCCACTGGTGCTGTAGCGTGGCCTGCGACACCTGCGTCACGCGGACCACCGTCTACGTCTGCAAGTAGAGGCACTGCGGTACGCTCCTAGCCTACGTCTGCAGATGGTCTATGTCCTCGTATCTTGCGTCACCAGCGTCAAGCGCAAAATGTTCTACGCCTGCCCAGAGGCGTCTGCGGTCTATAACCATGTCAACAGCGTCCGCTGGCCTACATCTGCAAGTAGCTGACTCTGACAAAGCTGTGGCTGACTTAAGACAGCTAATGATGAACATGTCACCAGCGTCAAGCCCACAGCACATTCAGCCTTAGGCATCTAATCTGCTCGGTGATGTCGACGGACCTGGTACTGCCCTACGTCTGCATCATATGCGACACTAGCGTCAAGCGGCACCAGCTCGGTGACGGGCTTCTGACATGTCTGGGACAGGCCTAATGTCTTACCTCTACCGAGGGCACACCCACACATGCAAACCAACGTGTACGTCTGCAAGTAACCAGCGCTCTCAGCTCACGTCTGCTTACGGCTGGCTATCATTTGATAAGTAATGTAACGTTAGTAAGTGAGGTAGCAGGCTGCAGTTCTCCTGTTGCTGCAGTGTCTAATGCTGCTGGGTTAACTGCGTCAACTGGAAAATGGTGTTCTGTAAAGAGTCAGCTGTCATGTGACCGGCCCGCGTTTGCTGTATGACGTCAACAAGTGCCGACAAGTGCCGCAGCAGTGATTCTCCGTGTCCCGCGCACCACGTCTGTGATGACAGCCAGTGACTACAAACAGGGCCACGCGAGGTTTGCCCCGTAACGTGTTGAGACTACTCCATGATGTGTCAGCTATAGCACAGCAGCACGGATGGTAGATCGATTGCAAGTGACTATGGAACTTAGCGCTTCAATACCCGCAGATAAATGTTACACGAAAGTGTTTGCGGTGTACAGTCTGTTTACTAATGACGTACTCGCTAAAACCTCGCTCTCTCTGTTTTTCTGTAGCGAGAAATTTTAATTACTTTACTTACGGAATAATATGTTGGACTATGTGACATTGTTGAACCATACAACAGAAACTCTAGTGCAAGTGAAAAGACTTCAAATTAAAAAGTGACGCTTTAATTTCATTTTCGAAAAATTTACATTAACTTTTAAGTCTAACTCATCAGCTTTATCTTCGAGGGAAACTGAAAATGTTTTGAAATGTCGAATTTCTACTTAATAAGTTACATGTTCTAACGAGAATGTAAGATGCTATGCCATTTGTTGCCGTCCAATGAACGTATAGGAGCTTTTGTCTTTGTTTACTTACTTTTTCTTAATATGTTGTTATTTTCGTACTTATCCACTTTATCAAAATAAAATTAATAATTTCTAATTGCCTCATTCCACAAATGTAACATACATTCTTGCCAATTCTTGTATGTAAGTACAGAGTATTATTAATGTTATTTATGTTGTATCGCCCTCGTCAATAACCTAAACATCATAACATGCATTTAACTTAGGTAGTAGGTACGTCTGAACGCTGTGACCGGCTCGCCCCGATACCTGAAGGTCCAATTCCAGAAACCACTTTGTCTGTGATTGTACTTTATCTAATATTTTGAGAATATAATCATTTGCGAATGTAATTATTTGCGAATATAATATTTTGCCAATGTAATATTATGAGAACAATGGAGGCAAAATGTATTTCAGATTTTTCGATGCATGTGTCCATTGCTCTTTGAGTGACCTTGAGCCTTATGATAAGGCCCATAGGTAGCGACCACGTCTCAGTCCCGTATGTCATCACTGGCAACACAGAATGGTCAAAGACTTTCGTCTTGAGACACTGCGGTATATCGGACGAGAAGATATTTCGTAGCTTACCGAACGCTAACCAGCCTAATTGGATTCGACGATTGACCTCTTTAATGAAGTTAGACCTACCTAGCTGGACCGTTTGTCCCAGGTCAACATAATCGTCCACAACTTCAAGGACAGAGTCTCCAACCTTCAGAGGAGTGGGTACGACAAGTGAGTTCGACATAACTTTGTCTTCTCCATGTTCATTTTAAGACCCACTTGTTGAGGTCACCGAGAAGAATATTGATGTATTTCAGATTAATCGATAAAGATACAAAGCCCGGGTTGTGACAAACCAAGACCAACAAGACCTTGTGAAACTTTCCATTTGTACACTTGTGCGTCTAGTTTTGGCGGTATGTCGGCTACGACTAGTGATGTGCGTCCGTCGTTGTCACCGTCGTCATCGTCGCGTCGTCGGCATTATTCGCTCTCTGCTGTATTTGACCTAGGTGCCCAATTTGTGTGCGGCTAGTGGCTACTTAAATAATGTTATGATTGTATTTTTAAATTTTTTTGTGTTTGACAAATAATAAGATCTTAGTGGACATGAAATGTACTTAAATGTTTAAAGAAAATTTATATTTTTAGGCTGTTTTCTCAAGTTTACGTAATCAAAAATATGACAATAAAATCACCAATACACTCGCGGCTGTGTAGAGACGAACAATACATTATTCTCTGGACCGGACCCTGCAAAGGGTTCGAAACGTCACGATAAATTTAAATGACGAATAAATGAAACAAAAAACTAACAAAATTATTTAACGGATTTACTCGCCGTTATACAGTTTTGCTTCAAAGGTTTGAAAAATTAAAGGGCACCTTGCATTCACCTTTCAATATAAGTCCGATAGCCTAAATATTCGTCGGATTCGTGTCTTTTGTATCTGGTAAACATCAGGAACAAACCTTAAGACTTCTCTTACATCATATATCATAATTGCACCTACCAATGTTATCTCTGCACCACCCTATGGTTGACTGGTAGAGAATGCCTCAGGCATTAAGTCCGCCATGTAATATTTATGTTGCAAAAGTTTAAATAAATAAAATAAATAAATATAAACTTTTTGGTTAAACTGGCCCTAAAAGCATTTAAAAAATACAATAAGGGTATAAATCAACGGTTTAGAATTTCCAGAAAGGATGTAAGTATGTATACACGCCAGCGCATCAGACTACCACCACAAATTACTGTTAAACTGTGTTCTGCAATAGACTTTGAACTTAATGTGTATAGCATAAGGTTCAACATTTTTTTGAAGTAACTTGACAGTTTCGGATAGTCTGATGTATAGGCGCCCTTACCCACATGTCACTTGCAAAATTATAATCCTTTATATCAAAAATTGTAGCTATTGAATAGCTATTTTACTTACGTGTTTCGCCATTTGCGACAGAAACAGCTATTAAGATATAGATACTTCATTATTTGTGATTAGGGTTGTATTTACAGTGGTACCTACCTACATTGAGAGACAAACTTGAAATATGTTAATAAATAAATGCCTGGTCGTACGGTTATTTCCACTCATAACATTATGTCCGAAGTTTTACTAATTGCTTAAGTGCCCACTCAATATCATGTGACATTCCTTCTAAGATAAATTAACTTATTCACTTGTAACACGCGTGCGATTTATAATAAAACTTTGTTTTGCATGTTTTGTTTTATTTCCTTTATTTAATAAACGGAGTGCTGAGACTGCTGAGTTGAGCTTGAGCTAAAGTAAAAAACAAATTTTGTATGGGAACATGGGATGGGGCTAATGACCATTTTGTAAATCATCTTGTTAATTGTTTGGGATAAAAAGAAATCAGCTCGTTAAAACAAAACTATATAAGTTGCCATTCATTCAAGTGAAGATATTTTCAGTTCTGGGCTTCTGGCTTTATGCTCGTTTAATAACATAAACAAATAAGGTTATTTTGATTTTTATCGTTTAATTACGTAGTAGTAGGTATAGTATAATACTGTACTACTACTACTATACGTAGCAATTTTCTAATGAACGGAAGCTACAATGCATGTATGTATTTCTATTTGGCCAGAGCGCCATACTCCCTTCGAAGCTATAAATTCGTCTGACGGACAGCCGGCTGCGATTTATGCAAGGCATCCATAATCCATGTGCCTTCAAGTTGCCAACGAACTGAAATGTGAAAACCAGCTAATGACCACCTCTGTGGTCCAGTGGCGAAGACCACCGGTTTAGACCCAAAGGTTCCGGGTTCGATTCAGCGGGGAGTACATGTTTGTGTACTCGGTATGGTTGGTGGTAGGACTTGTTAGTCCGCCTGGCTAGCTACTACCATCTTATCTAAAAATGTCGCTATAACATCAATGTTTGTAGCATTGTTGTGTTCCGGCAGCTAGAGATAAGATAGCCAGTGCCTCACTAGTTGAGGTTCCCGGTTGAAGTGCGCTTCCATCATTGGCCTTATCATCACTTTACATCAGGTGAGATCAAGGCAATGTGCTTACCCGTAAAATATATTTTTAAAAAATCAAGCTGATGAAATAGAATTTTCACTTTAAAGATTGCCGAGTAGAGTTGGAGTGGAGTGATGATGATGATGATTAAATCCTGTGATCCCTCATCAGAGACAAAGGGCTCGCAGTAGGGACTTCCATGCGTCGTCGCGGTCTTGTGCTGTGATTTCGAGGTCGCACTAGTTTCAACCAGTCCTTCTTGAGCGACCGCCTCCACGGCTGTGCGGGTCTTCTACTACCAGCAGCGTGCCACTCTAACGCTTGCTTGGATATATAGCTATCCGGCCTTGGCAACACATGCCCTATCCAGCGCCATTTTCGTAAAAGGATCTCGCTCGCGGTCAGTCAGCTCCCACAGCCTTGTGTTCCCATCCCCAAGATGCGCCGCAAAGTGTATTGGAGTGGAGTATTTGCCATAAAATTATGAATAGAAGCAGGGTATGAAACAGCAGCATCATAGCAAAGCAAAACAATATTTTACTAAAGATTAAGCTGTATTGGCTAGATCTATTTGTCTTTTCTGACATAAAAAGAAAACAAAAAAATTTGATTGCGGTACGTCAACACTGATGCCAGATTGGGGGGAATACCCCCAAATCTGGGGGTTTTTATTTGTTATGGGGGGACAATTGGGGGGAAAAAATATTTGGGGGTATTTCTGGAGGGAAAAAAATAATTTGGAGGGAATGGGAGGATTTTTATTACCAAAACTATAAACTGAGAAAAGCCATAATAAAAAGAAATATAATACAAAGCTGAACGCGATCAAACCAAACTAATCTACGAACGAACACAAACGAAAGTACCTACAATTCTGCGCTCGATAAAAGCCGAGTGGTCCCGAACGAAGTTGCCGTGTCCCGCGTTCCCGCGCATCGTTTGCTCGCAACTCGCGTCTTGGTCGGTTCGGTCGGTCGGTCAGTCGTCGCTTGGCTTGATCAAATTTGAACAAATTTTATTCTATCTGATCTTTGCGCAAAATAGCACTTGCAAAACAAAATTATATAAGAAGATATAGAAAGGAGTGGGAAAGCGATCCAATATTTAAAGGTAAGTTATATTTCAGTATAGAGATAGAGTAGTTATTAGGTATGTAACCGTAATGAAAATATCATGTCTCAAAAGTTTTATATAATATTTTTGCAGCTCTGAATAAGATTCCTCTTGAATCAACGATTTGTACACGACATCGTGTAGGTATGTAATATATCTCAAACAGATAAGTACCTATAAAAATAGGTACTTACTTACTAAATAACTATTAATGTTTTATCTGTTTATTTGGGATTGGTTTGATTATAAATTAGTAATGTTAAGTTAAAAATGAAGGTGTCAGGTGTGAAATCAATGTGTAGCATGCATTAATATAAAACTAACCTACATTTTTAAAAATCCTTAAATTTTTCGTATCGTATGGGGTGTTGGCGTGTGTTGATGTTAAAGATGTTTAATTCAGAAAAAATGTACGTAACTGCAGACGGCTCGTGTGAAGATGCTGACATAGTAATGGAAGCTATTGCTGAAATAGTATAAAATTGTATTTTATTTTTATTTTTAATTGTATTTTAAAAATTAATAAATATTTCATAATTTGTGGGGGTTTTTTTTTTCAAAACATGTATTTTAGGGGGGATTACAGGGAAGATTTGGGGAGAACGCGAGACGGTCACCTGGCAACACTGTACGTCAACAATGTCAGTCATGAGTTAATTGTCATTGTGGCTTCATTTCGTACCTACTTAGCTTTTGCGTTTGTTTATTTATTTCTGTAGCGAGAGCAATTTTACAAGAAATTGAATTATTTCTGTATTGAAATGAAAACATTAAATACAAAATTGAAAAAATTATTATAGTATACTTTTTATGATGCCGAAACCAACCTGTGTTCAGTGTAATGCAAACGACTCGCTTCTTTGGAGGAGCTCGGAAAACGGTCAACTATGCAACGAATGCTACTTGTCGACAATTTCCAAGGATACAAAACCTGAAACATCTATTAAGACTGAGAACGATGACAAAAAGGAAGACAAAGATGACACTGACAGTAAAAGTGGGAAGAATGAGAATGAACCTACGCCCGCCAAAGCGACTGGCAAGGGAACCAGGAAGAGTACTCGTGCTACGCGCTATAAGCCGAAGACCCCGGCGGCGGCGGGCGCGCCCAAGCTGGCGGCGCCGCGCGGCCGCGGCCGACGTAGCATCTTCAAGAGACAGCCGGTCAAGGCGCCCACCGCCACCGCCACGGTCGTCACCAGCGACAGCGTATTTTACAAGGTAACAATAAACATTTGTTTATACTACTCAATTATACTTTGAACTACATTATATTCGGAAATAAGAATGGTGAAGATATAATATGATAACTTCTAACACCACGGAAGTCCAAATTTTGTCATTTTGACTTTTGCATGTCATTTGATAGAGCATCGAAAGAAACACGTCTAGACCAATCAGAAACAGGGAATTTAACCAACGGAAGCGTTTTATTTTGAAAATAAAAACACGTATTAAGATTGTGCTATAGAAATAGGCACGATATTATTGCTCTCCTGAAAAGTTGTCATTTTTTACTTCCATGGTGTTAGAACTTAAGCGACGATTTGTAGTATTGATCTTAAACAAGTGTGGTTTGTTATCAAGATTGCCAAAAGCTTGACCAAACCATGATTATTATATCTTACAGTATAATCTGTAGTCACAGTAACTCACAAAATATTCATTCAATCTTTTTCAGGGCATGTACATGCAAGTGGGTGACATAGTATCGATGCTGGACTTAGACGGTGACATCTACTACGCACAGATTCGTGGCTTCATGACGGACCAGTACTGCGAAAAGAGTGCTGTTGTCACATGGTTGCTGCCCACCACGGCTAGCCCGCCACCGGAGAAGGGATTTGATCCAGCTACATACATCATAGGTTTGCACTGCACTTTTTAAACTTTTTAAAGTGATTGTAAATAAAAGGTTCCCTTAGCAGCACATACTTAAACAGTATATTGTATTCCCTGATAAAACTTTAGATTCAAAGTATAGTTTTGTGGCTTATAAAACTAACAGTAGATAGTGTTGATTCATTTCGGCAAGTTGGATTGGGCCACAATAGCATAGTTGGTAGTGCTCCTGACCCGACATGTCATGGGGTGCGGGTTTGAATACCGCTTGTGGAATTTTTTCAACACTATTTTCAAATTATAATTTTGTGTTAATTATCAATATGAAATAAATTATTGAAATTAAATAAAACTCAACCACTTTTAGTTAATTGTTTTACTTAGAAGAGAAATGTCTTAATGTTAAGTTTTCGTTTGCATTTTAGGACCTGAGGAAGAGCTGGCTCGCAAGCTAGATGTGATGGAGTTTGTGATGCATGCCCCCTCTGACTACTATAAGGCCACCTCCAGCCCATACCCTCTGATCGACAGTGAAGTCAACAACTACAGCGGCTACATTTGGACCTCACTTGACCCTAAAGAGAGATCACAAAGCTGAAACTCTGTGTCTTACGATTTTTAATGTGAATAGTCGATAGTAATTTTGTTCTTGTCTATTTTTAAGATTCAATAAAATAAGTAAATACTCATTTAAATTGTTTATTTTTAAAGATATGCTGTGATAAGTTTTACGTATTAATAAAGTTGGCTGCTTAACTTTATTAAATTAAGATATATTATATCTGTCGTCGAATCATTTTGTTGTATATTATACAACTACGTTAGACTAATACAAAACCTGTAATTATCGTAAATTTTAAAAAACAACATCTAGTACTCATTATAGTAATAACTACATTTGACGACCTCCGTAGCCGAGTGGCTTGCACGCTGGACTTTGGGCGGCGCTAACTCTGAGGTCCTGGGTTCGATTCCCGGACGGGTCATTGTCAAAAATGAACTTTTCGATATTATGTCGGGTCTGGGTTGTTGTGGTTCCGTCGTTGTTTCTGATTTCCATGAAACGAGCGCTGTAGCTACTTACCTTGGGATCAGAACAATGTATGTGATGTTGTCTAATATTTAAAAAAAAACTTATAATAAAAATCGTGGGAAGGTTATCCTTTTATATCCTTTATTATTCACCACTCAATATTTCTTTATCATTAATAATATAAATAGAAGATTAGGCTGTGGCTGTAGAACTAGATTCCTGTGCGCCTTTCCTAAATCGAAAAAGATTTCAAAAAAACCAGCTGTAAATGTCATTGTGGCTATGTGCAAACCGCACGAAGCCATAAAAAAAATGTCATTGCTCATGCTGTCATTTTCATGAATAAGTCTGGACTTCTTGGCGGGAAAGTGAAGAGTCATGTCTGCGGTTTTGTTTTATTTTCTAAAATTAGTGTTATGTCGAATATTAATGTGAAATAATGGTGGATTATTAACCGTTAAGTGTTCGTGAGTGTGCATGAATGTTGGCAAATGAAACAAAACAGTGCAACGTTACTTTTCAAATTCTCACAAGAAGACTGCGTGAGGACTTAGTAAAGCCCCACATCTTTAATGAGATACTCGAGGGGTTGGGGGGGGGTAATATCATTTCTCACTTCCCATTTCTATTGTCATTCATCATCATTAATATTGTTTATGTATGTATTACCTAAGAAGATAGAACGAACGACTAGGCTTGATGGATTTCATCCGGAGCCGTAAAACAATAAACAAAAAAAAACTTCTTGGCGGGAAAGTGAAAAGTCATGTCTGCGGTTTTGTTTTATTTTCTAAAATTTGTGTTATGTCGAATATTAATGTGAAATAATGGTGGATTATTAACCGTTATGTGTTCGTGAGTGTGCATGAGTGTTGGCAAATGAAACAAAACAGCGCAACGTCACTTTTCAAATTCTCTCAAGAAGTCTGCGTGAGGACTTAGTAAAGGCTGATTTAAAGCAGCAGTTATAAATAGTAGTGTTGGTAAGTTTAACATTAGAAAATGCATATTTGTTAACAAGTTCGGCAGTTAAAACTTAGTAGTAAAATAAACAAAAATTAGTCATAAAATATAATGAAATGGATCATTGAATAAATATTGAGCAGTAAAATAATTAAATGGGCAGTTACGTGTGGGTAGTTAATAAATCGGAGTTAGTCGGTAAGAAATCTCATTCTAAGCAGTTCTATAAACAACGAGGTTTTTTAGCACCACACACCACAATCTTATGCCGCTCCCACCTTCCGTGACTGCACTCCCCCCTACCGTAATTGGAAACTTTACCTAACCAACTGTAAGGATTTCTGCATTAAGTTTGGAATAATAATAAATAAATATAAAATAATAAAAATAAGGGTTAAAACCACCCAAAAGTAATGTCTGTAACGCAAAATAGCGCTCCCTTTTAACGAAAATTTACCTCTCTTTTCAATCGGTTCGGGTTCTGGTATCTTCACTCCCTGTGAACTGACGAACTATTTATCTAACTGCCCATTCCATAATTTTTACTGGCGATTTATTTATTAGGCTGCTTATTTATAGTACTGATATTGTAGGATGAAATAACCGACCAATTGCTTTTATTACTGTCTATGTTTTACTGTCGCACTAATTTACAAACAGCCAATTAATAAAATAACTGACCATTCTCTTTTTCAACTGATTATAATAAACCTCTCAAATGTTTCTATAACAGTTTAAAAAATTAGTTCCCTTCCCCATAACTTTACTGAGATACTCGAGGGGTTGGGGGGTAATATCATTTCTCACTTCCCATTTCTATTATCATTTATCATCATCAGTATTGTTTATGTATGTATTACTGTATATATGCATTTATATTAATAGAAAAACAGTGGCACTAACATATAGTAAGAAACATAACATAACTAACTACATAAAAGAAAAAAAAAATTAAGATAACTAAAGACAAAATAAAACCTATAAATAAAAAATGTCCTCCAGCTGTGGGCTCATGGGAACGGTCCCAAGAATGCTGGCAACATTACCTCTTTGGATTGCCAAGCTAATACGTTGGCAGAGGTAGCTGCCAGCCTTCTTGTCACCGGAGGCTTCAATAAGGCGAGCACTCAACTCTTTAACAAGCTGCTTGGCCTCCGGCCCCCATGGACCCAATGTCTCCACCGCAAACGGAACAAACAAATAATTTGGACAAATACTTATGAAGATAGAACGAACGAATAGGCTTGATGGATTTCATCCGGAGCCGTAAAACAATAAACAAAAAAAAATGTCATTCTCATATGATTGAAATGAATTTATTGCTCTGAGTACATTTATTGGAATAATTTTGTTGGCTATGGTTTTAATCTTGTTATTCTGCAGTTGAATAAATTGTATTTAAAAATTTATTTCACTAAATTCTACGTTGTCATAGTGATCTTCAAATTTAATTATTAAAAATGAGTCGAAAAGAGGCCCTTTCGTCTTTCATTCAGCAAATTCACGGACGCCCGGTAGTGGTGAAGCTAAACAGCGGCGTCGACTACAGAGGTGTGTCAAACATTGTTATTGTTACTCATTATGAAACACTAGCTTGCAACTTAAAACCTAGGTAGCAACATAGTCTCTAACATTTGTGTATATACAGAGAACTTGGGTATAAGATTTACTGTTTTAGGGGTTATATTTTTGTTATTGTAAACTTTTTAGACATACTTACGCTACAATTTATATAATTGGCTTGTGTCTCGTAACAAATTCCAGGTGTGCTGGCATGTCTGGACGGCTACATGAATATAGCCCTGGAGCAGACGGAGGAGTATGTGAACGGACAGCTGAAGAACAAGTACGGTGACGCGTTCATTCGCGGGAACAACGTCCTGTATATCAGCACACAAAAACGAAGAATATGAGGGTAGGCACCTTAGCTAGTTTGTAAGCAATAAAGTAAGATTCACACGCAAAATTGTCTTTATTTTTATTGTGATAAATTACACAACAGTATTCCTTTTGAGTACAAAGTCAGTCATATTAAATTGATGTCATTCTAATTATTAGGTAAAACTGCACTTCAACATTTCCTATAGCACTAAACAATCATGAATGAAACCCAATCCGTTCTCTTAAAATTGTAATTAAGATATGCAAGGAGGTATTGTATACATAACCTTAAATACTGATGCTGCTTTAATATTGTATAATATTACTTATTTGCCTATGAAAACATTAAAAAGTATATCAACAATAACAATGTTTGACACACCTCTGTAGTCGACGCCGCTGTTTAGCTTCACCACTACCGGGCGTCTGTGAATTTGCTGTATAAAAGACTAAAGGGCCTCTTTTCGACTCATTTTTAATAATTAAATTTGAAGATCACTATGACAACGTAGAATTTAGTGAAATAAATTTTTAAATACACTTTATGCAACTGCAGAATAACAAGAATAAAACCATAGCCTACAAAATTATTAAAATTAATCATTAAAATTGATTATCAAGGGTAAAAGGTATATACCCTTATATTGTGGCCTTTCTCCATTCCATGATGCCAATATTTATCTGTACATAATTTGGAATTATCAATATTCTTATCCCTACATTGTTTAACCATTTACATTTTTTCATAATGTTTCTATAAGAAAATCTTTCTACTGACTAAAATAACACAACAATTAACAATTTGTTCTTTCAATCACATAACAATAAAGATTTAACTATCAGTTGACAGCATTGTGTCGGTCCGCACCCGGGTATGTGTAGTAGAAATCCACATTTCCAATGTTCTGTAAACAAGAAATAACATATCACACAAGGTGATGTAAAAATGTAGTAATGTGAAGAACAATAAAACAGGTCCATCAATTTCAATGGGTACACTACTACATAAGTGTCAGGGACACTTTTTATGAGATCTGTACTTTGTTGTCGTATGAAGTAGTGTTGGCAGATACAAATATTATTTTATTATTATTATATTATTTGAGTCACTTAGATTTATCTCTACGAAACATTTATGTTTTTGTTTTATGTAATTAGCAGTCTTATGAATATGTTTGTTTTTATCTCAATTAGTTTTTTGTGCTACGGAAAACTCATTGCTGGTACTAAGCACTGTGTCCGGGGAGATGTAGATGGTTCCTTGCGGCTTTCTCCCCAGCTCGATGGGGATTCGGGAGAAGGGGGAGCATACCCACTTGCCACCAGATGATCCGGGATCATCAATTTCACAATCTCTGGTTGTCCTATCTTATGTTTAGAAAGAATGTTTCAAATTATGGCTTTAAATCAAATAACAAGCTACAGATATATCAAAATTTTTACTCACACACATGGTTAAAATTGAAGTTAATTTTTTTTGTCATAGGTTTGAATCAGTTTTTATTATAGTTGTTATTGTTGCTTACACTACACATTCCGGATATGCAATTAACATTTAATCGGTATTCTGTGTTTACTTTAAAAAGGGTATTTCATTTTAATTATTTTGAGTTTTGCATTCACAATGTTTTATTGTAAATCACAAAGTACTAGATAAATCCAACGAGTCTTCTAGGGTCTCAGTAGCTCAGCGGCCAGAGCATTGGACCGGTTATCCAAAGGTCGTAGGTTCGAGCCCACTCGAGCTTCCTGAGACTGTTTGATTTTATCAAGTAACATTTATCTGGGTATTTAACTGTTTGCACTCACCTTATCCAGCGGCACACTACCAGGACCCATTCCGTTGCCCAGATCAGCGATGAGTCTCTCGCCTCTCACACCATAGTTCCTAACGTAAGATACTCTGTAGTTTCTCCCTGCGTTCGGGTCGAAGGTAGAATCGACGCGAAAATTCAATATCCTCGGGTTGAAAAGAGGTGCCCAAAAGCTGGACGTGACGTAGACGGCCTCGCAGGCGGCGGCGAGTGCCAGCAGCAGCGCTAGCTCCATGTATAGTGTTCGTAGGATGTTCATGATCAGACGTGGCGGTGACGCAACGGGCTGCGCGCGAGTGCCGCGACGAGGAAGCACCGCGGAGATGATCCACGCTCGGCAAACAGCGCACGCGCCTACTAGTATAATATAGTTTGTGGGTAAACACCTCTGTTAGCCGTGCTAACTTAGTTTCAAGGATTCAGACGTCGCGCACTGTTAATGCTTAAGGCTCTATTGACCGAATGGTTTTTGTTGTTGTTAGTTGTTATGTAATTACCTACTATTTTCGTCCATTTAAACTAACCAGCACTTGAGTTTTTTTTCATGTCATTTGCACTTAATCATTGTTTGGTGGAAATACTTACTAAATTTAGTCGCCTTGCGCTCTTCTACCTTTTTTACCCGACTGCAAAGGAAGGGTATTATTGTTTTTCGCGCGTATCTTGTATGTATGTATCTTTATATATAATATTCTTTATTACCTCATATCTCTAGGACCACTGAACAGATTTACAGAATTATTGAGGTATCGTTAAATTTGTCAGTTTTTTTTAGAGATTGCCTCAGACACGGCATTTTCAGCTTCACCGGGCTTGTTTGGGGGCAGCGACGAACGTAAAGGGTCCCTCAAGCCGTGTGAAACAAATCACCTTCGGAGGCTTTCTAGGGGCAACGGCATCGCGCACTAGTGCGCGTCCCCGTGCCCTACTAGATTCTCCGAAGGGGTCGGATCGGATCGGGGAGCGGAACAATCCGAGGGCGCCTCTAAAGGCTCAGACCTCGGCTAGGGTTGACCGGGCCGTGGTGGAGGAGAGAAGCGCCCAGGTACATGTCTGTACCTGGTGTAGAGCGCGTGTGAACCGGTTCTTCGTACCCTTGTTCTACAAGTACGGTGTCTTGGGCCTAAATTAGAGTGCATGTTTAGTGTTTTCTGTACAGATGTATTTATGGAGGAGTAGCGAGGAGTTCGATGGCGCCTTGGCGGCGATCGTGAAGTTACGCAATGTTGGTTCCCCAGATGGGTGATCAATTTAATATACTTATATTTAGTTCTTGTTCATGCTTCTGAAGTTGGGTACGTAAAGCTGTTGGCGCCTGTTATCGTAAGATGGAATTCATGGAAAGCCATCAACACGCACTGGGCCAGTGTGATGGGTTGTGTGTGTGTGTGGCCCATTACTGCCTATGTGCCTTTGTTTATACATAGGTGGGAAGGCCTGTGCCCAGATAAGACGTCTATAAACGCGTATTACAATAGGTAGGTACCTATATATTATGTTATATTATTATTGGTATAAATAATAAAAATGTTTAGTTAATTTACTTTAGTAAATATAAAAAAAATAGTTTTGAATCTTCCCCTTAACCCTATGTTGACCATTAGGATAAACGTTAAAAATAATACGAGTGATGCATTTTATCACAGTCGTCTGTTTACGGCGCGCCTCGCACCTCGCGCCCGAGTCATTTATGCAAATGGATGACAAATAAAACAATACTTGACGAACCGAACAACACACACAACTATTGACGCCCCGAAGGTGCCCGCGTGCGTGCTGCGTGCAGACGTCTGCACATCAGACTAACCAAAACTGACAAATTTCTTCAATACATGTTCAACCATACGCCCTAGACATAAAGTTTAAAGTCTACTGAGGAAATTCGACAGTTTGGTAGTCTGACGTGCAGGCGTGTGTACATTCGGCTTATAAATATGTTATTATCTGAGCCACGTGTTGTTATATTTACATGTCCTCTTGAGTGTACCAACTTGCCGCAACTATTTAAGGGCCCTCAAGTCAATTAAAAGACAAATTGTGAATTATTATTACTGTGTGTATTTTATACGTAGGTGTATTTGATGAGATGTTGCTATAAAATTATAGGTATGCTAGTGGCCAGCTCGCGACTTCGTCCGCTTGAAAACACCCGTACCCCATGATGGACCCCTATTGCAGCGCCACCTACCAGGTCCAATTGCAAATCTAAACGGCTTCGTCCCCACTCTACCCTATCTCATCTCTACCCGATTTAAAATTACCCAAATCCACTTGAACACATACAAAAAATTTCATCCAAATCGGTCCAGCCGTTTAGAAGTTCAATAAGATTGGGTAAATCAAACTGCTATGGGAGGTAACTTGACCGCTGACCTACCCCTAAAAAATATGAAAAAAAAAAATATAACGCTTAATGACTATCAATTTCATATCAATTTTTATTTTCATTTATTTTTTATTGAAATTGTATGCAATTTTTTTTACGCCTGCAATTACTTACAATTATTATTGGTACCTAAGAAAAAAGTGCAAATAAACCCAACACGCAATAATTATAGACATAAACTTAAGAAGATTGCATACAAATTCAATAAATAATTTTTAAAAAAATTGACAGCCTTGTGCGTTATTTTTTGTTTCATATTTTTTAGGGGCAGGTCAGAGGTCAAGTTACCTCTCAAAGCACTTTGATTCACCCATTCTGGGACATCCTGTATATAAAAGATATATTATCCCAAATAAATATATTCGTATTATATAATTCTACCCTTTTACATCTGATAAAATATCACATAAAACAATTAAAAACTAGTAAAGTCGACACAATTTGATATTTTTATCGCCTTTTGGTTTATTGATTTAGCTACAAGTCTTAGCATCGAGGTCGGTGTGCGATTCTCAGCGGAGAGAACATTATTACTCAGTTTGTTTGGTTGCATATGACCTAAGGCTGCCTGTCTAGCTACCACCTGACCACCTAAGTCCTGTCATAGCAATAATATGTGTAAAATTGTTGTTGTTGTTGTTAGAGATAAGATAAGATAGCCGCTTCTTCAGTGGTCGAGCATTATTACACAGCCCCTTCATTCTTATTGTCACTTCATCATCATCATCAGTCTATACTAGTCCACTGCTGGACATAGGCCTCTCCAAGTTCACGCCACCGAGCACGATCCACGGCTACTCTCATCCAGCCAACCACCTTGCGAAGATCGTCGCTCCACCTAGTCCGAGGGCGTCCTACGCTGCGTTTGCCGATACGCGGTCTGCACTCGAGAACTCGTTTACCCCACCGCAACGGTTGTCGGTTCTGCGGCTAATATGACCGGCCCACTGCCATTTCAGCTCGCGGATCCGATGGGCTATGTCGATTACGTTAATTTTTTGCCGGATCACGTCATTCCGAAATCGATCCTTCAGAGAAACTCCAAGCATAGCCCTTTCCACAGCTCGCTGAGCAACTTTAAAGTTATGATCCAGCCCTACCGTGAGTGTCCACGTTTCGGCTCCGTATGTCATGACCGGTAGGACGCACTGATTAAAAACTTTTGTCTTTAGACTTTGTCGAATAGGTGACGGTCACTTACCTATGAATTACAAATAAAACAATGTATGAACGACGCTGTAAGTGGGTATAAAATTAAAAGAAATACACTTAATTTGAATCTTTATTAATACAACAACTTACTGTACCTACTACATATACCTACCCTTAAATCACACCGATTTACATATTTACAAAAGTTAATAGTTAACATTTTAAGAAGTTGCCATTTATAGTTTTGCCTAGTGCGAGTTGTATCCACCATTCGACTATGTTTTCTTATGGCAGCAGAGGGCTTTGTGCGAGATATTGTTTTGACATTGAAACAGCGCTTCCTGCTCCCCGACCGCCTAACCGATTGCTTTGGCTGCGTGTATTGTTATGACGTCATCTTGTCATTTCGTACCCTCGCCTATGAAAGCAATATCGAAATTAGGCTATAACTTTCGATATATGCCTATACCTATTAGCTAGATGACAAGATGACGTCATAAACTACACACGTAGCCAAAGCAATCGAGTTAGGCGGTCGGGCCCCTGGTGGAATGTGAATGTGAAATGTTAATTTTGTATTTTGGTTTTGAACTACAATTTGGTATGCTTGTAAAATTAAAAAAAAAAATTAAGTACTTAATGCATTAAGTATAGTGGAAAAAAGTGTTGCGGTACCTACATGAGAATTAATATGAAATGTAGGTAGGTACACCTATTTTTACCACCTGAATTGCAATAAACACCTTTGACTTTGAATACGAGGAGAGTTAAAATATTACCATACAAATTGTCGTTTTCGTTAACGTGATCGAATGGCGAATGAAACTCACTAGGCACTCACTAAAGTTACAAGATGGTGACACAAGTACGTCACTGGATGACGCTCGATGAAACTTGATGAAACTCGCACTCAGCTTGACAGTTAATATTAAAAGCTAGTTGATTGACAAGTGGTGCAGTGTTGGCGGTCAGTGGATGCCCTCCAGCGGCGAGAAGGCCTTGTACTGGTAGAGGTCGGGCCCGCCGTAGCCGTACAGCAGCTTGCCCTTGCCGTTCTCGTCGTAGTACGGGTAGCGGTAGTTGGGCCTGCGACAAACAACCACTTAATTAAACAGACTATTCATCTAGGGTGAGAAGTTTTTTTTTTTTTATACGTAGCTCGTCAAATGACTCCTCTCCACCTGATGTTAAGTGAAAATGGAGTCCAGACGCAAGGACAACTGGTTTGATGACGCAGAGGTTAAGGCGCCCGATCAGCGATCGCTGAAGTTAATTCGCAAGTCACGGTTGCATTAGCAGACGTTAACAACCAATCCGCTTGTCCCGCACAGTGATTTATGGTCCGCTCTCCCCATCCATCCATAGGGAAGGCTCGTGCCCCAGTAGGGACATAAAACGAGCTGATGATGAAGATAATGATTTAACTAGGGTGCGGTTTAGGAACTCGTGAGAAACTCCCGCACTGTGATATCGACCAAGAGTGGGAGAGCACTCGTATTTGAAATTTTCGGTTGTTCTTTCGTCTTATCATTTTAAATTCACCTGTAAAATTAAGAAATCGCACTCATGGTGATATATTAATTGTGTTCTAAACCTTACCAAACTAAACTGTTTTTATAGAATGCTTCAGACGGAAGATTCCGAGACACGCACAGGCGTATTAGTGGTAGACATTGTAAGTCCACCTAGATTGCCACCACACCATCAAACCTAACAATCCTCTGCTGAGTGCTAACCAATAGAAATAGTTGCAGCGATGCTGTCACATTCGTCGAGGTTGGTGTTTGTAGAGTTAACAACTTTAATATTTCGTTGTTAAGACTGAAGAAAGAAAGCGCAATCTGCTGTTGCGTTGACAAGTTAACGACGGCCTTGATGCATTTGGCGACCACAAGAAACTAGTTGCTCGTATAACTCCTACTTTAAAAATTGCTGCAATGTTAAGATGACCTACAACGTTGCTATTACCACAGTTTAGGTATACTGTGCTATTACGCAAATAATTATGTAATTACTATCACGTCACCATGTCATGTCATGTCGTCTTCAGCTGGTGATGAACCTAACTGGAGATAGTTTTCATTTTTTCGAAAGTTTACGCGAGCGAACTACACTTTATAGGTACAATAAAGAATTTCTATTTCTATGTATTTGAAATGTAGTAGGGACCTACTATATTTTCGAAAACACACACGTGTCGTTTCAAACGAAGGCTCCCCGTGGTCACAGCCCTACAATTATTTGTTAAATAAATGCGGTTACATCCGTATAAGATGTTTTTATCAAAATAGTTACCATCAGGTCGGTTGTTGTCGGTTGTCCTAAATCAGTGTGTTACCGCAACAACAATGCTTTAAGAACTCATCGTAACCTACATAGGTCGTAGATGTATGATGGTCTTACCTTTCAAAGTACTGGAAGTTGGGTGCCCGCGGCTGCGGCAGCGAACTCTCGGTTTTGATCGACATCACCAGCACCATCAGCAGCTGCAGAGGTCAACTCAGTTATAACTTATAATTGTTGTAAATACACACTGCACACCAGACTATCCTAAACTGTCAACTTTCCTTAATAGACTTTGAACTTTATATCTATGCCATTAGGTTGAACGTATACCTACTCGTATTGAAGAAATTTGCAAAACTTCGGTGCTAATGAATGATATTGGCCAACATCATGAATAGGTAATCAAAAAGTGTCCAAACGAAAACTGATAAAAATAAGATTCGTGGGTTAGACCCCCGGTATATGATGACCCCCGTTTAGTTAAGTTAAATTAAGTTATAACAGCCGATTTTGTCGTAATAAAAGTCATTTGTACCAGATACAGTCAGCGACAAATAATAATAATAATAAACTTTATTTGCACACAAAAAATACAGATACAGACAAATCATTTGTAGAAAAGAGTACAAAATAGGCGGCCTTATTACAACAACAAGCAATCTCTTCCTTGCAACCTTGGGCGAAAAATAATAAAATTAAAATGGGTGCAAGTAAAAATAAACTAAATAATAATAATAATATCTAATAATATAAAAGGGAAATACATATATTAAACAGAGTTTAAGCAATAAAAATTATAAAATGAATAAACATAGCTAAGGTAAATTTGTAAAATGACTCCGAAGGGTCAGGCCCTTGAACGACTCCAACGAGTCGCGAGCGAGCACTTCTGATGCGCTCAGGCAAAGAATTCCGTAACCGGACAGCATGCACAGAAAACGAGTAGGAAAGGAAATTAGTTGAATGAAGGGGAGTCACAAGAGCTAGGTTATACGCAGAACGCAAGGTAAGGTTTGAGAAAGTCGAACAGAAAGAGAAGCAATTTTGAAGATATGAAGGTGAAGTGGGTAGAAAGATGACAGTATACGGAAAGGAAAGAACGTGTAAGTCTCTACGCCCGCCGGCGAATTGGCAGCCATAATAAGCTGAGCTCGGAATATCGAGACATGGTTATATTTATTTATATTTTTTTTTATAAAATACAGTGAAAAAATTAAACGCCCACCCGACCCAGCCAGGAATCGAACCTGGGTCTTCCGCAATCCGGTGGGCGGCTGCACTGACCGCTATGCTACCGGGAAGGCTGACGTAAGCGCTGAATTTTGTCACTGCTTTTTAATGTTTTCAGAGTGCTTTAATAGCAGCACAGCGCCATCTATCCAACGGTCGTTGCAACTGATGGCCATGCAGATTCATCTTTGCAGATGAAATACCACAAATTTGACAACACAACGCTATAGTAAAATTTTACTTTTTGTTTTCAAGTGCTAATTGCTGCACTGAAGCTAAATTAAATATTTATATTTTTTTTTATATAAAATACAGTAAAAAAAAATTAAATAATTTAATTTAAATTAAATTTAAATCGTTTAATTTTTTCACTGTATTTTATAAAAAAAAATATAAATATTTAATTTAGCTTCAGTGCCGCAATTAGCACTTGAAAACAAAAAGTAAAAATGGTCATATTTCCTCAAGTTATAAATAAACCGAATACAGAGACAAAGTGTTTCTGAACTAAATAAGTAATTTAATTTCATGTCTATGATTATTATGACTTATGAGTATGATCCGTTACAGGTATAATTATCTCATTATATAGGTATTTTTTAACTATCAAAATATTAGACATTATTATTAGGTTGTCGTAGATACCTATATAATTTATTAGGTATTCAAAATTACCTTAATTAATTAGATATTAAATACCTATAAATCATCTGATTTTATTGAATGTGATTTTTAGGGATTTGTCATTAGCAGTCTAAATTAGGTAAACTTTCAAACTGGTTATATGTATTTATTTATAATAATAGGTTAGGAAGGCACTTTTAACTTATTACTTATATGTTTGTTGCCGATTCTCTTTATTAGTTAGGTAGGTAAGTAGGTAATAATTAAGAAAATTAGTTATGTAACTGTTTATTAATTGTCAACTTCCGGTAGTCTGTCACCACTTGGAATGCGACGTTATCGAACATAAGTACTTACATACTATTTAAATATTATTTAAAATTATTTGTTCTAAATGACATAAGTACATCGTCAAGAACTACTGCTCAAACTTTAAAAACAATGCCCAAAAGAACACAACTCAACCTAGGAGTTTACCGGGAACATTTACCTACTATTAACATAAACAAGCGGTACTGTTACATAGACTTCACCATTATGTATGCTTGGACAATCCCACACATACATAGGTACCTTACACCTATATTTGTTTACAGTTGCTTAAAAGCGGCAACTGACAACTCGCATCGTATTCAGATCAAACAGCTGATGCAGCTGCAGCTGACCCACAGCCTGCTTTTGGGTGACCACTCAAGAATACTTGGAAGAGGTCACGCATCGCATGACCCAGACACACTTTCACCATATTATCTCACTCATTGCACAACCACCCATAGCGGGCAGGAGAAAGTTGGTAACTTTAAAAGTTAGTACAAAATTACGAACCGTAAGCAGGAAGTATTTGGCACAGCCCGCCATGTTGTCACAATAATCACAAGCACAATTTTGTTTTTGGTAGAAAAGTAAAAGTGGTCCTTGTGTACCGCAGAGCACGCGGCGCGACACCGAGCCCGACTAAGTTACTCTATGCCCGCCTGCCGCGCGCCCGCTTGAATGCTAGTGGCCCCCTACCAGAACCTGCTGCATAAGGTACCTTTCATTATTCTGTGGCCATTCATACTTTGACGTCTTTGTTTATGTACCTATGTACAATGTTTCCTTAGTGTACTAGAGTGCTACTGCTGAACCATTGCGAACTGCTTTCATTCCTGTTACTTGAAAGTTGTACTTGTTTTGTTTACTGTTGTTTCATTGATTATTAAAACCTGAAACCTTAAAATTTTTCATAAGCTTACAGCCTACAGATTAGTAGCGACAACTAGGTAGGTACTACCTAGTCGGACGCATTATTTTACATTACTTAATTAATTTAAGTCCTTCGAACCTATGTTGAGCAACGGCATCGTACCTTTTGCGCCTAGGTATTACCTACCGCAACCAAATAAGCTGACAAATCAGAACATTTTGTAGGTACCTAGTATCTATCATCCATCATAAAGCATTGTTAAGTAGCTGGCTTAAAAATAGAAAATTACATAGGTACCTATGCAAAAATATTCTGCAACTAATATTAAAGATGTTGTAATATGAATCAACACAGATTACACGATACAGTATAAATATTTCGTATTCCTGCTATAACTTGAAAGTATACGATGATGAATATTATTCCACATCGACATAAGAAACGTGGCTCAATCAAGGTAGAGTATTTTGGCCTTTACAGTGTACGTAATAAGGTGTCTACAACTCCATGAAGTGAGTCGAGCGCCACAGGTGATTCATACAGCTTTATGTTAAAAGCATTCGTTCCACTTCACTCGACTTCATTTTGTCCGGCGCGGAGTGTTGTCAACACCAACATAGAGTCAGTTGTTTTGTGATATAATTTTCCTCCCGCTAGTTTTGTTGTGTCATTCGTGAATTAACTATACGTTTCCTTATTTATTCTGTGCTAATAGGATCATTACTTAAGTACCTACATCCAAATTTTTCCCCTAAACTTAAAGTTACGAATACTTAAACATTTTAGCAATTACTAATTAACTATACACTGCATTGCATGAAAAACAGCAACAGGCGTTAAGAAAAAGAATACAATAGTAGTTTTTTTTAAATCTGTCGCCATTATTTTCAACAAAAAAACATTAAATGATTATATTTATATTTAGTTAATTTTTCATTAGATAATTACCTAAGCATCGGAAACCAGCTGCAATATGGTAATCATGGACGTTGAAGAAAAATTGGATTCTATTGTTTGGTACGTATTTCTATCGTTACTATGTGAGTAGGTTATCATTTCTTTCAGCATGTTTGTACATATGTGTACATATCTTATCTTATCTTATCTTAGTGGGGCCTGTCGAGGTTTCCCTCTTGCAGTAACACTTCGACCCATCGGGATCTTTTGTGCAACCCCATCCTTTCACTCTTTTTCCATAAGCCATAAGTTTGGCAACGTCCCTAAGAGCGAAGAGCCTGAAGTCCTCCGGTTTCGGATAGACCAACCCCAGGAGTCCCATTCTCTTCCTAGCCAGAGAGTCGCAGTCACACAGTAGGTGCTGCATTGACTCCGTTTCCTCTCCACAAGTACAAGGTATTATTTTTGTGTGTACATAACTACATAGTCAATAAACGTTTACGGTAGGTAGAGCACGTTCTTGATAAATGAAACTTTTTTGAACTTGTAAAGTGAGCCTAAAACTACACGTTAAAGAGATTGAATTGTCATGGATGTCAAGAATGTAGACTAACACTTGTTTGTGTGTGCCGATGGCTAGGTGCAAGGAGCCGTGGGGCGAGCCCGTGGTGTGGGAAGGCGCGCGGCCGCTGCTGCAGCAGTGCCGAGAGGTGGCCGCGGCGCCGCCCGCGCCCGGCCTGCAGCAGATCATCGACAGGAGCAACCGGTTCCCGGCGCCCTTCCCCGTCGACACCGTCAGGTAACGACTTACCCTACCGTGTACAGACGCCTGCACATCAACCTATACAACACTGTAAAATTTCTACAATAAGTGCTTACAAATAAACATAGAATATGGTTCAAATAGTTATTTCTTGTTTTGTCTCTTTTACTCTAATTTGAAATGACGTTTACATGACAGGAACAAAACACGGAATAACTATTCCGAGCTTATTCTTTGTTTATTTGTAAGGCAGTTAAGGTTTATCCTTAAAAAATAATAACAATAGCCATCCATATTCATATTCATTTTCATATTTATTTATTGCATCTTGTTGTAAGTATACAGGTGTTACAAAAATTTTTACACAAATAAGAACCCTGTAAGGGCATGGCAAAATACTTATATACTATACTTACTTACTAAACTTATACATATTATTATTGTTACACTTAATTATAACGGTGCTGACATTTATTATTATTATATTAAGTATATTATATTTATTTATGTAACATAAAACTTAAACTAGGTACATAAATATTTATATTTACTTATTTAAGTTTCTAAATTAACTTCTAAATATTCCTTTATAGAATAGTAAGTAAGCTTTATAATATTTTTTGAGTAACAAAATATTTTTTGAAGTACGTTTACATCTACTGTTTACAAAGAGCTCTAAATTAATAATCTAAAATAAAATACCGCCTGAGCTAGGTAAACCCTGTTTTTCAGGCAAATATGGGCTATCTAAGTTTAATAATCTAACAGAAATAATAAAAAGTTGATACACAAAGAAATAAACTAAAAATTACTTATTAACGGTCAATAACCCCTTCGTGTCGTCTCAATTTTTGTAGTTCTTCCTGCACAACCTTTTTGCAGTTAGTTGCCATGCCATGTTTGATATGCCATATACATAAAGTTCAAAGTCTTTAGTTCGTAACTGTCGTGCCTTAGCACGTCTTGACCCAGATATGTACCTTTTCTTGCAATTCTTTCGTAGTATGTAATGACCTGTAGTTCCACTGGACGTAGTACATAATTTCTACGTTACCTTTTCAGATTAGAGAAGCTCAAATTAAATACCCCTCCGGAAAGACTGAAGAGGAATGCCGATTCAACGTACCCTCTCATCCACGAGCGGGTGCTGGTGCTCATGGCCAACTTCTTAGTCTACAAGAGGTAAACAACAAGTGGACGACTCGTCATAATTCAGGTCGAATTCTATTGTGAAGTATCTATCTTCCATCACAGTTATTGTTGCCACAGTGGTTTTAGATAAACTTTACAACAACGATATGGAACTTCACTTGCATAATATTTAGCCGCCTCTGTGGTCTAGTGGCTAAGACCACCGGTTTAAGCCCAAAGGTCCTGGGTTCGATTCCCAGCGGGGGGTATATGTTTGTGTACTCGCTTTGGTTGGTGGTAGGGCTTGTTAATCCGCCTGGCTAGCTACCACCATCTTATTTAAATATGTCGCCATAACATCAATGTTTGTAGCATGTTCCGGCAGCTAGAGATAAGATAGCCAGTGCCTCACTAGTTGAGGTTCCCGGGTGAAGTGCGCTTCCATAATTGGCCTTATCACCACTTTACATCAGGTGAGATCAAGGCACTGTGCTTACTCGTAAAATAAAAAAATAAAAAAAATCGCTAGCAATGTAATACTTAGTGTTGGTGTTGTGAGAATGGGTCGCGTGTAGCGGCGAATATGCACACGTCTCGTTTTCACAACTGCAATAACATTACAGCAGTAATTTTGCTTTCAGGTTTAAAATTAATAAATAATAAATTCTCAAGATGACAATAATACCTACTAAAATAACTTTCTTTACTTTCAGGAAGTATGGTTCGACAATAGAGAAGGAACTATACGAAGACATGACCATTCCGGAGCTCATCGACCGGCTGCTCCTAAAGAGAGCCCTAGTCTTTATAAAAGCTCAGGACCAATACAAACTGGTCACGCTAGAGATGGGGTGAGTGAATTTATTGAATATTTGGGAAACACAATTTATTGCAATTCTTACATGTTAGCTTGTTAGTTCTTTTAAATATTAACCTTTTTTATTAGACTCAATTGACGGAACGAAATAATGACGTCATGGTTTCCATTCCCATACAGTTTCTATTGAAAAAAAACGCTTTGACAGTTGTTAATAAGTTTCTCCATTGGGTAGGCAACTACCCAATAAATAGATACTATCTTACTTGCCTTTAAGTGTCGGAACATATATTCCTACATTGCTGTTATGGCGAATATTTGAAACACGATTTATTCTGCACACTCACTACGAAGTTTCATGTTGTTATTTCATTAAATGTAATGGGAATTTTCAGTATCGGCCTATCCAGTAGGCCATCAAAGTTGTATTTGGTGATGTGATGAGTGTTTTTAAAATAGGTATGTGTTGTCACAGGGTAGACGGGTGGGAGGCGGTGGGCACTGCCGAGGAGAAGCCGCCTCTGGTTCTGTCTAACTGCCTCAGCTACGACGAGATGAAGCTGTCGGCGCTGGTGTGCGTGAGCGGCTACACCGAGTGCATCAACGACGGCGCGCGGCGCAACCACGCCGTACCGCAGCGCCGGGCCGTCGAGCGGCAGGCGGTCGTCATCGGTACGCTAATGAGGAGATGGAGTCAATGCAGTACCAACTGTGTAATTCATATAATATTATATTAAAATCAATATTTTTGAATGCTAAAAATTTCAATAGTTTATTAGTATATTTGTGTATCTTACGGATATAATATGTAAGTAGGTATATTATTGTATATAGATTTGAAATGTTGTATGTTGAACGAGGTAGTAAGGGAATATATCACACGAATTCCATTGTCGTCAATTGATGCATAACTTGCTTATGCCAAGCAGTCTTCGCTTGCTTTACATGTGTTGTTTATGTACAGTCGCGGGCATTAACACGTAAACAATGTAACTTAATACAATGGAATAAGAGACAAAACTATTCAAAAGTGTATGCATGTTTTTGCTCGTGGCTGTATGTTTATGTGTATGTTTATGGTTAAATGGTACTTTTTTTATTATTTGTCTTTGTGGATAACGGTGTTGATTGTCCGATTATTTAAATGTAAATCTATTCACTATGTAATATATATTGGTCAATTGTTTGTTGTCCCAAATAAAATTAAAAAAAAAAAACTGTGCGATTGTGACTACTCAGCCTCATTTAGAGTATATATACCTACATATAGAAATAGAGGACAAGGAGAGTAGTTTGTGATATTGTAATGACCCTTGTCAATAATTCTTCGCTATTTCAGCACGACATCTGAAAGCATGCAAGTCAAACAGTTATGTGACCTTGCATGGTAAATTAAATCCTTACAGTACCTTACTACTACTAAGGCTTAACAATAGCACAAAGAAATCCCGAAAATACAGGTTCTTCCAAATCAAAGTGAGAACTGTGTCCTTGCTGAGTTTCTTGCCGGTTCTTCTCAGTCCGAGATCTCCCACCCTGTTGTAGACTTGCGAACCGATGGCATAGTGACATTCATAAGTGCTATTTGTAGCCTAAAATGAATAAATGATTTTGTGCCTAACAAATAAACAAAGAATAAGGTCCGAATAGTTATTACGTTTTTTCTCTTTCACTTTTATTTGAAATGACGTTTCCATGAACATACACGAACAAAACACGGAATAACTATTCGGACCATAATCTTTGTTTATTTGTAAGTACTTACTTCGAATTTTGTTTTTTTTAACTCTTTTATTTATTGTTAACAATGTTCAGGTGTGGTGGGTCCCCGGTTTAAACGCTTGAACCGCATGGACTACGAGGATATCGTGGTGACAGAGCGCCAGAACCGCGCCGAGAACGGCTACGGCGGCGGCGGCGGCGGCGGCGCGGAGGGCTGCGACCCCGCCCGCCGCGCGTGGCGGCAGCTGTGGGACGACTTCTATCAAGTGAGTGTTCACACGCCTGCACAACACACTACCACAAACTGTCAAATATGTATCATTTACTTAGTCGGAATCAGTAGGTCCTGATCACCGATAAAAAGACTTTATGTAATTTTTTTTTTTTGACAACATCACATTGTTCCGATATTACTATTTAAACTATCACGGTCACTTGCATTAGAGTAATTATTAACGGGGTTCTTACCATGTTTATTATATATTATTATATTATATATAAGTGAGTATCCGATATTCCGGTAGTGAAGTTTTGCGGGTGGGTTTCAGGAGCAGACAAACGATATACCCTCTTCCTACAGTCGTTCCTTGCGCTTGACGCCCGTACCACTGGTTTTAGGTCACTATTCCCTCGGAATTGCTGACGATTTGGATACTCACTTATAATATATAATAAACATGGTAAGAATCCCGTTAATAATTACTCTAATCCTCAATAGACTTTGAACTTTACGTATATTATGGCATATGGTTGAACATTTATTGAAGAAATTTGTCAGTTATTATTTGTAAACCTATTACAAACTGTATCCTATACCGTCCAGCTGCCGAGTATCACGAGCTCGCAGCTACCGGCCGAGCTGTCGGAGTGCGCGGGCGAGCGTGTGTTCAGCGAGCGGTGGGCGCGCGTGCACGGCGGCGGCAAGGCCTTCGACAACGCCGCGTACGCGCGCCGGCTGCAGCTGCTCGCGGACTCCGTGCTGGTGGAGGCCAGCCACCGCGCCGAGAAGGCGGGCAAGTTCGCCTTCCTCAACGTCATCGGTGCTGGTGAGTAGACAATGTAAAATGACTGAATCTGGTTTGATTTTTTTTGTTCTTGTCTGTGTCTATAGTAAAACCAAGAAAAAACGAGCCAAACCACTAAAATCAAAGTGACTGGAAATTTCCTGTGTTTGACCGTAAATAAAACATTGCTGGTAAGTGCCGCAGCCTGTACTAGGCTGACTGAGGTTGTAGGGTTTGACAAAGACATGACGTTTTTGTTCTACTAAGCCGGCCAATAATGTACAGTACGGCCCCTTTAACGGAAGGCGGCATCGCAACCTATGGACTTTCGCGACATTAAAGCATATGATTTATAACGAGTACGTTGCCAATTTAAAACTTTAGTTCGCAAGCGTCTTTCACCTCACCTCATCCTCATACCACTTCGGCAAGTAAGTGGTCAAGTCTCCCCCCCCCCCCCCCCCTATTTATATGCCTTGTAATTTCACTCACTTTAGTACTCCTCTGCCACCCTTTTGGTAAGTGTTAATAAGTGTTGATGGTCGGAGGGGCAGAGGGAGACCAAAGAAAAGATGGATGGAATGTGTGGCCGATGATATGAATGTGAAGGGAGGGACGGCACAGGTGACGACTGATAGAGGAGAGTGGAAGAAGCGAACCAGGGCAGGTCGAAGAAGAAGCATAAAACTATTTTTAATTACAAACTAGACAACACGACTCTTGCTCGTGTATCTACTATCTACTATCTCCACTCCTTTTGGGTTACCGTCTAGCTAGTAAGGTTAACCAAATATGTTACTGTACTCATGCATTGATTGTAATCTGTTTGTGTACCTATAGAAATAAATAAATAAATAAATAAATAAAGGATTTGGGTGTCACATTTGATGAATGTCTATCTTTTCGCGACCATATGGTATCATATGATAACATAACATCAAAAAGTCTACAGATGCTAGGATTCATGATAAGGACCACAACATCTTTCAAAGGTTCTCAAAATTTTCTTCACCTTTACTATAGCCTCGTCAGAACTAACTTTGAGTACGCCTCTGTTATTTGGTCTCCGCACTATGCAGTAAACTCAGGCAAAATTGAGAGTACAGAAAAAGTGTCTTGAAATATTGAGTTATAGATGCGGACGTCGGAGAAAATTATCATCTTACTCCGAAAGGTTAAGCCACTTCCGAGTAAAACCACTTGAAACTCGACGTAAACAGCAAGATTGCATTTGTATTTTTTTTAAATATTAACGGGTAATAGTAAATAAATAAATAAAATAAATAAATTGCTGTGTTCGCGTTTGAAAGGGTACTTGATCCAGCAAAATTACAAAGCATAGAGATATAAAAACACTGCGACATCGAGCTCCTCTGAACTGTTGTATAGTACGTCAAATGTACGTGAACCAAGCATATGGCGTTCGTCCAGGTCTGGGCGTGTGGCGCATGTCCGCGCACCAGGAGGGCGTGTTCGTGCTGACGGTGCTGCAGTGCGCGCGCCGGCTGCTGCGGGCGGGCCGGCTGCCGCGGCTCGCGGACCTCAACTTCGCGTACATACAGCCCTGCGATAGCGTGCTGGGTAAGCGACGGCCTTAACAGTTTTTTTTTAGTTGATAGCTTCGTGCAGTTCGCATATTTAGCCAGTGTCAAAGTAATTTTCTTACAAGATATATAAATAGATATATTTTGTTAATATTTGATGATGATGAATGATAACAGTAATGAGAAGTGATAAATGATATACCCCCAACCCCATAGTATCTCAGTAAAGACGTGGTCGGGCTTTACTAAGACCTCACGCGGACTTCTTGAGAGAATTTGAAAAGTGACGTTGCACTGTTTTGATTCATTTGCCAACACTCATGCACATTCACGCATTCATGCATTTTATTATTTTTCGCCTAAGGTTGCCTGGAAGAGATTGCTTGTTAGCAATAAGGCCACCTATTTTGTACTATACCTTTTCTTCAATTTGTCTGTATCTGTATTTTGTGTGCAAATAAAGTTTATTATAATTATTATTTTTATTTAATTTAAATTTTAGATTTAGGTTTTTTATAAAAATTATACCTATAAAAGTAAAATATAACAAAATATCATACAAAAATACAACTTTTATAAAAACCTAAACCAAGAACGCCGCCAGCAGCGAAGCAGGACTCAAGCTACCGGCGATTAAGGCAATTATTATTGTTATTATTATTCACGAACACTTAATGGTTAATTATCCACCATTATTTCACAGTAATTTTCAATATAGAAAATAAAACAAAACCGCAGACATGACTCTTCACACTCCTGCCAAGAAGACCACCGATATCTTCGTATTTCTTCTTTACCCGAGCGACGACCTTACGCTCATTTTAGTATTTTGTTATGGGAATCACATGCATTAATTCTAAGTTAGAATAAGGCCGAAGATGGAAGCGCACTCCACCCGGAGTCCCAAGTGCAGCGCGCTTCTCATCAGCCAAAATAAAAAACTATTTTGTATTTCCTAGTTTGTACTTACTTACCCCTCGACAAAAGATTTTTGGTATTTAACAAAATTCTATGGGATTTTCTGTAGATTTTATCTTCCAGGTTCCATTTCTTACCTGAATATTCTTCTTTTATTCGCAGAGTTCAGGGTGCCTAGTGTGAATTTTGTTTACTATCCTTACGATTCTCAATTTCGATTTCGATATTTGATTACGTTTACGATAACGAAAATTAGTATGGGATTGAAGCAGTGTACTACAAGTAAATAACAATTAAATGTTACCTAATTGGTATATAAATTGTTTATGATTGTTATAATTTTCGAACACAAACCAATAACATGCTTTTTTTTTTTATTTTAATAATGTTATTTCTTTTTATGCATGTTATTTCAGCTTTGTTTAAAGAGGAGGAAAGACGTGGCGGTCTATTAAACTGGTTAAGATCATTTTGGACCCCAGAAGAAGATCCACCGAAGAAACTATTTCTGAGCGAGGATTCCCACCCATTAGGTTCGTGTGGAATTGAATTTATAAGTTAATCATGGGTTAACAGGATAATTTTGATACATTTGTTTATAGCACATTACCTAAAATCAATATGCTTTAATGTTTCATTTCGTTTAGTGTTCGCGTAAGCTTTAGAAACAATATCAAGTAATTTTTTTTTTTTATTTCTTTATTTTTAAGAGACTTTTGCCTTTTGGCATGTCAGTCCCATTATACCCAAACTATTGGCTTAACTCTATTAATATTAGAAGGGAAAGGGAATCACTGTCTGCAAAACTTTATTAAATTACACAAAGATATAGTAACCTCGGAATTTGGGTTATGTAAAATGCTTTGAATAATGCCAACATCTAGACGGTTAATGTTAAATTTGTTTATGACCGATTCCCTCTCCCTTTGATTCCTGTCACATTCCATCAATAGATGTACGATGTACGTCTTCAATTTTCCCACACATACTACAATTGGGCGAGCTTTTTTTCTCTTTATTAAATACGCGAACGTCTTCGATGGATAGTGACCGGATCTTATTCTAAATAGTAACTTAATGTTACTTCTATTTAATTTTGTATTTACAAACCAAGGTACTCGAAGAGGCTGACATTGAATTGTTTTATACCAAATACCTTTGGATTTTGAGCGTTCATCAAAATATTAAAGTAAAATAATACTGTTTGTTTCACAAAACTTTAAAATCAAAGACCAACCCTGCCCGGTCCTAACTTGTATAAGTTGCATGACCGCCCTACTCGCAGGGTGTTTATCTTTTTATTGTGTCTTGTACTTTATACCTGTATTTTTGCACAAAATTACTATTTAACTGATAAGTAAGACTTATCTAGTTAATTGAATAGATTCGTTGATGATTTAGTATCTACGGCGCAAAGCATGTCGACGCGTGTCGAGCTATGTGTGCTGTATTTATATGGTGATGGCTTTACATGCCTTTCGAAGCACGGAGTAGTTCGACATGATACATTTTTTGGTCACCCATCCGATGCGATGCGATGCGAAAATTGCTAACCTTAATCAATCGCAATCGCTGATACGCGTTAACCACAGCGCCAACGAGCTCCTTTTTCTTGCATGCTGCTCCTTTGACTTGCACGCTCTCAGATATCTTTTTTTTCATGACTTAACTACTGCTAACGCAGCCGAGACCTTTGCGTTCACGCGCCTGATAACGATGTCTGTGGTCATTTATTTATTTATTTATTTATTTATTTATTCAACAATGTTTCAACAGCATTTATCTAAACACAAGATACAGAAGATGTTACTTAAACATTAGCCAATTACAGAAACATATTATGTTACTAAAACATGTTGACATAATTAATGAACGCAGGTAGGTAGTTTAAAAATTAAAAAAGGTAGGTAGATTAAAATTTTGTCGAATGATAACTTACAGAATAAGTGTGAATCTGATTGTATTGTGTCGATGTGTATTAGTGCGTGTGAGTGTAATATTGTAGTTGGTTTACATGGACGCTCGAATTGATTATGACCGTGGGTTATTAATTGTAGTATACATTCAAATATTTTAAAGATTCAATTAAAACACTCTTTTAACTTAACTTAAGCTCATGAACTGCAGTTTTGAACATAGTTTTGGATGTTGCAAATATATCAATATCTGAATAAAACTTATTGTACGTTTTTGGTAATCTAATAGACATATCATTAGCTCCGTAGTTTGTGCGCACTAACGGTACATGAAAAAGATTGGTATGACGAGTTCTTTTACCAGGGGCATTCAAGTTGAGTATTCTATTTGATAGTTTAACACAGTCTAGCTTTCCAGAACATATATCATGAAATACAGCCATGTCTTGCATCTCACGTCTGTCAGCCAGAGTTATGAGGCTGTACTTTTGGCATGCTTCAGCGTAATCATCAATTGTTAATTTGCTTCTAAAATTTAAATATTTAACGAATTTCATTTGGAGGCGCTCAAGGGAATGCCTGTGAGTCACGTACTGTGGATTCCAAACTGTGCTGCAGTATTCGAGAACACTTCTGATATAAGCATAGTAAAGCACTTTTATGCAAGGAATGTCAGAAAAATCACGCGTGACCCTTATTATGAAACCCAAGTTTTTGTAAGCCTTGTTTATTATATATTCAAAGTGACTATTAAATGTAAGTTTTGAATCGAGATAAACCCCTAAATCTTTCACAGAAACAACCTTATTCAGACTGACGTTATTTAATTTAAAATCATAATCAATGGGATTCTTACGCCTAGTGAATTGAATGTGTGCACATTTTGCAACATTGACTGTGATACGGTTAGTTGTGTAATACAGTGATAGTCTGTCTAGGTCTTCCTGCAGTTTAATGCAATCCTCAACTGTATTAACCTTCATATAGATTTTAGTGTCATCGGCGTATAATAAAAGCTGAGCATGTCTAAAGCACAATCCGATGTCACTTATGTAAGCTTATTTATTTATTTTATTTATTTAGGCGGCGTCAACGTTCAGCTGCAGCGGCGCGAGCCCTCGGCGGCGCTGCACAGCGACCGGCTGCTCGTGATGACCTACCCCTGGGACGGGAACGCGCATCCCGGGAATGAGTTCTGGTCAGTACCGTTGTGAATCGATTTGAAAAAATCAAGTACTTATATACTATTAAAAGTAAAAAGTCTATAGCTGTCCCACTGCTGGACAAAGGCCTCCATCATTGAAATCAAGTTATCAATACAATTGATGTGTTACGGCTTAATCACCACGCTTGCCAATCGCGAGTTGGTGATCACAAACCCGGGTTATGCATCGGAAAAACACACTTTACCCGATCTGGGAATTGAACTAGGGACCTTCTGATATCGGGCCAAACGCTTTACCACTTGGCCACCGAGCATTACGTAATAATATTAAGTAATATTTTTTTAATGAAAATCAACGCTGTAGCGATTCTGTAGCAGTACCATCGACTAACTTGTGCCGTAATTTGCACTTGCATTGCAACTTAGTTAAGTGTCTGCAACATTGGCGAACGTTGTCGACTAAGCACACTAAGCATTATTGTTTACATAAATAGTGATGTAATTAGCATTAAGATGTCTTCTATAGTAATATTTTAAAGAGGAAACCTTTGTATTTTTGTATGTATGTATGTTTGTAAGGAATAAACTGAAAAACTACTGGACCGATTTAAAAAATTCTTTCACCATTAGAATGTTACATTAGTGCTGAGTAACAGGCTATATAAAAAAAACCGTACGTGCGAAGCAGGGACGAGCCGCTAGTCTCATTATAAACTAAAAAAAATCGGCCAAGTGCGTGTCGGGCCATGCGCAGTGTAAGGTTCTCAGCGGATTCTGAGAAGAGGGCTTTTATGAACATTTATTTAATGTAGATACTACCGGTTTCACACACCTGACAAAGTTATTTAAGTAGTTCCCAATGAGGAATTTGTACTGCGCCAAATACATTTTATAAGTTAGTCGACTGTTGACTGTTGACTTGTTGACTACGGAACCCTATAAGAGACCAATGTTGGAAATTTCACTAACGAATAATGTATTTATAAGGTTGGGCAACTTAAACTCGTCTGGCGACCCGGCGGCAGCGTGCTCCACACAAGTCAGCGAGCTTCACAACGCGCACATCAACCCCGCGGTGACGGGATGCAACGCGCGCGTCGCCGGCGCCCGCCTGCGCCCGCTGGCCGACCACTGCACCGCGCTGGGACTGTGACGTCACTAACCACACAACGCGCGCGTCGGCACAACCGGCTCGTTGCGATCAACCGGAATACCTACGAGTTATCACAAACAACCAACGCTCGCTGGCGGCAACCGACTCTCGCTACGTGCCGGCAATCAGCATTCGTGCAGCTTACGAGTTGCCGGCAACTAACTATAGTTACTGCAAGCGGGCAAACAGCTAACGTGTAGTCAACATCCGACTGGCAGCCAATGGCAGGACACGATTCATGAACACTGAATATTCTTATAAGATTCCACACGAATGCTTAGAGCTTCCTAAAGACATAATAATGAAACTATACTATTAATTTTACTTAAATTAAAACTATTAATTTATGCTTGTAACTATTATATAACCTATTTAAAATTTAAACTGTGTTTATTTAACCCGAAGTTAAGGCAAGTTATAATTTATAAGTTAAAAAAGCAAAAGTGGTTGCGCCAGTTGGTGACTTTTGAATTTGCCGCGCAAATGCATTCGTTGCACACACGTTGGTCGAGGCCGAGCCAGCCACCGCGAGCGTAGGCAAATTGTTACAAGGCAAGTCCTACCATCCACACATTTGGCAAGTTCGAAGAAGACCAGGGGACCTACCGCCTAACTCTATCGCTATTGCTCTCGCTATCGCGCTCTATAGTTTATGGCGTCATCTTGCCATTTCGAAAGCGGTATAAAAGCAATATCGAAAGCTATAGGCTATAGCTTTCGATTTTGCTTTCATATTGCTTTCATATCGCTTTTGAAATGACAAGATGAACGCCATAAACTACAGAGCGCGATGGCGATAGAGTTAGGCGGTCGGGGGGCAGAGCAAACTGCCAATGTAGGCAAATTTTGTGGAGCTGGCCACACGTTGTACGCCGTCAGTTTTTATTGTACAAATTGAAACGATATGAACGACTTATTGCAGCTGCTGCTATTTATTTAATGAGCTCGTATAATCATTATGTCCGTGTATACATAGAAATGAATTAGATACTAACAACTTAACCTACCTACTTCTTTATTTTAATTAGGTTCGAGTACAATACATTTTTTTTAAACGGTTTTATTTAGCTTACCCTGTTTATTCATTTGTTTGGGTCAAATCTAGTAATTGAAATTTGACCACCTTTTTGTTGACAGATTGATCTGAAATTTGGTACACACCTATAATTCTGATGACAATTTATTTCAATACATTCAGTATCATTGTAAATCCAAGATGGCTGCCGCTATATAATGGCGGGTTACATATTTTATCACTACTACCTCAATATGGGTATCAAATGAAAGGGCTTGATTAATAGAATAAAAATAAAATTAAAAATGAAAAAACTAAAAACTTGAAAATAAAAAAAATGAATAAAAAAAACAAAAGAGCCTTAGTAGCCACGATGATGTAACATTTGACTTCTCTTTTGACATCTCTCACCTTTTGAAAGCAATATTACAATAGAAAATAGAATATAAAATTAACAATGACGTATATTTTTTTACAAATCAAAGAGAATGCAGTAAATACTCATTAGAAGACATTTGACATACTTGGATTTGTGTATCAATGATCTGCACTTTATTGAGACTTATTATCAACAGTAAATATTTATTAATATAGTTTAATAGTCTATTCAAATGGTTGAAATCAATATTACAATAGAAAATAGAAATCATAAAGAAAATGCAGTAAATACTCATTAAAACACATTTGACATATCAAAATGATGACACAATAAGTCACATAAAATAATAATGTCATGTTCATATCAAAATTCATTCATTCATTCATTCATTCATTCATTACAAAATTGCGCGCTTCTCCGCGTCCCTGTTACACACTTCCGTCCCATTTCTACGAAATCACTCCTACAAATTATATCCTACAAAATATAGAAGGCGAGCGGAAAGATGTTACACATAAAAAAAAATTAAGTTATCGGTTTTATTGAAAATTTTACTAAAAGTTAAAAACAATTCGGTAGGTCTTAAGTACAGGTACAGGTAAAAAAACTTTTTAATAACAAGCTTTTATTACTTGTTAATAAAAAAAGGATCTAAAAAGTTAAAAATAATTAAAACCTGATAATAAGATTTTTTTTATAAATAATAGCGTGATGCCCAATGCGAAGCGGGCTAATACCAGTATAGTGATACTGGTATTAGCCCATTCATAGTGATGAACGATGAAATACACTCGGCGTCAAAAAAATCGCACCTTTTAAAAATCATCTTTAAAAATTCTTAAACCTTATGTAGAGGATAGTGTTGGGTATCATTAGAAAGGTAACAAAAAGGAGTATCAAAAAACAATTAAATTTAACTTTCTGTTTAATTATAATTATACAAACAACATTAAAATTAATAAAATAATAAAAATCCTTAATTAAGTCCTAATTAACAACAGATAATTTACAAAGAAAAATGTACAAAAAGTGTCTTAAAATTAACTTAAAATCTAGTGTTACCCCCCCTTGCCCTGATCACGGCTTCCATACGGTCCCTCATGGACCTCACCAACTTCAGGAGCTTTTCTTGAGGGATAAGCCCCCATTCTTCAATCACCGCGTCTTGGAGCTCCTGTAGAGTCGAAGGAGCTGGATCCCGAGATCGAACCTTACGTTTAAGATGGTCCCAGAGGTGCTCTATAGGATTCAGATCCGGACTTCGCGCTGGCCACTGCATCACAGAGATTTGGGACCTCTGCAAGAAGTCGCTCACGATGCCTGCAGTGTGAGCGCGAGCGTTGTCGTGCATTAATGTGAACCCCTCGCCAAAAGATTCGGCAAAGGGGACCACATGCACTTCCAGGACCTCAGTGACATAGCGGCGAGCAGTCAGCGACCCTTGTCCGCGAGCACCTCCAGTCCGGGAGACGCAGACAAGGTCGGTTTTGCCGGCAGCAGACATACCGCCCCAGAACATGCAGGATCCGCCACCATATTCCACCGTCTCCTGGATGCAGGCTTGGGCGAAACGTTCACCCTGCCTCCGGTATACTCTTCTCCGTCGGTCGTTGCAGAAAAGACACACTCGCGTCTCGTCTGAGAAGAGAACAGCTCTCCACTGCTCAAGGGTCCAATCGACGTGGTCACGAGCAAACTGCAAGCGGGCTCGCCGATGCGCTGCAGTCAATTTTGGACCCGTAGCAGCTCTGTGGGCCGCTATCTTCTTCTCCTTCAATCTTCTTCTAACCGTAGATACGCTTACGGTGCGTCTGCGAACTGCCTGGAGCTGCTGTTGCAACTCAACAGCGTTGGAGAAACGATTTCTCAAAGAGTTCGACACAACGAACCGGTCGTCTCTTTCCGAAGTGCAGCGACGTCTACCCGAACCGTGTCTGCGGATATAGCCACCGGTCTCTATGAAGCGCTGGTACACTCTTCGAACGGAATAACGGCTCAGGTTCAGTTGCCGGGCGACATCACACTGCCGCACCCCTGATTGCAGTAGTGCAACCACTTGAGCGGCTTTATCAGCTGTGGTATCCATCAAAATCTGTGCGTGTGTCCTCTTCAACGGTTGAATAGCGAATGACCCACATTGAACCCGTGTTGACCGTTTTATACCCACAAAGGAAGCGCAACTAGCAACTCTCACGGGTAGCAAAATTTGCATCGAATTTTTGTGACACTTTATTTGTTGCATTAGGTTTTATTTGATAATGAAAAGTAATGTTTTTTATTAAGTTAATTAAGTAACCTTGTAAATAAAATCATAATTAATGCGACTGCATGTGCATATCAAGAGTAAATGACATTTGAAAGTGATTTTCTAAGAGGTGCGATTTTTTTGACGCCGAGTGTAGTTGAAATAGTTAACTCGACAGTTTTCCTGGGTAGGTATTACCTTGGATCACAAATTACAATGCGGTTATCATATCGCTGCCCTGGCTGGAAGAATCAGCTCAGCTGCCTATGCGGTTAGAAAAATAAGGTCACTTACCTACTGATGTAGAAACGGCAAGATTGGTTTACTTTAGTTACTTTTTGAAACCATTTTTGTGTTACAGAAAAGAGCCATTCGAGCTATTTATAGCCTTAAGCCCCGTGATTATTCAAGCAGATTAATATTTTAACTGTAGCGTCACAGTATATTTATGAAAATATCGTTTATGTTTATAAAAACTTAGATAAATTCGAAAAAAAAGGAATACCCATAATTTTAACACAAGAAATAAAAACAAACTTGCCGTTCCAAAAGATAGACTCAATAAGGTCGGTAATTAATTTGTTGGGAAATGTATAAAAATATACAATAAAGTGTCTTTCACTCTAACAACACGAATTGCCACTACACAAGTTTAGGACAGAAATAAAACAAGGTCTAATGAAAAATGGTTACTATAAAATTAATGATTATTTTAATGATAACAATGTGTGGTCATCTTAGTCTGCTCGCCTGCACATGTTATTTCACATTGTAAGTAGTTACACTTTTGTATTATAAAAGTTTATTTATTACACAGTCGAAGAATATTTAGATGATAAAACCGCCTGGTTATAATAAAAAAACACATTATACTCTATTTGAATCAATATAATAAAATTAATTTTTACATTGATATGATAGCCTTTATCAGCAGTGTCCTACAGATAACAAACAGGGTTGCGTTAAAAAGATCATTAAGTTTTTATTTAGAGTATCTTGAGTGTCTCTCTTTATTGTCTCTGCGGTGGTGGCGTGGTTTAATATGGTTGAGCGAAGCGATGGCTGATTCATATGTCATACTCGTGAACGGGTGCCGCCTGTGGAGGCTGGTCTGCTCTTGCATACTTATCTTATTTTTAGTATTATTCATTATAGTTTGACTTTGTTTCTCTTAAACAATTTTTTACTTTTATTAGAGGACTGTAGAGCGGTACTGTATGATATTGTGGAAAATGAAATTTTTACCTGATGTTTTGATAACTTACATTTTTTTTAAACTTTTTGTGGTTGTCTTCTATATTTTTATATTTATTTGTGATGGAAAGTGTCCTGCATAGGGCATTTTCCAATATTTTTGACGCTGTAAGGGAGAAAAGAGCTGGACACTTGTTGAGTTTCTTGCCGGTTCTTCTCAGTACAAGATCTTCCGCCCAGAGTAGACTTACGAACCGATGGCATAGTGACATTCACAAGAGCTACTTGTAGCCTAAACTGAATAAATGATTTTGAATTTTTGAATCTTAGATGATATGGAAAGACTTGCTGCGTTGAGCCAAAACTACAGAAGAGAGATTATAAAAAACCTCAAGATATGACAGAAGAGGGCATGGGGTGGGTAGTAGGTAAATACAGTTTAAAAAACCATACTCACGGGTAAATAAAGGTTAACTCTTTGGTGGCCGAATGGCAACGCGCTCGGCCCGATACCTGAAGGTTCCTGTTTCAATTCCCAGGAAGGCCGGGAATCCTGGGTTTGTGTTCACCACCCCGCATTTGGCAAGCGTGGTGATTAAGCCATTTCCTATCAATTGTAGCGATGATTTGATTCCAATGATGGAGAATAGGTACTTAACGGTGTAACGGTGGCTTAACGGGTAATAATGACCTATCCTAGGTTATAACTTTATAACGATGCAAATGCTAATACCCGTTATGAATCACTGAGCCATTATTTTCCTCAGTGTTAAGATTATTACGATATCAAATATTGCGATAAACAGGTTCCGACGAGACCCGCCATTGCTACACTGCGGCGCAATGCTACAATTTGCTTACTGATATTAAACCCAACAGCACAAATAATAAAAACGCTCAAACGCATCTGCCTCGTTGGCTAGCATTAAATTGTACCTAGGTACGTTGTCGCAGGTGATTCATGAATGCGCCCTCTTGGAAGCCGCTCGCGCCATTGGCAGCGGTTCAACTTCATTCTACCAATTCAATTCCGTAACATTTTTACTAGAATCCAAGCACCACGCGCGCTCTCTTGCTACATTGTGTGGCTGGCTTCGTTCAAACCGTCAGGTAATAAGCAGTTCCTAACTTAAACATATCAAGTAAGCTCGGAACAGTCCGATCGCAGCTGTTGCGAGGTTCCATGCCCGTGAAGAGGTTGTCTGTGTGTGCGTTCCTCGCGCGTTTGTATGAAGCTCACCTTCTGCAGGCTCATTATTTTGTGATTGTAGCTAAACAATATAATTCATCGGCGGTTTGTAATTCTAGTCAAAAATATGGGACAACTAGCTGATATATTTTCTAAGGATTCATAAATATTGAGAAATCTCATTTCCAGATTGGAGCAGCTCAAATTAAATACGCCTCTAGAAAAGCTAAAGAGGAACGCGGAGTCCACGTACCCTCTCATTCACGAGCGGGTGTTGGTCCTAACGGCGAACTTCCTCGTCTACAAAAGGTACGATAGCTATCTCCAATATTTGACCAGTTGAAAGAAATCCGTTATTTGCTAGTTTTGCTAGTGTGCAAATGTGGACCGAAGATAATAATGTTTGTTCTACTTCCAGGAAGTATGGTTCGAGCATAGAAAAGGCAATGTACAAAGACATGACAAAACGAGAAACGAGCAATTTGACTAAGATGATACTATTTGCCAAACAGTGTATGAAGAGTACCAATAGAAAAACTGGTCAGGGAAACCAGGGTTACACTCTTAATATAATGCAAATATGCGGTCTCTGCCCGCCCTGCCCTGTCACTTCATTGTTCTTCTGCAATACCATTTCTTACCATTTCTTCAGTATGTGAGTGTTTGTATGAAGTGTGTTTGTGATTGTGTCACAGTGTGGACGGGTGGGAGGCGGTGGGCACTGCCGAGGAGAAGCCGCCTCTGGTGCTGTCTAACTGCCTCAGCTACGACGAGATGAAGGTGTCTGCGCTGGTGTGCGTCAGCGGCTACACAGAGTGCATCAACGACGGCGCGCGCAAGAACGCCGCAGTACGTCAAGACAGCGGCGTGCAGAGAGAAGCCGTCATCATCGGTGAAGAGTGCTCTGATAACCCTGTAAGCCTGTAAACGTATCCCACTGCACCATCCCAAATAATAATAGTGAACAATGGCACGGGGAGAGCACCCCGACCACTAATAGATTTATTTATTTCAGGCAACAAACAATGTACAACATGTTAAAATACAGAAGCCCATATAATAGATACTAATGAATGTAATGTCAAATGAATAGACACGTTCATAAACTACATATTGCAGGTCTGGTCGGTCCCCGGTTCAAGCGCGTAAATCGCATGGAATACGAGGACATGGTCGTGTCCGAGGAGCTGAACCGCGCCGAGAACGGCTACGGGCGGGCGGGCGGCGCGGGCGGCGCCGGCGACCGAGCGCGCCGCAAGTGGAGGGAACTCTGGGCAGACTTCTATCAAGTGAGCCGTTAAAGCAGCCTGTGACATTAATTACATCACGAGATTTTTTTTTTATTAAGCAAGCGATTCAGTCAGAGTTCAGAGTTACCTATTTATTCGATTTTGCGATTGACCAATATCTTACATAAGTATATAAATTGAAAGTGTATATGTAGTTTAAGATGGAACATGCCTGCTTATATGGTCACTCACTCTGGCCATAATTTTTAGAAATATTTTTCAATTAATTGTGTAGTTACGTGAGTAGACAGTACCGTATTCACCTAACGATGACTTGTTGTTTCAGCTCTTTTTAAAGCAGACGGCGTGACCAGCCACGAAGCATTGGTTCGTGAGACCAGCAATGAAGGAACGGCTCCACCAAAAAAACTGTTTTTGAAAAATATCTCTCACCCAAAGGGTAGGAAAAAACATTGCTAACTATTTCTTCTGTGCTGATGGTTACAAAAACAATAGAATAGAATACAACCACGCTTTGTACTCTCCCAAAGTCCCAAATAAAGGCAAACATATAAACCACAGCTAACGCCAAACAACTAAACCTAAACGAAACGGTTAAAATCTGGTTAAAATCCACTTATCCGTTATTGCCGCCAAGCACGTCTACCTTGACTTCTACCATAGATTCTGAGACCATGCAACAAAATCAACAGGATACACAAAATCGAGGGTAATTTAGTAAGATCACCTTTGCCCAAACAATAAAAAAGTGCTTCGTAGCCAACCGTACAAATCAAAAGTAGAAAAGTTCTTGGCGGGAAATTGAAAAAACATTATTATTTTGCTTTGATCTATGTTAGTTTGCTTTATTTATTTAAAATTTCATGTAGTGTTAAATGTTATTGAGAAATATCATGTTGCTGAATTCATACAAATAAATAGTATCGAATATTATTGTTTTCTAAAGTTCTAAAGTATCGAAAATTGTTATTTTCCTGTTTTGTATCATCAGGTGGTATTAACGTGCAGTTAGAGAGCCGTGAGCCATCTTCTGAATAGAAAGGTGAACTCGAAGGAAAGCTACTCGTCATGACTTACCCTTGGGACGGCAACGCGAATCCTGGAAATGAGTTTTGGTTAGTTTATTTATGAACATTCGCATTAGTATGTAAATAGAATAGAAGAAAGTTTATTGACTGAATTTTAACTATTAATGTAAAAAATGATATAACTTAATTATTATTTTTCTTCTATGCGTAATAAATTGATGACAGTAACTCACTGTTAACTTTAAATGTACAGGTTGAGCAAACTGAAAACATCCGGTGATCCGGCGATCCGGCAGCGGCGCGCTTCACGCAAGTGAGCGAGCTGCACAACGCGCACGTCAACCCCGCCGTGAGGGGGCGCAACGCGCGCGTCGCCGTCAGCGCCGCCGCCAGCCTGCGCCTGCTGGCTGACCACAACTGCCATTGACCAACACAAAATAACCAAAAGCGCCTCCGTCTACTGGGAAACGATTCATAGTAAATGAGCAACGAGACTGACTGACGTTGTTGTGGGATCGATTACTTCTAATTTATCACTAAGCTACCATAATTGCAGGGGAATGTTTTGTCTTTACATTGCTGAGAAATTATATAAAAAGTAAAACGTTAGTAGGACCACTTTGGACTAAGGATGACTCGATTAGGGTAACTTATAACCCTAATCGAGTTATTTACTTCGGAAAGTCTCTCTTTGCCGTGCTTGACTTGACTTGTACTATAATCTGGAAGTCACTGACACTGAGTGAGCGAATTTGTTTACCGATGTTTATTTATAAATCATTAATAATGTGTTTTCGTAAATTATTTTTGTTGGTTGAATAATAAAACGTGTTGATCAACAAACCGATTGCTTTTATTGTTCCATGATGTATAAACAAAATGTTGAGTCATTTAATTTAATTTAAAAAAAAATATGTCATGGATCATGGCACCGTGTGTAACGAGAACACAGTACACAGTTTAAAGCCCCAGTATTACTTTAATTTGTCTGTACCAGCCCTAAGGTGTTAAGATTGGTATCTACATTTATTCCACCCCTAAAGTATAAAACCCAGTCATATCCTAACCCACGTGGGTCTAAATACAGGTTGGTGCGTTTTGACGACTGCCATCTTGCGACAACAAACGAGATCAAGGGCTTAACGTGTATTCCAAAGCAATATACTTGGTTCATTATATCCATTGGTAATTAATAATTAGGAAATCCATACGGCGATTTATCTGATGATCATTTTAATCTTTTATCTCCTATTAAATATCTATCTATACATAGTATAAATGAAAGTCCCAGAAAGCGTATATGTGGTATATCTGTTAAGACGGGCTAATCACAAAACATCAATTTAGCTCAAAATATAGCTTAGGGTTATATAGAATACGGGTGTTCTTCGGGTACTTGGTTTGTGTTTGTTATCGCACTTTCACGTGCGTATTAGGAGCAATCACTTACCATTCTGTGATACCGAAATACTTTTGCGTTGTTATTGATAACCTATAAAATACTAATACTACTTGTAAATAATAATAACGCCCACACGTCACACATACGCGAACGGTGAGCGAGCGGGCTGACATTAATACTTAAGTACTTACCTACTTTGCAAACTTTTTGCTAATATTTATTGGAAAACCGGAAAACAATGCTTGAATTACATGATATCTACCTATCTTTATTTATTAAAACATGTATTTTTTTACACAACAAAACATAATAAAGTTTATGTTATTACCTACCTACTAATATCATGATTGAGAAATTTTTGGGTTGTTTGGATATCGAGATTTGAGCATGCAATGTGGTCATGTCGCCAAGTAGAGGAAGAAATATAGTAAAGTTAGTTCATAATTATACCAGCCTAAATAAATAAATAATAAAAAATGTCGGTTTAGTGAAGTGTTGCAAATTGTTTGTTTTGATTGTTTTGATGCGGAAATGATAAGACCAGTTACAAAACAACATCGTACGATGTTTGTTTACATTTCGCCGTGTTTTCATTGAAACGCGCGGGAGGTGTGGCAGTTGCACAGCGCAGCGGAGTGTGAGTTGCCTTTCGATAGTCGACTATCGCTAAACTATCGATAGACAATCGATAGTTGACGTCATTTCAATAGTATCGATAGCCTATTGATAGTATCGATACTATCGATAGTGTGATACCGAGCAATAGTATTGTTATGCAAAAATAGTATCGATAGTATCGAAAGCATTGGCTCCAATAGTATCGATTGTATCGATAATATCGATACTACCGAAGACCAGTATGTATTATGGGACAATACTATCGATAGTATTGATAGTAACGATAGTTAAAACTATCGATGGTTTAATTAACTGTGATAGTATTTCCTTTCAATTATTGACTACTTAGCTAGTAAAAATCTCATAATAACATACATAATAATAACGTATAAAAACGTATTAATTCTAAAGAGTATCCGAACACAATCAAATATTGCCATAAGGCAACATTTAGCCTTGTCAAGTACCAATCGATAGTTTATAAACTATCGATAGTATTGATAGTTTTCTTGATTTAATACTACGATAGTATCGACAGTATCGATAGTAGATAGATAGATAGATAGATAAATACTTTATTGCTCACACAAATTAAAACCAAAAACAGGTACATACAAAAAATCTTAAAGCTAGCATGGGCAAAGTATTGATAATATTACTTTTAAACAATCGATACTATCGATAGTATTGATAGTATTATGTTGTAATCGTATCGATACTATCAATACTATTGCTTGCAATCAATAGTATTAGTTAACTTGTGATATCGATACTATTGATACAATCGATAGCACTATCGGTATTGTTATTAGTTTTCGAGGTCAACTATCGATAGCGAAAATATCGATAGTTGGGCAACTCTAGAGTGTGTGTGTCGGCGCGCGGTCGCCAACATCTATGTATAGTATAATATGCCAACGTCGTCACGTCAGTCAGTCGACACTAGAATCGCAATGCGTTGGTTGCGTATGTTATTCGCCACCCGTGTCGTCGTCCGTGTCGTCGCCTAGCTCTGTTTTCGTGTAACGTGACTATTTCACAAACATGTTTTGACTGCAGTATATAATATATAGGGTACCTGTAATTTAAATTAGTCATTGAACTGTGCTTGAACAAGAAACTTTATTGAATTTACAGACTACAGTGGTTTTACAAATGAAGTGACGAACTAATAAAAATAGCCGAAAGTGATTGTTATTGTTACGTTAGGTTGGTAGCGCCGATCGTGTGATTTTACGTCATTTGGAGCTGTCATCCATTTATTTTTATTTGTCCACTAATCCACTTTTTGCCAAGGTTTTTCGCAGTTTCTTGTCATTAATTCAATTTAGGACTGCAACTTGATACAATAAAGTAAACCAAGTGATAATCTAAATATCGGAAAATAGCACCTAGTGTATTGTGAGACCACAAGTGTTTGTTTGTGTCGTAATAGAAACTATTAAAAACTAATTTGCAAGTGTTTTTTGTGGGATTAATCTAAAGTAAAATCAAAAGAGTCCTAAACATGTCTTCGCTCGGGAACCAGTGGCGGGTCATCCGCCACTACCTGTCGCTGGCCAACTGGAACGCCGAAGTGGAGAAACTGGTGCAGAAGTTGAAGCTCGCCACCCCGGAGCAGTGGGACAGTAAGTCTATTTCGTTGTTAGGGATCAACTCAGCTTTTTGTGGAGCGCATCTATTCTATCCCCAAGAGCTCTATACAGTGACAGAAAATTGTTTAAATTACATTTTTCAAAGCAACTTTAATTACTTACAATTATAAAATAAGACTAGATATTTTTAGAACTGTAAACAACCACCATTATATTAGCTGTCTTTAAATTTACAGGCTTATTGAGGAAATTCGAAAATGTTATATCAACAAATGTAAAAGAAAGTCAGAGAACTGTGACAGCAAGTCAAAATGTGGTAAAAGCAGCAGCTGTGGAACAAACAGAAGCGGAAACTAAAGTGATTCCTAAAAAGAAGGCAGAGAAAAATGATGAGAAAGCTATGGACGGCTACTCGGAAAACACACCTATAACTTTTGAGAGCATAATGCAGGGCCTCAAGCTCAAGAAGGACCTGCACTTTGGCAATATCTCCGAGCCCAGCTGGAAGACCAGCAAACCCACAGTTACTAAGGTGAGCCTTGAGATATTACCATACCCAGATATATAAGCAGACGCTGTCTATACTATATCATATAAACTGATTCTATAGCTTTTATAAACAGTGTGTTTTGTTTTGTAGTAACTTGTTTTCATCAAGATGCTCATTGAATAATGTTTCTGTTTTATCTCATATTACCTGTTTATAAAAACCATATTAAGCCGTTACCCATAATTTGTAGCAATGATTTGATTTCAATGATGCAGACCTTTGCTCGGCAGTGAGATAGTCAAAGGCTATTTATATATTTTCTACCTTAACTCAAATTTTATTTGTTTAACATTACAAATGACAGTTTCAAGTTGGTATTTTCACATTGGTTACCAGATGGGAATTTATTCTGTAGTGAACCTAGAACAAAGTTTTATCATCTCCCTCGTGTGTTGATGAATACAGGACCATGTATACACATTTATTTATTTAATTCACATGATTGTGTATATCATTTGTGTATGTTATTGAAAGTTAAAATTCTCTATCATTATATTACAAATATCTAGAAAGCAAACAGAATTATAATCAAATTAACTTCTGTTGTGTCTGGTTTTGTGGCAAAACTGTCAAGTTCCTTTAAATATTGCTATTATTTCTTTTTGAAGAAAAACATAAATCTTGTTATGCATAATACAATTGTAATTTGCATAAAGTATATATATATATAGGTTAAGGTGTCAATATTTAGATAACATTCCACATGTTAAGATAGCGCCAAGGTATGATAAGCTATGCCATTGCCTTGTTTTGTTATCACGCGCTCATCACGCCACGCGCGCCTTCGGCGACGGGGAGAAAGTGTAGCATTCTTAGGTCATCTAATTGGACAAATAATTATTTGTCTGCAGAAAACCACAGTTGATCTGTTGCTCTGGTTTAGATTTAAAAAAGAGCAAACAAACACTCTAGATATAATACTTATCACTATGCAATAAGCATTGAGAATAAAGACAACTTGGCGAGCGTACACAAGAACATGATAAGTCACTTAAATAAAAATGACCTCGCTCAATAGATAGCACTCGAGGTATGCAAACTATTTACATTTGTGTTATTAATGTTAATATTGTGTACATTACTGCCCCCGTGTTAAATATATAACTATCATGCAGCTTAGCAACACCTCATGAGAGGGAAGTTTAGGGTAGAATCTCACCGGCGATCTTGAAATTAAAGCCTACAAAAAATATAAACTACAAAGGTACTTCTCCTCTTGAAATACATTTACAAGCATCTTATGTTTTCTACATTTCAATGTGTAGTGTTCTCGTAAACCTATGTTCTTCTTGTAATAAACGTGGCACGTTGTGTGGTGCGCAGACGTCGATCCACTCGCGCACGGCGTACGTGATTTCGGCGCTGCTGAGCGCGGAGTCGGAGGAGGCGCTGCGCCGGCGCGCCGAGCACTTCGTCGACCACCTGCTGCAGTACCCCGAGGCGCGCGACTACGCCATCAAGGTACCATCAGCGCCATCCATCGACTGGACCTAAGCACTATCTTCAAATTACGAGCGCTTAACGTGCGTTTACAACTAAGCACAGGCTCCACAGACTGCACATCAACCTATCCAAAACTGTCAAATTTCTTGAATACATTTTCAACCATATCACATAGTCATAAAATTTAAAGTCTATTGAAGAAATTTGACAGTGTGTGGTAGGTTGACGTGCAGGCGTGTGTACGTACATATATAACGCGCATTAGCTTATGGACGCCTTTAATAAAATTCATGTAATGTAAGAGCGCGTTAAGCACCTTATGTCATGTTAACTGAACATAGCCTAAAGCTAAATAAGATAATCAGTGATCGAAACAGGTATACTATTTATCATAACTTCACAACAGGCCAGTCATAACAAGAAGCTGTTAATACTACCGCATTGGTTACCAGTATTTCTTGTCAACATCATTCACCAGTTCATTTTATGTCTCCACTGCTAGGGCACGATCCTATCCTATGGATGGAAACACCACAGGCCATAACCCATCACGCAGACCCACTGGGCCCGCATGATGGTACGCAGACCAATTGGGCCCACGAGCTACTGTGTGGGGTTCTCCCCCTGCTCCCCGCATTACACCGAAAAGTTGGAGACTCACAGTCTAGTAAAAGCTAGTAAAAACCAAGATTCACAGTCTCGTTTATCGCCCGCGCCGCCCAGTTACTTGCTTGCCGGACTTTTACAGGCTACACTTCGGAGGGTGTGCTGTTGAGCTGCATTAGGACATTCCACCTTCCCCATTTAACCATCAGTTATCCAGACGTACGGCTGTTACCATCCTTACCTGATATTCCATTTTTGCGCACCAAGCGTTTCGCTTCTACATTTGTAATACGTACAGCCAAGGAGTGGAATATCCTATCGGTGGGCGGCGTCTGTGTTCCCGAGTGCATATAAAATAAACCCTAAGCCCGAGTGAATAGGCTGTTTCTGAGTAAGCTCGTTCCATCGTCAGCGATGCCATTTTTTAATTTAAAAAAATGTATTTGTTCAGGAGGGTGCGATACGAGCCCTACTGCGCGTGCGCCGCCTCCTCGGCGCCGGCGCCGCGTCGCGCGAGGTGGCCGGCATCGTGGACGAGGCGCTCGCGCTGCTGGGGTTCGCGGAGGCGCGCGGGCGCGGGCCGCGGGTGCTGGCCATCGACGGCGGCGGCGTGCGCGGGCTGGCCGCCGTGGTGCAGCTGCAGCAGCTGGAGCTGGCCGCCGGCCGCCCCGTCACGCAGCTCTTCGACTACATCGTGGGAGTCAGTACCGGTGCCATCATCGCCGCGTTACTCGGTGAGCGACACTATACACAATATCAAACTATTACAATTAAATGTAATGAGCCACGATAGCATAGTTGGTAGTGCACCTGACCTGGCATGTCATGAGGTGCGAGTTTGAATCCCGCTCGTGGATATTTTTTGAACATTTTTTTCTTTTTTAATATTGTAATTTGTTCGCAACAATATTTGCGTAAAATTATATATAACAATAATCATTTATTGTATGTTATGCACTGTGGCCTAGCACGGACTTCAGAGTCAAAGTCAAAGTTAAATATTTGTTATTCAAAAAAACTTTGGGAAAGTGCTTTTGAATCGTCTAAACATTTTTTTACCTACCACCCATTCAGGACGTCTATTTTTTAGCTGTGCAGAAAAATGGGCGCTAGAAACTATCGAAATTGTCATACATTCTAAGTATATAATGACGGCTGTCAATTGTTAATTCAACTTACGGACGTTGCGGCGCTGTACCAATATCTATACAGCATTCCACTTTTACACAACAAGTTCGATAAAAGTTCGAGCGGCCCCTATTCGTATTACGGGTTTTAAAACGCTGCGAGAGCGCCACAAGTGAGCGATTGAAGAACTAAAAGTACATGACGGCGGCGCTCTACAATAAACCGACCAATTGTAGCAACCCAACTCGTAGCAGTCGCGTTGCCATTGTGCAATTAGCAACTGGTTGCTTTTTTTCGGTAACAAGCCGGTCCGCTAGTGTTAAAAATAAAATGAATAAATAATACTAGCAAATTCATAATCTGCATGGGTGCAATTTGAACAAATTCTTGTTGAGATTTATGAGTAGATAAAATGTACCAAAAGGGATCAAATTATATCACAGAGCATTGTCGTTAAGTTTCTATATACAAAATATTGGCGTGCATTATACATTACGTACTTATAAGAACCTATTATTATATAGCATGATTCAGAGTACTGGCAGCCATTTTTGTTTAAAAAGAAAATCTTATACATCAGACAAATATAGAACTATATAGGGTATAATATTAATTAAAATTTTGTTTCCAGGAAGCGGCGGCACGTTAGAAATGGCCAATGAAATGTACCTCACTCTCTCCAAAAAGATGTTCGGGAACACCTCCGTCATAGGTGGTGAGTTGGATTTTATAACGACGTTGACGGTTGTCCTGCCGATCATTAAATGTCTTGTACCAAAATATTTATTTCCTACTTTCGATATTTAGATTTTTATAAAATTGAAGTTGATAATTCCGTATGAAAAGTAAGATTAGTGATTTTTAACAATAGAATTTGGCTACCGATATGGATTTCTCCTTGTATAAAAAAGGTGATTGTTGATAACAATAATCGGTATTCAGTTTGCGCATTAGTTAGTGGTGGAGGAGGTCAATGGTGCAGTGGCTCACACGCCCGGTCTGCCGTTGGTTAGGTTAAGCAACGTTGCCTATTCCCGTTTGCCGATTGGATGACCAAAAATAAATCATCTCGTGCTTCGAAAGGCATGTAAAGCCGTTGGCCCCGACTTCGTTAGCAGTCGTTAACAACCACTAATTGCACGCATTGGTCCGCGCCGGGGAAGGCTCGTGTCCCAGCAGTGGGGACATAACTGTACTGAGCAGGTGCGTGTTGTGTCAGGCACGTCGCGGCTGGTGTGGACGCACGCGTACTACGACACGGACGCGTGGGAGCGGCTGCTGCGCGACTACCTCGGCGACTGCACGCTGTCGCAGTGCAACCGCACCGGCGCGCCCAAGGTACCTCTCTACAACTGTGCAACACTATCTTATTTAACAAGGAAATTTAAACGGGGATTAACGCAAACTAATTAGTAAAAAGTTTCATACTTTCTCTATACCCGAAGCCCGTTTACATTTCTTTCTTTCTTTCTTAAATACGGAACGCGAAAATTTAAAAGTCTAAGTGTTAATTGTACGTGTATGTATCTTATCTATTTTTTTACTGATTAAGTTGTTTTGAATTTTGATTTAGGTACCTATTCTTTTAGATTAAATTTGTTATTATAAAACGAAACTAGGTCATCACCAAATTTATCTACATTAAATTTTGTGCCGATACGAAACCGGTACGACTGCCGCGACGCTTTTAATATTTATTTACGTAATACGTTATCAAAGTCGTTTCTATCTGTTCGAATTGGCAATTGGATTTTCACAGCCATTATAATGTTAACGACAAGAAGTGCAATAGTCGGTCGACACACGATTGGAATTGGAAAAATACTATCTTTATTTTTGTGTTTTATCAAAATTTTAGGTTTTCGTTTATACTCTCTTAAGTCGCGGAAGGAATGCTTTGTATTTCATAATAAGATAGTTGAGATGCGAATGATGGTATCGCTGCCGCATACGTAAAAATCACGCATTTACTGATTCCTACACGTTTGAAGAAACAGATATTTACTTACCTTCCATTACGAGCGAACACAAATCGTGTAGCCCACGAGTGCAAAGCCGCGAGCTGAAGCCAGTGTTGGATAAACGAGTTGACGGTATCTGTTTGTGCTGCGGTGCCAGCTGGCGCTGGTGTCGTGCGTGGTGAACGCGGGCGCGCGGCTGGCGCCGTTCGTGTTCCGCTCGTACTCGTGCGGGTTCCGCGTGCGGCCCGCCTACGCCGGCACCGCGCGCGCGCGCCTGTGGCACGCCGTGCGCGCCTCGGCCGCCGCGCCCACCTACTTCAACGAGTTCCGCACGCACGGGCTGCTGCACCAGGTACGCCGCGCCGGCTGCACTGTGACACCACTAAGCAACTTCAAAACTATTCATAAACTGATGCAAAATTGATAATAACTACTAACTTGACGACGAGTGGCTCGAACGCCGGGCTATGGGCGGCGCTAACTCTGAGGTCTCGGGTTCGATTCCCGGTCGGGTCAATGTCGAAAACTAACTTTTCTATATTGTGTCGGGTCTGGGTGGTTTTAGTACTTTCGTTGTTCCTGATTTCCCTGAAACGAGTGATTTAGGTACTTACCTTGGAACCAGAATAATGTATGTGATATTGTTTAATATTTTTTAAATTAAAATGAAAAAGATCCGTTGTACACATTTATCTCGTGTAAGTAAATTACATTACGGACGTTGGAATTACTATAAAATTCAGGAGTACGAGTAATTTCATTTTAGTAGAGATTACTACGAAGTAAAACTATTTCCAGGATTCGGGATTCGATAACATTTTGGTGGTTTTAACCATTCTTATAGTGTGTATGCACACACTCATGTGCTACATTATATAAGCCAATATTCAACATGTAATTAGAGCCATTATACTCATTATAACCGCCAACTATCTTTCAATCCCTGTGTGGCGGCGTCACTTACCGCGTACGCCGCACATTATTTGACACGAAAACCGTGTCAACAGATGGCGTCACGAACGTATACTAACGACGTCGCTATACTACGACGATAAAATAGTATGGGAAGCCTGCATCGCGGTAGCGGTAGTTTCATCATTTCCTTTGCTATATTTATCACTTTCAACTAACGTCCGCTGGACCTCGGTCTCCGAGCTATACCACTCAGCTCAGAAGAAGATATTCCCTTTGGCCTTCCTCAATGTAGCATTCTCCCTACCATCGAAATCCTACACCTACACTTTTACATGGCGACCCTGCCTGGCGTACCCGCGTGATCACACCTTCACCCTCTTTGTTATGTCGTTTTGTCAAGTTTAGGTATTTAGCCCCCTTCATTCCGATCCCTGATAGCGACAGATGATTAGGATGCGGTTTCGTCCCCAGGACGGCGGCATAATGGTGAACAACCCGACGGGCGTGGCGCTCCACGAAGCGCGGTTGCTGTTCGGCGCGGACGCAATGCGACGCGCCACCATCGTCAGCGTGGGCACGGGCCGGCCGCTGCTGCAGCCCGCCACCGGGGAGCCCAGCGCGGGGGAGCCCACGCCCACCAGCTGGCGGGACAAGTTCAATAAGATACTCGACTCCGCTACGGATACCGAAGGTAGATAATGCTGCGTTTGTTTATTTGTGGATATGAGTATATTATAATGCATAATGTTGTGCTCAAATTAAAATGCGACAAAAATATTAAAGAAAAAATATATAAACATTTTTCTCAGAGTTTCTCGAAAAATGTATCTTGGAGATCTTAAAAAAATGTAAAGTGTCTCAGAGAAACTAATAGGCGCCTTGAAGAATTTAAAAGATATCTCGGAGAATCTAGTATATGCCTTGGAGAATCGAGGTATTGCTTCGAAGAATCTAGTAAACGCTTTGGAGAAATTAATACAAGCCTCGGAAACTAGCAAAAATTTCAAAGGATTTAGTATGTTCTTCGGTGAATTTAGTATGAGCCTCGTAGAATCTATATGAAACGGCTTTAATAAAATCGTCCTCTAGAAAATTCTAAGGTTGTTCGATCACGCGGCTCGAGTTTGGTTACGTTGTAAAGTATCACCTGCGACCACCAGAAGTAATGAAATACTGGTGTCGTGCCGTGCGCAGGCGTGCACCAGGTGCTGCAGGACCTGCTGCCGGCGGGCGCGTACTTCCGGCTGAACCCGCCGCTGCTGGCCGCCTGCGCCATGGACGAGTGCGACGACGCGCGCCTGCGCGGGCTGGCGCGCGACGCGCACGACTACTGCCGCCGCAACCACCGCAAGCTGGCGCAGGTACAACGCCGTTGCACTATCAATACCTGTTTTAATCAATAATAGCTCTAAACAAAAATTTATTGAAAATCTCTTAATATGTTAAATAAGTGTTATTGCCTTTACATACCTATTTGAAATGATAACATTTTTACTTCTCGGCCAAGATTTTGTTTCGTGTCGATTGTTCGACCGCTTTCGTGTAATCGCTAGTTGTTTGCGGGCGCAGGCAGCGGCGCGGCTGACGGCGCCGCGCACGCTGGCGCAGCGCGCGGCGGACTACGTGCGGCACCGCGCCATCGCCGTGGGCGCGCTCGACCCGCGCTGACGCCGCGCGACCCACCGCCAACGGTCAACATGTATTGTAATGCGATAGTGTTATTCGGAAACGAAGCGGGTGTTGAAAGTTATAAAAAAAATATCTAACTTATCTTTAGAAACTGTGATACTGCTTTTGGAATGTGTTCGCTCGCTAAACTCGATTACGTAGAAAATGATAACGATCGTTGACAAACAGTGTCCCGCCCGCGACCGCGTCTCGGACGTCTATCTGAACATTTCGAATATAATTATGACGTCAGTTAGTCATTACTTTAAATTAAAAAGCAATAAATAACGCTCATTATTAATTTGTAGTCGACGTGCGCCTGCATTTTTACTGTTAATTAGATATAAAATAGTCAAGTGTTGGATTGTTATGTATAATTATGTGATATAATTTCGTGGTTTTAAAAATTCCACTCGTTACTGACTTCATTCGTATAATAGTCGAATAAAAGTATCCAACGAAACGAGGAGATTGGTAACAAATGCAAAATCTCTCGGGGAGTGAATCTGAGACTCGTTTGAAATGAATGATGTCCAAAGAACTTGTAAAAAATGCTTTTTTTTTTTACTTGTACCTCAACTTTTTTCTTCTATTTTTATTAATGTTTTGATAATTGCATTTGTTATCAATGCCTTCTGTAATGTAATGCATAAAATTGCCTTGCCAGGGTTATTTGTAAATAATGTATATTCTAGTCACGCTGCCGGTGTGTTCAAAACACTCTGTCGCTTCTCTGGCAAAATTTCATTTATTAGGTCGATACATTACATACATACATACATTGCGCGTTAAGTTGAAACAATACAATTGAGCTTCAGTAGACAAGGAGCAATGTACTCGTCAACCTGACAAATGAAGTGTCTCGCCAAAGACTCCGCCCTGTAAATATTGCAGATTGTTATATAGAAGTAGGTTTAATCGTTGACGGTGTCCTATGATATTCATTTTACACTTTTGTTATTATGTAGCATTATAAATGTGATAAATAAAAAGTTTAAAGAATAACATTATTTTTACTTTATCTTACAGGTTAAAGGAAATAAAACAACATCGTTGTTAATGACGGATGTTGAATCAAAGTATTACTGCTGGACATGAATAATAAAACGTAAACAAAATTGTAGGCTCTGCCTATGTTTTTATGTCGTGCCAGAGACTCGTTGGATAAGCTATGTGGGACTTATCAGATAACCTATTGTTATCTGAGACTGATTGGTAATTTTGATACCAAAGGTGCAATCCTGTAATATCAGATGTTGTATGAGAGATGAGAGAGATGGTGTGTGAGAGGAGCTCGATGGCGCTATGGCTGACGCGCCCGGTCTGCGACTACTGAAGTAAGCAACTTTCGCGTGGTGGTTCATGGCCTCCCTATGCATCCATGGGGCTCATGCCCAGCAATGTGGCATTGGCAAAACCGAGATATTATATACAGGTTGCAGATTAACATTCGCGCTATAAATTTACAGCTGATCGTAATTGGTATACTAAAATACTTTTAACCCGGAGCCAGTGATGAGGAACCGAGCGATTATTGAAACGATTTCAGTGTAAATTATAATAGCGACCGTCGATTGAGCAGGATCCGAGCTCCTTTTTGCTCTATCACTGATACTTCAAAGATAGAGCAAATTTGAGTCTGTCACCGCCGGGAAGAATCTGGGACTTCGGGGGTCGGGTGGGATTTTTGATGGGATGGATAGGGTAGGTGATAGGGATGGTTTCCTCCCAAGGAAGTGTATAGGTGGAGTGTGTGGAAGTGGAAGAAAATCAAGGATTAGGGTACCCCACCTACACCACCCGGTGTAGGTGGGGTTGGGACTTGGGGGTGGGGTTTTTTTTTATGGGTTCTTTCGGGGTTGAGGATAGATAGGTGTGAGGAGTGGAAACAAGTAGTGCTTCAAAAATTCTTAAAAAGTGAATTATGATAATTTTTCCAAAAAATAAAAAAATGAATTCCAATTTTTTTTTCCGAAATTATTTAAATGGGCTTTTTAATCCCAATCCCAAATTTCTATTATAATGTCTTATAAGCGCGCGACCTTGTGTGCCTCGCCAATGACACAAAAGAGCGTCTGGGTCGCGCTACTTACTTGTCTTTAGGGGGCCCGCGCTCGGAACCTATCATCCGTTTAGGGTTTCTGAGACTGCTATCTTGTAGCCAATGATATTTTCTACTAGTCTATATAAAAATTTTAATTTTGAAAATGTTCCTAAATACTGTAAAAGCTAAGTTAACGTTTACTTTTTATTTTCAAGTGCTAATTGCTGCACTTAAGCTAAATTAAATATTTATATAATTTTATAAAATACAATGAAAAAATTAAACGCCCACCCGACCCAGCCAGGAATCGAACCTGGGTCTTCCGCAATCCGGGCGGCTGCCCTGACCGCTATGCTACCGGGAAGGCTGACGTAAGCGCTGAATTTTGGCACTGCTGTTTAATGTTATTTATTAGAGTGCTTTTATAATAACTATAAACACATGTACACATGGGTCCTACACATCGATGGAATCTATACTAAGTTACAATCTTTTGCGTATGCACTATGGCGTCTCACAAAAATCGGCAGTGAAAAAATAGCTTTGCAAGCTTACCATGGTTACGTCTGCTCATTAGTTCGATACGCAATAGTTCTGTGGGGAAATTCTTGTTACATTCGTTTTAGTAGCACAAAAGGCATGTACGAGTATAAGAGCAATTTAAAATGTATACATTAAGACATCATGTAGGTAGGCCTTTATTCAAGAAAGGACTTTTTTTTTTTTTTTTTTAAAAGATGCCCATTTTATTTTGTAAAAAAATGTATTAATTTAAAAAAATGCGTCGAAAGGAACTATGTCAGAGTTCTTTTATGACAGTTGATTGACATAAACTGACAGCTGAGCCAGCTGCTAATGTCATGACGAGACTTGGAGCATTTTGGAATTTTTTATTGTTTATTACAACGTTTTTGTTGTTTTCCAATTCAGTAATTCTATTTTGATTTCATCGCTTCACTGACGTGCATATTATGGTATCTACATTAACAATCAGCAACTCTATGATACATAGGGATACATAGGGGCAGTTTTCTAAAATATGTGAATGTTAGTTGGAATTCTGAGCTTTAAGTGCCTTAAAAGTGCTTGCTTACTCCATAAGCGATCAATCTTGCGCATTTGCACAACAGATATATACATCTTACATGTAGTTTTACTTTATTTATATGTTAGGAAAAGTATAGTATAAGTATGATGATTGTAAACATGAGATGTAGATATGTAGACTTGTATTTTTTTTTTTTTTTTTTTTTTTAATTTAATGAAAAACGCACTGACCGCTGTCACCTCTATGTCAATATTTTTTTTTTTTTTTTTTTTTTTTTTATCAATGGATGATTCGAGAATTGCATAGCCTTAAAAACAAATCTATCAGACAAAAACTGCCTTCTTATATGCAAAGGAGGTTCTTCACACTCAACTTGCAGTTTTCCGATCCGATCCGAACCCTTCGGAGAATCTAGTAGGGCACGGGGACGCGCACTTGTGCGCGATGCCGTTCCCTCTAGATAACCTCTGAAGGTGATTCGTTTCACACGGCTTGAGGGACCCTTTACGTTCCTCGCCGCCCCCAAAAAGCCCGGTGAAGCTGAAAATGCCGCAGCGGCAATCAGCAATCTCTCTCCAAAAAAAAAAAAAAATCAACTTGCAATGCATTCAAAGGGCTTGAACGCATTGCTCCCGCAATGATTCGTAGAGCCCTAGATTGGATATAGTTTACTAAATCCCTTTTTACTACCGCCCGCAAAAATGTACCATAATCCAATACAGGTTGTGGTTTTGAACAGTTGCCAAATTTAAGGAGGTGATTATGTTAATGTAACTGATAATAAATCCATTAAAAAAAAATACGTAAAAAAAAAAATACGAAAAAGATTTTGTTTCTGTTGCATGTCATTCTTTTGAATATACTACGCTGTGCTACTACTTTGGCTCTGCGCTAGGTGCGCAAAACAAATGCCTACAAATGCCGCCGCTTGCGCCGGCTTTTGTCGGCTAGCCGCCACCCGCTCAAAGCGGGAACCGACGACGATTCAACGGTCGCCGCTCGCTCAGTCTCCCGCTAACCGCGAGCGCGCGCACACGTTTGACAAAAAAAAAATCTGGGCCGTTTTCAAACGTAGGTACGATGTCGCGTTATTCTAATCACGACTACGTTGAAATGGTGCGGATGTATGCCCTCGCCGGTAACAGCTTGAGGGGTGCAGTGCAGATGTTCGCGGAGAGGTGGCCAGACCGACCAACGCCGTCCCGAACGACGATGCTGGCTGCTACACAACGCCTACTGGATTACGGGCAGTTCAGTATCCCAGCGCACGCCAGTGGTCGAGGCAACGTGGGCCTGCCCGTCGACTTACAGGAGCAGATCTTGCAGTTCTTCGACGACGAGCCACGCGCCAGTACACGTGATGCTGGGCGGCACTTTGGCCTTGATCACACCATCGTTTGGCGCTTGTTGAAGAAGAACCAGCAGCACCCATTCCATTTTCGACGAGTTCAGGATTTGCTTCCCACTGACCAGTCCAGCCGAGTCGAGTTTTGTACGTGGCTCCTCGAACATCAGCACGTTAATATTCTGTGGACTGACGAGGCGCAGTTCACAAGGGTCGGCGTCTACAACGTGCATAATGAGCATTGGTAGGCACACAGAGAACAGAACCCTCATGTCACAAAAAAAGACTCCTTCCAAAGACGTTTCAGCCTAAATGTTTGGGCTGGTATTATTGGCCCTTATTTACTGGGGCCTTATTTCATTGAAGGTCATCTCAACAGCCTTACCTACCTAGATCTGCTGCACCACGTTGTAGATGAGCTGTTGATGGACATTCCACTGGCATTCCACAGAGACCTCTTCTACCAGCGGGATGGTGCCCACCACATTATGGACAAGTAGTGCGCAGCTATTGGATCGCAGTGGGTGGGACGTGGCGGTCCAGTGTCTTGGCCTCCTCGCTCCCCGGACCTAACACCGCTAGATTTTTATTTGTGGGGTGATGTAAAAAGGCTAGTGTATTCTGAGGAGGTTACAAGTGTAGTGCAATTGCGTACGCGAGTGGTGTCCGCTTTTGAAACGGTGAGAGAAAACATTTACGTTCTCAACCAATTAAAAGAAAATTCTCGGCGTCGTGCTGCTTTGTTTATCGCTCGTAATGGGGCACATTTTGAACACTTGTTACGAGTAACATAGGTAAGTCAAAGTTTTGCTTAAGCACATTTTCATTTCCATACCTACATACTAATAGCATAGGTAAGTAGTTTTTTTTTTTTTTTTTTTTTTTTTTTTTTTTTTTTTTTTTTTTTTAACCAGGTTTTCTGCCACTTTAACAATAACTAAGGACAAGGCTATAGGACGGTAAGAGGCAGGATCATCCGCAAATTATTAGGTTTGAGTATAGGAATTATTTCTTGCGTTCGCCAAGAAGTTGGAATGTTTCCAGAAAACATTATAGAATTAATTAAGTCCAAGTAATAGGTCAGAATAGAGTCTCCCAGATTTGAGAAAAAAGAATACGGAATACCATCTTCTCCAGGCCAAGAATCCCTAACACTCGACAACACTCCTTGCAACTCATACAATGAGAAAGGTGAATTCAAACTACACTCGCGAGCAAAAGTTCACACAACAACACAACAACACACACAAGTTCAAAAGTCCACTTTAAATTGATACCAAATTCATTCAAATCGAGTCAGTAGTTGTGGAGCTATCCCGGATTAAGCGAAGGAGTAACGAAAAAGACGTGTTTCAATTGTTTGATACGTCGCGAGTTGCGACCTATTGACCCCTATAAAAGCACCTGTTATTGCATTTTCTTTATCAGTCGACTTTCAGACGTTGACCGGTACACATCTCCGCTACTTTTGACCTTTTACCTTGTACGACAATGGAGACAACACCTATAGAAGCAGCACAAATCGTAGCCCTATTGCAAGAAGGGCTCAGCCAGCAAGTTGTCGCTCGTCGGCTCCACATAAGCCAGTCCTGTGTTTCGAAAGTTTACAAGCGCTTTCGGGAGACTGGTGGCCTTATCCCGAGACCAAGATCTGGACGTCTCCGGTGCACATCGGAGAGGGATGACCGTTTTATCGTGTCAACATCTCTCCGAAATCGGCATTTGACTGGCGTCGACGTCCAACAGGAGCTCCGAGATGTTCGTGGAGTAGCAGCCAGCGAGTGGACAGTTCGTCGACGACTCAAGCAAGCGAATCTGACTCCAAAAAGGCCTGCCACAGGCCCGAAACTCACGGCAGCTCACCGACAAGCACGCCTTTAATTTGCTCGCACCCATCTTGATTGGGAGGTTGAGCAATGGAGGCAATTCCTGTACTCCGACGAGAGCAGGATGTGTTTGCACGGTAGCGACCGAAGAGGTCGGGTCTACAGGCGGCCAAGGGAGCGATTTGCACAGTGCTGTTTCGCTGAAACAGTGGCTCTTGTATGATGTGGGCCGGCATTTCCTTCGACGGTAAAACCGAGCTAACTTCAGACCGGTACATTTCCGATATTCTGCTGGAACATGTCGTTCCCTATGCGGGATATATCGGTGATGATTTCCTCCTTATGCACGATAACGCTCGTTGTCACACTGCCCGTGTGACAACTGAATACCTCGAAGAAATCGGTATCGCCACATTGGACTGGCCAGCGCTCAGCCCTGACTTGAATCCCATTGAGCACGTGTGGGATGAACTGGAAAAAAAAAAAAAAAAAAAAAAAAAAAAAGGTTGGGGTGCGAGTGTGTCGTGCGGGGTCCCACAGGGGTCGGTTCTTGGGCCGCTCCTGTGGAACGTCGGCTACGACTGGGCGCTGAGAGGCGCCCTGCTGCGGGGACTAAGAGTGGTGTGCTATGCTGACGACACACTCGTGACGGCTCGAGCGAACACCTTCCCAGACGCGACCGTGCTGGCCTCAACTGGGGTCAAGCATCTGGTTCGTAGGATCCAAATGTTGGGACTTCGAGTCGCTCTCGAAAAGACGGAGGCCCTCTTCTTTTACGGGGCTCGCAGGCGCCCTCCTCCGGAGGCGCACTTGCGTATAGACGGTGTCCGGGTTGCAATTAACCCATGCATGCGCTACCTAGGCTTGACTTTGGACAGCAAGTGGAGTTTCTCCGAGCACTTCAGTCGACAGTCGCCGAAACTGGTAAGAGCTGCAGGGGCGTTGGGCAGTCTTCTGCCGAATCTTGGTGGGCCGAGTGGCAGTGCACGACGGTTGTACACCGGAGTGATACGCTCGATGGCTCTGTATGGTGCACCGGTGTGGGTAGACGCCCTGAATGCCAAAAACAAGGCCCTGCTACGAAGACCTCAGCGGGTCATGGCTATCAGGGCCATTCGTGGCTACCGCACCGTGTCATACGAGGCGGCATGTGTCCTTGCGGGCACCCCTCCATGGGACCTGGAGGCGAGCGTACTTGCTGCGGTGTACGAGCAAGGGGCTGAACTGCGTAGTCTCGGCGAACGAGTCGTGCCCGAGCAGGCAGCTAGGTGGCGTGAAGACGCTCAAGAAGTAGTGATGGAGCGATGGCGTGCACGCTTGGAGAACCCAAGTGCCGGCCACTGGACCATCGGAGCGATCCGGCCCGTCCTGGAGCGATGGGTCGGTCGCAAGGAGGGGACCCTCACGTTCCGTACCTCTCAGGTTATGACAGGGCACGGCTGTTTTGGCAGATACCTGTCGAGGATCGGACGTGAGGAGTCTGAGGCATGCCACCAGTGCGGGGCCGCAGCAGACACGGCCTTACACACTTTGGAGGTGTGCCCGGCGTTCAGCAGCGAACGTCAGGAGCTGCTCGCTGTCAACGGACCTGACCTGACGCTGGCGACAGTGGCCAACGCCATTCTCACCAGCAGAAGGTCGTGGGACGCCTTCGCCTCCTTCTGTGAGACTGTTATCTCGCGGAAAGAGGAGGCGGAGAGGGCGAGGGAGGACGACCCGTTATCTGCTGCGTCAAGACGCAGGCGAACGGGCCGTCGGAGGCGGCTGCATGGGTTGTTGCACCCATCGTAGCCCAACGCGGGGGTGGGGGTCACCATCTTCCCCACACTCCCCGCGACGTAGCCTCCAGGAGAGAAGGCGCCCCTCTCACATCCGGGAGGTATGGCGCCTTCAGTGGCCGACGGGCCAAAGTGGTGGGCCCTAGGGGGCGACCGCGCGGACTGCGAATGGCTCCATTGAGTGCTCGGGGTTCCGCAAAAGCGGTAGACGGATGTCGGGCGGTTTAGTGGGTCGGTCACAGCCCATCAGGTGACCAACCCCACACACCTCCCGGGCCCTGCAACAGCCCGGTCGAGAAGGTTTGGATGCAAATTCCGCTCGTAAGAAAAAAAAAAAAAAAAAAAGGTTGGGGTGCGAGTGGGGTGCGAGTCAGATACCTCCACGTGGTGCATTCTGGGCAACGAGTGGTTCCAACGTTGGAGAAAGTTGGACCCAGTCGGCTAACATCTGGCAAGGCAAGGTAACATCTGGCAGGAGCCCCCTTTGGGGGCCCTGCCTCTCCTATGTGCGTGCCTACTCTGGGCCGCTCAACTCGCTGCACCTTCTGAGCAGCTTTGAGAGGAGTCTCGGCGGCGCTCCTTCTGAGCGCCGTCTTTGTGGGTTTTTGTTGTAGGACACGACTTCGGGTATCGAGCGTCGAGCGTCGAGTGTCGAGCATCGAGTGCCGAGTGTCGAGGGTTGGGAAGTGTATGTGAGGGTCGGAGTCCGAGTCGGGTCAGATTCGTGGTCGGAGTCGGAGGCTGAGTCGGGGTCCGGGTCGCCAAAGAAGGGCAGGCGGGCTTCGCGATTTGTTGTGTCTTTTCGTCTACCAGCGAAAGCAGCGACAGAGAGCGGAGAAGGGGGCCGGCGGCGGTCGCCTGGCCCCCAAGGGAGGCGCTCTGCTCTTGAGGGAGCACGAGAGGAGGCGTTCCGCCTATAGTTTGGGGGTCTGGGCAAGGGGTCTCGGCTGCGCGAATGCGTGGTCTGGAGGCCTTGCGTCCCGTCCTCCGGGCATGGGCGGAGCGGCGCCATGGGTCGCTCGCGTACCATCTGATGCGGATACTGTCTGGACATGGTTTGTTCGGACGCTGTTTGCACCGGATCGGGAGAGGGCTGACCCCGCGGTGCCACCGTTGCGGGGCGGCGGGGGACGCGGCACAGCGCGCCCTAGTGGTGTGCTCTGCGTTCGATGTCCTGCGCTCCGCATTGGTCGCTGTGATTGGCGCGGACCTCTCTCTGCCGACTGTGGTTCTGTCCATGCTCGGTGGCGAGGGGTCCTGGGGAGGTGGTCAGCGGAGGGCGCGGAGCGGGCCGGGGGGCATGGCCCTCTGGCAGATCCGTGCCGCCGCAGACGCCTCCTGTGGGGAACCAGCGCGGTCCGAGCTCTAGGGGGGGCTTTGACCGTGCATTGCACGGGTCCCCACTGAGGGCCGACGCTCCGTATGTCCCGGCGCGTCGGCGACCCGTCTGTAAGGACGGGTCAGGTGTGTCCGCCCATCGTTTTCGAGGGTGGTCACCCGCCCCCCACCAGGGGCGGGAGAGGGGCTCGCCCATTTGGGCGAGCAAACCGACGGGGTTGTGGAAGTGTCCGAAAGGGTTCCCATGACCTCGTCAGGCTCCGGCATTCCGGCGTTCGATGCGTCTTCCTCAGATGAGGACGACGCGATGATCGCTGGTTTGCTGGTTCCAAGGTGACGAGAGGACATCGGAGTGGTTTTACCGAGTCGGCCTATACTCGCTTTCTCTAGGGCTTCGGCCCTGGAACAGAGTCTTAGCAAGAGCCTCGTACAGCCAGCGGGACAGCGGGACCCCTTTTGCCCGCTGATGCGTCTGTTAGCAGATTTCCACTCCGTCAAAAAAAAAAAAAAAAAAAAAAAAAAAAAGGTTGGGGTGCGAGTCAGATACCTCCACGTGGTGCATCCTGGGCAACGAGTGGTTCCAACGGCCTCCGTTGGAGAAAGTTGGACCCAGTCGGCTAACATCTGGCAAGGCAGGAGCCCCCTTTGGGGGCCCTGCCTCTCCTATGTGCGTGCCTACTCTGGGCCGCTCAACTCGCTGCACCTTCTGAGCAGCTTTGAGAGGAGTCTCGGCGGCGCTCCTTCTGAGCGCCGTCTTTGTGGGTTTTTGTTGTAGGACACGACTTCGGGTATCGAACGTCGAGCGTCGAGTGTCGAGCATCGAGTGCCGAGTGTCGAGGGTTGGGAAGTGTATGTGAGGGTCGGAGTCCGAGTCGGGTCAGATTCGTGGTCGGAGTCGGAAGCTGAGTCGGGGTCCGGATCACCAAAGAAGGGCAGGCGGGCTTCGCGATTTGTTGTGTCTTTTCGTCTACCAGCGAAAGCAGCGACAGAGAGCGGAGAAGGGGGCCGGCGGCGGTCGCCTGGCCCCCAAGGGAGGCGCTCTGCTCTTGAGGGAGCACGAGAGGAGGCGTTCCGCCTATAGTTTGGGGGTCTGGGCAAGGGGTCTCGGCTGCGCGAATGCGTGGTCTGGAGGCCTTGCGTCCCGTCCTCCGGGCATGGGCGGAGCGGCGCCATGGGTCGCTCGCGTACCATCTGATGCGGATACTGTCTGGACATGGTTTGTTCGGACGCTGTTTGCACCGGATCGGGAGAGGGCTGACCCCGCGGTGCCACCGTTGCGGGGCGGCGGGGGACGCGGCACAGCGCGCCCTAGTGGTGTGCTCTGCGTTCGATGTCCTGCGCTCCGCATTGGTCGCTGTGATTGGCGCGGACCTCTCTCTGCCAGCCGTGGTTCTGTCCATGCTCGGTGGCGAGGGGTCCTGGGGAGGTGGTCAGCGGAGGGCGTGGAGCGGGCCGGGGGGCATGGCCCTCTGGCAGATCCGTGCCGCCGCAGACGCCTCCTGTGGGGAACCAGCGCGGTCCGAGCTCTAGGGGGGGCTTTGACCGTGCATTGCACGGGTCCCCACTGAGGGCCGACGCTCCGTATGTCCCGGCGCGTCGGCGACCCGTCTGTAAGGACGGGTCAGGTGTGTCCGCCCATCGTTTTCGAGGGTGGTCACCCGCCCCCCACCAGGGGCGGGAGAGGGGCTCGCCCATCTGGGCGAGCAAACCGACGGGGTTGTGGAAGTGTCCGAAAGGGTTCCCATGACCTCGTCAGGCTCCGGCATGCCGGCGTTCGATGCGTCCTCCTCAGATGAGGACGACGCGATGATCGCTGGTTTGCTGGTTCCAAGGTGACGAGAGGACATCGGAGTGGTTTTACCGAGTCGGCCTATACTCGCTTTCTCTAGGGCTTCGGCCCTGGAACAGAGTCTTAGCAAGAGCCTCGTACAGCCAGCGGGACAGCGGGACCCCTTTTGCCCGCTGATGCGTCTGTTAGCAGATTTCCACTCCGTCAAAAAAAAAAAAAAAAAAAAAAAAAAAAAAAAAAAAAAAAAAAAAAAAGGTTAGGTTAGGTTGGGGTGCGAGTCAGATACCTCCACGTGGTGCATCCTGGGCAACGAGTGGTTCCAACATTCTCCGTTCGGAGAAGGTTGGGCCCAATCGGCTAACATCTGGCAAGGCGGGAGCCCCTTCTGGGCCCTGCAACTCCTATGTGCGTGCCTACTTTGGGCCGCACAGCTCGCTGCTCCTTCTGAGCAGCTTTGAGAGGAGTAACACAAAGACGGCCGCCCCTTAAGGGTTATCAGGTCGCAACGGGGGGAAAGGGGAGCACCGCGAAAGCGGTGCAACGGGGGCCTACGCCAGCCTCCGATCATCGTAAACCACTGCGGTCTCTGCAACGACCCCCACTCGCGGCGTTGTGGGGTACGCGGGTTCCGTGGTGGAGCGAGGGCTTGCCTTAACCGGCCGGCCGCGTGAAGGACACACTATAAAACCCGAGAGAAACCTCGTTAAAACCTGTCAATATCCCCCGCCCTTGACAGTATGTAGGGTTCCCCGTGTATGAGGCCACTGCACGGGGTGACTTTTATTTGCTCTCCACTCGTGGGATTAATGTCTAAGTTGCTAAATCATTTTTTAAAAGACGTTTCGCAGAAGTCGGCGGAGCCTGATTCCAGGTCCGTCGTGGTTACTTGTGGTGGGTCCGACCCCAAAGGGAAGGACGTGGATGTAAGCCTTTTGGCTAGGCCCGAGAAGGGCGGAGTTGAAATGGAGACTGGTGGACTGAAGCTCACCTTCAGTTCGTCCAGGGCTGATGGCAGTTCATCGCCGACCGTCGCGCGATCGCGCAGCGTGTCTTCAGCAAGGAGGGAACGGGATGTCGACGTCGAGTCCGATTCATCGGCGGTTTCTATGAAATCGGCCGTTGACTCCGTCGCAAATCCGAGATCTTCATTTATGAAGAAAAAGGGAAGTCGTGCCAGCTCGCCGGCAGTGTCGGCTCGCAGCAAGGGCCTAACCCGCACCTCCCCTTACCCAAAGCGAGGACAGAAAAACGACCAGTGCAGTGATGTGTCAGACGACAGTACCATCAGCGTCGACACTCTCACTGGTTCGTTGAAGAGGAAGCGTCCCCCCAAAACATCTAAGGGGGGCAAAAAGTCGGAGGCTCTCTCGGACTCGTCTGAGGACGATCCGAAGAAGCCGGCCCAACGTGGTCGAGGGCGACCTCCCACTACGGGAGAGTACGTTGGACTCGCCCGGGCCAAGCGCGAACATGCCGCTGCAATCCGCGAGGAGCAGCAGGTCGCGCTCGACCGGGAGGTGGCGGAAATGGAGCGCCGCGCCTACGAGACCAGGGCTGCGTTCTACGCAAGTAGAACGGAAGATGAGGCCCCTACGCCCACAGATCCGGACCTGAAGACCACCCTCGATATCGAGGAGGTGGTGAAGGCGGACTGTGCGGTTATAGTGGAGGTGGCGAAAAAGTCCTCGCACCTCCAGGGCCCCTTCCAAAAGGCGTTGAAAAAAGCAGCCCAGTCGATTATGGACTGCTTCCGCGAGGTGTCCTCAAAAAACATCTCAGAGGACACCCGCATCCTGAAGGCGGAAAACGTGAGGCTGCAGCAGCAACTGGCAGACCTCACGAAGAGCGTTGCAGTTTTGTCTGCAGAGGTGAGGGACCTCAAGGGTGGCAGGAAGTGCATGTCCCCTCCCCCCACTCTCCCTGAGGTTCTGCCCTCAGTGGACACTATGGAGACGGACTGCCCTCCTCCAAGGCCTCTCTCGCCGACTGTCGTCGTGCAGGAGACGACTGGCCACGGCAAAACTAAGGCCGCCTATGAGGAGCCGGATGCCCTCCAGGCATTTGAAGCAAGGCTGGCCCGAACATTCGGGGCCATGCTGAATGCTCGCCTGGAGGGTCTAGAGGACCGCCTGCTGCCGGCTAAAAACCTGCGACTGCCGCTTGCGGCGGACCGCAAAAAAGCAGCTGCAGCAGCTGCGCCCACGCCCCCTATTACCAAGGGAAAAGCTAAGCCGGCCGACACAATCATGCCGGCTAAAAAGGGCAAGGCGGTGGCCAAAAAGCCAGATCCCCCGCCAAAGCAGGCGAAAAAAGCTGGTCCTCCTGCGGTCGTTCCGTCCACCTCCCGGGGTGCTGCAAAAGCGCCTTCCCCGGTTGAGGCAGAACCAGAATGGACGACGCAGGAGTCGCGCAAAAAGCGCCAAAGGAAGAGGAGGAAGGCCAAAACATCGGCCCCTCTGGAGCAGGCTCCGCCCCGCCAATCCTACTCGGCGGCGGCCAAGCAGCAGAAGGCGCCTCGGCGGAGGCTAAATAACACCTCAGCCCCGCCCGCCACTGCTCCTGCTAAGAAGGCCCGTAAGGCTGGTCAAAAGACTAAGCTGGTTGCGCCGAAGTCGGCGGCAGTTGTAGTGACCCTCACTCCCGAAGCGGTTGAGAAGGGGGTCACCTACGCCGACGCGCTGGCCAAAGCCCGAGACTCGGTCGACATCGACGGGTTGGATATCCCAAACCGTCGGTGCCGAAACACCATGACCGGGTCGAAGATCATTGAGATCTCGGGCAAGGCCTCTGCCGAAAAGGCCGACCAGCTGGCCGGCAAGATGAGGGAGGCCCTTGAGGGCATGGCCACGGTCATCCGGCCCACCAAAACCGCAGAATTGAGGGTGGGCGGTCTGGATGAGTCGGTGATGGAGGCGCACTTGGCCGCAAAGATCGCGGCCAAGGGTGGATGTGGTGTGGACGCCGTGAAAGTGCGCCCCATCCGTTACGGCCCTGATGGCTTTGGCTCGACGGTGGTGTCGTGCCCGGTCGCCGCTGCTAAGAAGGTCGTGGACGCCGGCCGCCTGCTGATAGGGTTCAGCGCGGCCAACGTCAGAGCACTGGAAGCCCGTTCCGACCGGTGCTTCCGGTGCATGCAGGTGGGGCACGCCAGAGCGAGCTGCCCTTCAAAAACCGACCGGAGCAACCTCTGCCACCGGTGCGGTAAGGAGGGGCACAGGGGCTTCGATTGTAGCGCGAAGCCCCACTGTGCCGTGTGTGCCGCTGCCAAGCGACCGGCAGGCCACGTTATGGGGGGGCGCAGCTGTAAGCCTCCCCTGGCCAAGGGCAAGTTGCCGGCGCGTCCAGCTCGCCAGGCCGCCCCCGCCACACAGAGGGCGCCCCAAACGGGGCTCGAGGAGGTTGATATGGTGGTCGAACAATGTTAAGACGGCCCCATATCAACTTTCTCCAGGTGAACCTGAACCACTCTTCCAGGGCTCAGGATCTGCTACACCAGAGCCTGGCGGAGTGGTCAGTGGACGTGGCGGCGGTGTCAGAGCCGTACTTCATCCCCAACCAGCCCAACTGGGTGGGGGACACGTGCGACTCTGTCGCCGTGATGGTGCGCGCGGCCCCAGGTTATACACCCCCCTCAATTTATGAGCGGGGTGCTGGGTACGCGGCGGTCGTTTGGGGGGAAATGATAGTAGTGTCTGTCTACTTTTCCCCAAACAGACCGCTCGCCGACTTCGAGGCATTCCTCGGAGTCGTCGGCGTAGCCATCAGGAGGGCGGCCCCGCGTCAGGTTCTCGTCCTTGGAGACCTGAACGCCAAGTCGGTCGTCTGGGGCTGTCCAGTGACCGACCAGAGGGGCCAGGCTGTGGAGCAGTGGGCAGCCGCTGTTGGGCTGTCGCTCCTCAACAGGGGCGCAGTCCACACGTGCGTGCGGCACAACGGAGGCTCGGTGGTGGACGTGTCGTTCGCCACCCCAGCCCTCGCGCGCACGATCAGCGGCTGGAGGGTGGTGCAGGACGTGGAGACTCTCTCGGATCATCGCTACATCCGATTCGAGAGCTCCACCCTGCACCAAAGGCCCCCGCAGCCCACAAGCTGTGAAAGGCCTCCCCGCTGGGCGCTCAGCAGGCTTAAGCCGGAGCTGGCGAATGAGACGGCGATTTTTGAGGATTGGTTCTCGCGTCCGATGTCCGGTCCGGACGTCGATGAATCAGCTCGCCGTCTCCGCGGCGCTTTAACGGAGGTGTGCCAGGCTTCTATGCCTCGGGCGCAGCCTCCGCGGGACCGCCGTGAAGTTCACTGGTGGTCCCAGGACATTGCAGTTATGAGGGATGACTGCAGTGTCCAAAGGCGGGCCTACACTAGGGCCCGCCGGCGCCGCGTGAGGGACACTCAGGAGGAGGACCGCCTGTACGAGCTGTACAGGCAGTCGAAGAAGACCCTGCAGACTGCGATTGCCTCCTCAAAGGAGGTATCCAGAGAAGAGCAGTTGCAGGGTCTTGATCGGGATCCGTGGGGGCGGCCGTATAAGCTGGCGCGCAACCAGCTGAAAGCGCGCGGCACGCCCATCACGGAAACGATGGATCCCGACCTCCTGGGGTCGGTCATCGGGGGACTGTTTCCCCCGGCCGAGGAGGGTTTTGTTCCCCCTCGGATGGCCCCGCCAGCTCCGGATGAGGAGGGAAGGAGTGATCCCCCTCCTCTTATTGATGAGGAGGAGTGGAAGGACGCCGTCGCCCGTCTAAAGGGACGGAAGACGGCACCGGGACCTGACGGCGTCCCGAAGCGGGTACTGGACCTGGCCCTAAAACATCTGGGGGCCAGGGCCAGGGAACTGTGCGACGCTAGCTTAAAGTTCGCACAGTTTCCCAAAGTGTGGAAGGAGGGGGCGCTATGCCTGATTCGCAAAGAGGGGCGTCCGGCAGACGACCCCTCGGCATATCGCCCCATTGTGTTGCTGGACGAAATCGGGAAGGTCTTCGAGAAGATCATCGCTTCCCGAATAGTCCAGCAGCTGGGAGGGGGAACAGGCCCCGACCTCTCCGAGGCCCAATACGGTTTCCGGACGGGGCGGTCGACGATCGAAGCCCTGTCCGATCTCCGGACTCTAGTGGAGGAGTCCGTTGAGAGGCGGGAGATGGTGTTGGCGGTGTCGCTGGACATCCGCAACGCCTTCAATAGTCTCCCCTTCGGCGTCATCATGGAGGCGCTTCGTTTCCATCAAATGCCTCCATATCTGCGCCGAATAGTGGGAGACTATTTGAGGGACCGGGACGTAGCGTACGTGGGACGTGACGGCGAGCTTGGCCGTCACAGGGTGTCCCGCGGCGTTCCACAGGGGTCGGTCCTCGGCCCCCTGTTGTGGAACGTCGGTTACGACTACGTCCTCCGGTGTGGCCTCCCCCCGATGGTGCGGTCGTTCTGCTATGCAGACGACACGCTCGTCACCGTCCGGGGGACGCGGCTGGAGGATGTCCAGCGCCTGGCGTCCGTGTTCGTTAGCCATATCGTGCGGCGGATACGGACGTTGGGCTTGGAGGTAGCCCTCCACAAGACCGAGGCCATGGTGTTCCATGGGCCTCGGAGACGGCCGTCAGCGGGCGCGTCGATCGTTGTGGAGGGCGAGAGGGTCGGTCTGAAGCCCCAGATGAAGTATCTGGGGCTGGTGATCGATGGGCGGTGGGGTTTCGAGGAGCACTTCAAGCTTCTCGAGCCCCGGCTGCTGGGAGCAGCAGACGCCCTCGGGCGTCTCTTGCCCAACGTGGGGGGCCCGAGCGTGGCGTGCCGCCGACTCTACGGCGGCATCGTCCGCTCTATGGCACTGTATGGGGCGCCGGTGTGGGCTGACTGTTTAAGCCCACACGCGACCGCCTCTCTCCAGCGGGCCCAGCGCGCAATGGCGCTGCGGGCGATCCGGGGCTACCGAACGGTGTCCCGGAAAGTGGCGTGCGCTCTCGCGGGGACGCCCCCGTGGGAGCTGGTGGCGGAGGTGCTCGCTGCAGCGTACCGGCAGCGAGCGGAGGAGAGGGCCAGTGGCGATCGACTGGCCCCCCAAGAGAGGCGTGCTGCGCTCGATGGAGCGCGCGAGGAGATGTTCCGCCTATGGTCCGAGGACCTGGGCGAAGGGGCCTCAGCTACGCAAACGCGTAGCCTCGAGGCCCTACGCCCCGTCCTCAAGGCGTGGGCGGAGCGGCGCCATGGGTCGCTCACATACCATCTGGTGCAAATACGAGGGGAGGTCAATAAGTTCGCGGAATGAGAGAGAAGGAGGTTGAAATTAAACACCAAATTATTTTTCCTTTTCAATATATTCTCCTTTAACCCTAATACATTTTTCGGATCTCTCAAATAGCTTGTTTATACCATCGAAAAAAAATGATTTGTCTTTGGTGTCAAAATAGGCCGAAATTGCCGACTTGACTTCTTCATCGTCGTCAAATTTCTTTCCACGCAGCTCTTTCTTCATTTTTGGAAATAAATAATAGTCACTGGGGGCCAAGTCTGGACTGTATGGTGGGTGGTTTAATTTTTCAAAGCCGCATCGGTGAATAGCAGCCGTCGCAACATGGCACGTGTGGACGGGTGCATTGTCGTGCAAAAGGAGCACACCTTTTGACAGTTTTCCTCTTCTTATACTTGATTCGGATACTCCAACCATTGCTGCAAGTTGCTTCTTCTTCAGTCGGGCATCTTCCAATACAAGTTTTTCTACTTTTTCGACGATTTCCGGTGTGGTGGCCTCAATTGGCCGTCCGGAGCGGGGGTCGTCTTCAATGGACTCCCTTCCTTGTTTGAAAAGACCATGCCACTTGTAAACCATGGTTTTACCAGGGGCAGAGTCGGCGTAAACCGCTAACAGCTCTTGAAAAATCGTCTGAGCGGATTTTCCTTGCTTGGTAAGGAACTTAATAACGGCACGGTGTTCAATTTTCTCCATACTGGCTGACTTCTTCCCGATTTAGTTGTTTGCAGGTCGATAACTCAAAAGTTAATGACCCGATTAGGTTCAAACTTGGTATATATACTCTTAATGAGGTGCTTAACTGGTGCCTACCTGGACGAGTAAATTTATCCCCACCAACCCCTCCATTCCGCGAACTTATTGACCTCCCCTCGTACTGTCCGGACATGGTTCGTTCGGACGCTATTTGCACCGGATCGGAAGAGAGCCGACCCCACAGTGCCACCATTGCGGAGCGGCGGAGGACACGGCGCAACACACCCTAACGGTGTGCTCTGCGTTCGGTGTCCAGCGCTCCGCATTGGTCACTGTGATTGGCGCGGACCTCTCCCTGCCGACCGTGGTTCTGTCCATGCTCGGTAGCGAGGGGTCCTGGGAGGCGGTCAACTCCTTCTGCGTCGACGTCATGACGCTGAAGGAGGAGGCGGAACGGGCCAGGGAGGATGACCCCCTGGCAAATCCGTGCCGCCGCAGACGCCTCCTGCGGAGAAGGCGGCAATACCAGCGCCTTCTCCATCCGGTGGGGAACCAGCGCGGTCCGAGCCCTAGGGGGGGCTCCGACCGTGCATTGCACAGGTCCCCACTGAGGGCCGACGCTCCGTATGTCCCGGCGCGTCGGCGACCCGTCTCACCAAATGACGGGTCAAGTGTGTCCGCCCATCGTTTTCGAGGGCGGTCACCCGCCCCCATCAGGGGCGGAGGAGGGGCTCGCCCGTATACAGGGCGAGCAGTCACCGACGGGGTTGTGGAAGTGTCCGAAAGGGTTCCCATGACCTCGTCAGGCCCCACCATGCCGGCGTTCGATGCGTCCTCCTCAGATGAGGACGACGCGATGATCGCCGGTTTGCTGGTCCCAAGGTGACGAGAGGACATCGGAGTGTTTTTTACCGAGTCGGCCACGGCTCGCTTTTTCTAGGGCTTCGGCCCTGGAACAGAGTCTTGGCCATCCTCGGACAGCCAGCGGGACCCCTCATTGCCCGCTGATGCGTCTGTTTGCAGATCTTTCACTCCGTTAAAAAAAAAAAAAAAAAAAAAAGGTTAGGTTAGGTTGGTGAGGGACCTCAAGGGTGGCAGGAAGTGCATGTCCCCTCCCCCAACTCTCCCTGAGGTTCTGCCCTCAGTGGATACTATGGAGACGGACTGCCCTCCTCCAAGGCCTCTCTCGCCGACTGTCGTCGTGCAGGAGACGACTGGCCGCGGCAAAACCAAGGCCGCCTATGAGGAGCCGGACGCCCTCCAGGCATTTGAAGCAAGGCTGGCCCGAACATTCGGGGCCATGCTGAATGCTCGCCTGGAGGGTCTGGAGGACCGCCTGCTGCCGGCCAAAAGTCTGCGACCGCCGCTTGCGGCGGACCGCAAAAAAGCAGCTGCAGCAGTTGCGCCCACGCCCCCTATTACTAAGGGAGAAGCCAAGCCGACCAACGCAATCATGCCGGCTAAAAAGGGCAAGGCGGTGGCCAAAAAGCCAGATCCCCCGCCAAAGCAGGCGGAAAAAGCTGGTCCTCCTGCGGTCGTTCCGACCACCTCCCGGGGTGCTGCAAAAGCGCCTTCCCCGGTTGAGGAAGAACCTGAATGGACGACGCAGGAGTCGCGCAAAAAGCGCCAAAGGAAGAGGAGGAAGGCCAAAACATCGGCCCCTCTGGAGCAGGCTTCGCCCCGCCAATCCTACTCGGCGGCGGCCAAGCAGCAGAAGGCGCCTCGGCGGAGGCCGAATAACACCTCAGCCCCGCCCGCCACTGCTCCTGCTAAGAAGGATCGTAAGGCTAGTCAAAAGACTAAGCTGGTTGCGCCGAAGTCGGCGGCAGTTGTAGTGACCCTCACTCCCGAAGCGGTTGAGAAGGGGGTCACCTACGCCGACGCGCTGGCCAAAGCCAGAGACTCGGTCGACATCGACGGGATGGATATCCCAAACCGTCGGTGTCGAAACACCATGACCGGGTCGAAGATCATTGAGATCTCGGGCAAGGCCTCTGCCGAGAAGGCCGACCAGCTGGCCGGCAAGATGAGAGAGGCCCTTGAGGGCATGGCCACGGTCATCCGGCCCACCAAAACCGCAGAATTGAGGGTAGGCGGTCTGGATGAGTCGGTGATGGAGGCGCACTTGGCCGCAAAGATCGCGGCCAAGGGTGGATGTGGTGTGGACGCCGTGAAGGTGCGCCCCATCCGCTACGGCCCTGACGGCTTTGGCTCGACAGTCGTGTCGTGCCCGGTCGCCGCTGCTAAGAAGGTCGTGGACGCCGGCCGCCTGCTGATAGGGTTCAGCGCGGCCAACGTCAGAGCACTGGAAGCCCGTTCCGACCGGTGCTTCCGGTGCATGCAGGTGGGGCACGCCAGAGCGAGCTGCCCTTCAAAAACCGACCGGAGCAACCTCTGCCACCGGTGCGGTAAGGAGGGGCACAGGGGCTTCGATTGTAGCGCGAAGCCCCACTGTGCCGTGTGTGCCGCTGCCAAGCGACCGGCAGGCCACGTTATGGGGGGGCGCAGTTGTAAGCCTCCCCTGGCCAAGGGCAAGTTGCCGGCGCGTCCAGCTCGCCAGGCCGCCCCCGCCACACAGAGGGCGCCCCAAACGGGGCCCGAGGAGGTTGATATGGTGGTCGAACAATGTTAAGACGGCCCCATATCAACTTTCTGCAGGTGAACTTGAACCACTCTACCAGGGCTCAGGATTTGCTACACCAGAGTCTGGCGGAGTGGTCAGTGGATGTGGCGGCGGTGTCAGAGCCGTACTTTGTCCCCAACCAGCCCAACTGGGTGGGGGACACTTGCGACTCTGTCGCCGTGATGGTGCGCGCGGCCCCAGGTTATACACCCCCCTCAATTTATGAGAGGGGTGCTGGGTACGCGGCGGTCGTTTGGGGGGAAATGGTAGTAGTCTCTGTCTACTTTTCCCCAAATAGACCGCTCGCCGACTTCGAGGCGTTCCTCGGAGTCGTCGGCGTAGCCATCAGGAGGGCGGCCCCGCGTCAGGTTCTCGTCCTTGGAGACCTGAACGCCAAGTCGGTCGTCTGGGGTTGTCCAGCGACCGACCAGAGGGGCCAGGCTGTGGAGCAGTGGGCAGCCGCTGCTGGGCTGTCGCTCCTCAACAGGGGCGCAGTCCACACGTGCGTGCGGCACAACGGAGGCTCGGTGGTGGACGTGTCGTTCGCCACCCCAGCCCTCGCGCGCACGATCAGCGGCTGGAGGGTAGTGCAGGACGTGGAGACTCTCTCGGATCATCGATACATCCGATTCGAGAGCTCCACCCTGCACCAAAGGCCCCCACAGCCCACAAGCGGTGGACGGCCTCCTCGCTGGGCGCTCAGCAGGCTCAAGCCGGAGCTGGCGAACGAGACGGCGATATTTGAAGACTGGTTCTCGCGTCCGATGTCCGGTCCGGACGTCGATGAATCAGCTCGCCGTCTCCGCGGCGCTTTAACGGAGGTGTGCCAGGCTTCTATGCCTCGGGCGCAGCCTCCGCGGGACCGCCGTGAAGTTCACTGGTGGTCCCAGGACATTGCAGTCATGAGGGATGACTGCAGTGTCCAAAGGCGGGCCTACACTAGGGCCCGCCGGCGCCGCGTGAGGGACCCTCAGGAGGAAGACCGCCTGTACGAGCTGTACAGGCAGTCGAAGAAGACCCTGCAGACTGCGATTGCCTCCTCAAAGGAGGTATCCAGAGAAGAGCAGTTGCAGGGTCTGGATCGGGATCCGTGGGGGCGGCCGTATAAGCTAGCGCGAAATCAGCTCAGAGCGCGCGGCGCGCCCCTCACGGAGACGATGGATCCCGACCTCCTGGGGTCGGTCATCGGGGCACTGTTTCCCCCGGCCGAGGAGGGTTTTGTTCCCCCTCGGATGGCCCCGCCAGCTCCGGACGAGGAGGGAGGGAACGATCCTCCTCCTCTTATTGATGAGGAGGAGTGGAAGGACGCCGTCGCCCGTCTTAAGGGGCGTAAGACGGCACCGGGACCTGACGGCGTCCCGAAGCGGGTACTGGACCTGGCCCTAAAACATCTAGGGGCCAGGGCCAGGGAACTGTGCGACGCTAGTCTGAAGTTCGCACAGTTCCCCAAAGTGTGGAAGGAGGGGGCGCTATGCCTGCTACGCAAAGAGGGGCGTCCGGCGGATGACCCCTCGGCATATCGCCCCATTGTGCTGCTGGATGAAATCGGGAAGGTCTTCGAGAAGATCATCGCTTCCCGAATAGTCCAGCAGCTGGGAGGGGGAACGGGCCCCGACCTCTCCGAGGCCCAATACGGCTTCCGGACGGGGCGGTCGACGATCGACGCCCTGTCTGATCTGCGGGCCCTGGTGGAGGGGTCCGTTGAGAGGCGGGAGGTGGTTTTGGCGGTGTCCTTGGACATCGCCAATGCTTTCAATAGTCTCCCCTTCGGCGTTATCATGGAGGCGCTTCACTATCATAAAATGCCTCCATATCTGCGCCGAATTGTGGGAGATTATTTGAGGGACCGGGACGTAGCGTACGTGGGACGGGACGGCGAGCTTGGCCGTCACAGGGTGTCCCGCGGCGTTCCACAGGGGTCAGTCCTAGGCCCCTTGCTGTGGAACGTCGGCTATGACTACGTCCTGCGGTGTGGCCTCCCCCCGATGGTGCGGTCGTTCTGTTACGCAGACGACACGCTCGTCACCGTCCGGGGGAAGCAGCTGGAGGATGTCCAGCGCTTGGCGTCCGTGTTCGTCAGCCATATCGTGCGGCGGATACGGACGTTGGGCTTGGAGGTGGCCCTCCACAAGACCGAGGCCATGGTGTTTCATGGGCCTCGGAGACGGCCGTCAGCGGGTGCGTCGATCGTTGTGGAGGGCGAGAGGGTCGGTCTGAAGCCCCAGATGAAATATCTGGGGCTGGTGATCGACGGGCGGTGGGGCTTCGAGGAGCACTTCAAGCTCCTCGAGCCCCGGCTGCTGGGAGCAGCAGACGCCCTCGGGCGTCTCTTGCCCAATGTGGGGGGCCCGAGCGTGGCGTGCCGCCGACTCTACGGCGGCATCGTCCGCTCTATGGCACTGTATGGGGCGCCGGTGTGGGCTGACAGTCTTAGCCCACACGCGACCGCCTCCCTTCAGCGGGCCCAGCGCGCAATGGCGCTGCGGGCGATCCGGGGCTACCGAACGGTGTCCCGGAAAGTGGCGTGCGCTCTCGCGGGGACGCCCCCGTGGGAGCTGGTGGCGGAGGTGCTCGCTGTAGCGTACCGGCAGCGAGCGGAGGAGCGGGCCAGTGGCGATCGACTGGCCCCCCAAGAGAGGCGTGCTGCGCTCGATGAAGCGCGTGAGGATATGTTCCGCCTATGGTCTGAGGACCTGGGCGAAGGGGCCTCAGCTACGCAAACGCGTAGCCTCGAGGCCCTACGCCCCGTCCTCAAGGCGTGGGCGGAGCGGCGCCATGGGTCGCTCACATACCATCTGGTGCAAATACTGTCCGGACATGGTTCGTTCGGACGCTATTTGCACCGGATCGGAAGAGAGCCGACCCCACAGTGCCACCATTGCGGAGCGGCGGAGGACACGGCGCAACACACCCTAACGGTGTGCTCTGCGTTCGGTGTCCAGCGCTCCGCATTGGTCACTGTGATTGGCGCGGACCTCTCCCTGCCGACCGTGGTTCTGTCCATGCTCGGTAGCGAGGGGTCCTGGGAGGCGGTCAACTCCTTCTGCGTCGACGTCATGACGCTGAAGGAGGAGGCGGAACGGGCCAGGGAGGATGACCCCCTGGCAAATCCGTGCCGCCGCAGACGCCTCCTGCGGAGAAGGCGGCAATACCAGCGCCTTCTCCATCCGGTGGGGAACCAGCGCGGTCCGAGCCCTAGGGGGGGCTCCGACCGTGCATTGCACAGGTCCCCACTGAGGGCCGACGCTCCGTATGTCCCGGCGCGTCGGCGACCCGTCTCACCAAATGACGGGTCAAGTGTGTCCGCCCATCGTTTTCGAGGGCGGTCACCCGCCCCCATCAGGGGCGGAGGAGGGGCTCGCCCGTATACAGGGCGAGCAGTCACCGACGGGGTTGTGGAAGTGTCCGAAAGGGTTCCCATGACCTCGTCAGGCCCCACCATGCCGGCGTTCGATGCGTCCTCCTCAGATGAGGACGACGCGATGATCGCCGGTTTGCTGGTCCCAAGGTGACGAGAGGACATCGGAGTGTTTTTTACCGAGTCGGCCACGGCTCGCTTTTTCTAGGGCTTCGGCCCTGGAACAGAGTCTTGGCCATCCTCGGACAGCCAGCGGGACCCCTCATTGCCCGCTGATGCGTCTGTTTGCAGATCTTTCACTCCGTTAAAAAAAAAAAAAAAAAAAAAAAAAAGGTTAGGTTATGTTAGGGGTGCGAGTCAGATACCTCCACGTGGTGCATCCTGGGCAACGAGTGGTTCCAACGGTCTCCGTGGAGAAAGTTGGACCCAGTCGGCTAACATCTGGCAAGGCAGGAGCCCCCTTTTGGGGCCCTGCCTCTCCTGTGTGCGTGCCTACTCTGGGCCGCTCAACTCGCTGCACCTTCTGAGCACCTTTGAGAGGAGTCTCGGCGGCGCTCCTTCTGAGCGCCGTCTTTGTGGGTTTTTTTTTGTTGTAGGACACGACTTCGGGTATCGAACGTCGAGCGTCGAGTGTCGAGCATCGAGTGCCGAGTGTCGAGGGTTGGGAAGTGTTTGTGAGGGTCGGAGTCCGAGTCGGGTCAGATTCGTGGTCGGGGTCGGAAGCTGAGTCGGGGTCCGGGTCACCAAAGAAGGGCAGGCGGGCTTCGCGATTTGTTGTGTCTTTTCGTCTACCAGCGAAAGCAGCGGCAGAGAGCGGAGAAGGGGGCCGGCGGTGGTCGCCTGGCCCCCAAGGGAGGCGCTCTGCTCTTGAGGGAGCACGAGAGGAGACGTTCCGCCTATAGTTTGGGGGTCTGGGCAAGGGGTCTCGGCTGCGCGAATGCGTGGTCTGGAGGCCTTGCGTCCCGTCCTCCGGGCATGGGCGGAGCGGCGCCATGGGTCGCTCGCGTACCATCTGATGCGGATACTGTCTGGACATGGTTTGTTCGGACGCTGTTTGCACCGGATCGGGAGAGGGCTGACCCCGCGGTGCCACCGTTGCGGGGCGGCGGGGGACGCGGCACAGCGCGCCCTAGTGGTGTGCTCTGCGTTCGATGTCCTGCGCTCCGCATTGGTCGCTGTGATTGGCGCGGACCTCTCTCTGCCGACCGTGGTTCTGTCCATGCTCGGTGGCGAGGGGTTCTGGGGAGGTGGTCAGCGGAGGGCGCGGAGCGGGCCGGGGGGCATGGCCCTCTGGCAGATCTGTGCCGCCGCAGACGCCTCCTGTGGGGAACCAGCGCGGTCCGAGCTCTAGGGGGGGCTTTGACCGTGCATTGCACGGGTCCCCACTGAGGGCCGACGCTCCGTATGTCCCGGCGCGTCGGCGACCCGTCTGTAAGGACGGGTCAGGTGTGTCCGCCCATCATTTTCGAGGGTGGTCACCCGCCCCCCACCAGGGGCGGGAGAGGGGCTCGCCCATCTGGGCGAGCAAACCGACGGGGTTGTGGAAGTGTCCGAAAGGGTTCCCATGACCTCGTCAGGCTCCGGCATGCCGGCGTTCGATGCGTCCTCCTCAGATGAGGACGACGCGATGATCGCTGGTTTGCTGGTTCCAAGGTGACGAGAGGACATCGGAGTGGTTTTACCGAGTCGGCCTATACTCGCTTTCTCTAGGGCTTCGGCCCTGGAACAGAGTCTTAGCAAGAGCCTCGTACAGCCAGCGGGACAGCGGGACCCCTTTTGCCCGCTGATGCGTCTGTTAGCAGATTTCCACTCCGTCAAAAAAAAAAAAAAAAAAAAAAAAAAAAAAAAGGTTAGGTTAGGTTGGGGTGCAAGTCAGATACCTCCACGTGGTGCATCCTGGGCAACGAGTGGTTCCAACGGCCTCCGTTGGAGAAAGTTGGACCCAGTCGGCTAACATCTGGCAAGGCAGGTGCCCCCTTTGGGGGCCCTGCCTCTCCTATGTGCGTGCTTACTCTGGGCCGCTCAACTCGCTGCACCTTCTGAGCAGCTTTGAGAGGAGTCTCGGCGGCGCTCCTTCTGAGCGTCGTCTTTGTGGGTTCTTTGTTGTAGGACACGACTTCGGGTATCGAACGTCGAGCGTCGAGTGTCGAGCATCGAGTGCCGAGTGTCGAGGGTTGGGAAATGTTTATGAGGGTCGGAGTCCGAGTCGGGTCAGATTCGTGGTCGGAGTCGGAAGCTGAGTCGGGGTCCGGGTCACCAAAGAAGGGCAGGCGGGCTTCGCGATTTGTTGTCTCTTTTCGTCTACCAGCGAAAGCAGCGGCAGCGAGCGGAGAAGGGGGCCGGCGGCGGTCGCCTGGCTCCCAAGGGAGGCGCTCTGCTCTTGAGGGAGCACGAGAGGAGATGTTCCGCCTATAGTTTGGGGGTCTGGGCAAGGGGTCTCGGCTGCGCGAATGCGTGGTCTGGAGGCCTTGCGTCCCGTCCTCTGGGCATGGGCGGAGCGGCGCCATGGGTCGCTCGCGTACCATCTGATGCGGATACTGTCTGGACATGGTTTGTTCGGACGCTGTTTGCACCGGATCGGGAGAGGGCTGACCCCGCGGTGCCACCGTTGCGGGGCGGCGGGGGACGCGGCACAGCGCGCCCTAGTGGTGTGCTCTGCGTTCGATGTCCTGCGCTCCGCATTGGTCGCTGTGATTGGCGCGGACCTCTCTCTGCCGACCGTGGTTCTGTCCATGCTCGGTGGCGAGGGGTCCTGGGGAGGTGGTCAGCAGAGGGCGCGGAGCGGGCCGGGGGGCATGGCCCTCTGGCAGATCCGTGCCGCCGCAGACGCCTCCTGTGGGGAACCAGCGCGGTCCGAGCTCTAGGGGGGGCTTTGACCGTGCATTGCACGGGTCCCCACTGAGGGCCGACGCTCCGTATGTCCCGGCGCGTCGGCGACCCGTCTGTAAGGACGGGTCAGGTGTGTCCGCCCATCGTTTTCGAGGGTGGTCACCCGCCCCCCACCAGGGGCGGGAGAGGGGCTCGCCCATCTGGGCGAGCAAACCGACGGGGTTGTGGAAGTGTCCGAAAGGGTTCCCATGACCTCGTCAGGCTCCGGCATGCCGGCGTTCGATGCGTCCTCCTCAGATGAGGACGACGCGATGATCGCTGGTTTGCTGGTTCCAAGGTGACGAGAGGACATCGGAGTGGTTTTACCGAGTCGGCCTATACTCGCTTTCTCTAGGGTTTTGGCCCTGGAACAGAGTCTTAGCAAGAGCCTCGTACAGCCAGCGGGACAGCGGGACCCCTTTTGCCCGCTGATGCGTCTGTTAGCAGATTTCCACTCCGTCAAAAAAAAAAAAAAAAAAAAAAAAGGTTAGGTTAGGTTAGGTTAGGTTGGGGTGCGAGTTAGATGACCTCCCCGTGGTGCATCCTGGGCAACGGGTAGTTCCAACAGTCTCCGCCTGGCTCGTTGTAGACGTTGGACCTGTCCGGCTAACATCTAACATAGGCGGGGTTCCTTCTGGACCTTGCAACTCCCATACGTGGCCCATTCTGGGTCGCATAACTCACTTGCTCCTTCTGAGCAGTGAGAGGAGTTTTGAGTGGCGCCCCCTCTGGACGTCGCTTTACAAAGACGGTCGCCCCTTAAGGGTTTTTAGACCGCACCGGGCGTATCTGGCGCAAAGACTGGTGGGGTATTGCAACCCGCAAATTGCTGGAAAACATTCATGACAAGCAGACCTACAAAATTATTACCCCAGGAGGGTACCCGCAAGGCGGGAGAACCCCTCCTCGGGACCGGCAAGCCGGGCGCTAAAGCGTCCGACCTGTCGGCCTCGGGCAAGCCTCTCGTGTCTGGGGGAGGCATAGACCTGCATGGCGGAGTGTTAAGAGAAGACGAGTGTTACTACTCGTCAGACGAGGCGGTAGAGATGCACGATCTGGAGAGTGAGAGCCGGAAGCGGGCTCACCCAGTCGTGGAATATGACTCAGGCGACGATGAGTTTTTGGCCGAGAATGAGTACCAGGCAGCGGCTTTGTTGGGAGTTCCCTCAACAAGCCGGGGTCGTGGCGCTTACCTTGGCACTTCCGTTGGCCTGCGTGCCGCTCAACAAGAGCTGAGTCGGCTAGAGGAAGAGGACAGGAGCCTCGCTGGTGAGCGAGAGAAGTCGAAGAAGGAAGCCTTAGCGGAGAAAAGGAAAAGTGCCCCAAAAAAGGGTCCTGCTAAGAGTCGTTTGCAGTCCAGGGACAACACCATCAGTGTCCCCACTGCAGCAGAGGTTGAGCTAGCCACCCAAATTATCATCCCTTGGGAGGCGGAGCCGGGTGGACCATCAGCACAGGATGTCCACGAAGTAGGGATTCTGTGTGCTAGAGCCGTTAAGGAGGTGTCTAGGAAGTCGGGCAATATCAAGTCGACGCTCCAAAAGACGCTCAATAACGCCGCCAGCACCATGACTCGGGTTATGTCCAACCTGTCGTCTAGGACGCTCAGCGTTGAGACCAACGACCTCAGAGAGGACAACAAGAGACTGCGGTTAGAACTGCAGTCGCTTAGAGCGGAGGTTGATCTCCTACGAAAGGAAGTAGGCAAGGGGAAGAAATCCCCTTCCCGTAGTGAGGTCCCTTCCAATACCGGACCAGACCAAAATGCCTCTGGCATATTTGGCGTGATTCAGCGCTCCTTGAACGCTTCCATCGGGGAATTGAGTTCTCGCCTCGATGGAATCGAGTCAAGGCTGCCTGGATCCGAGAGGATTCGACCGCTTTTAGCAGCCGATCGCAGGCGATCGGTGGAATATCCACCTCTCCCTGCCCCGATTGTGACCAATCCGTCGGTTAGTCGACCACCGGCGAAAAAAACCTCTCGTCTCTCTGCGACAACAACACCAGTCGCCCGTCGTGCTGCTATGCCGACGGTTTGCCCAGCAGTGGCTGCCCCTGCGCCTCCTCCGGAGGCGCCGCAGGCGGTAACTCGTGGCAAAAAAGGGAGACGACGAGGTAAGAGGAGGCGTAAACCGCTTGCTGAGGGGGCAACACCATCTCGCCCCCAAGCGGCTTCAGGCCGCCATGTGCAAGGACGGACACGCGGCAAGACAGTGCGCGTAAATACGCCCAGGTCCGCAGCGATTATAATCACGCTGCGACCTGAGGCCATTGAAGGAGGCGTTACTTACGCCCAGACGCTACAGAAGGCGATAAGGAGCGTCCCACTCGCCGACCTTGGCATTACTGCTGGGGTCAGGACGAAGATGACGGCAACGGGAGCCAGACTTGTCGAGGTTTACGGGCAGCAGAACCGTGACAAGGCTGATCTACTTGCTGGTCGTCTCAAGGAGGTCATCTCCGATGTGGCCACTGTCGTCCGGACCGAGAAATGCGTGAGCCTGCGCATCTCGGATCTGGACGAGTCCGTCACAAAGGAATCCCTCTTGGAGGCGATTGCGACGAAAGGAGGATGTTCCCGGGAGTTCATCCGAGTGGGGAACATTCGTATGGGCCCCAACAAAACTGGCGCGACAATTGTAAGCTGCCCAACAAAGGCAGCGAAAGCTATTGTTGCTGCGGGTAGGTTACTCCTCAGTTGGAGTGCCGCCCAAGTGACTGTCCTAGAGCCCCGCCCTATGCGGTGCTTTAGATGCATGGGAGTAGGACACACGCGCCCGAGGTGCCCCTCGGACGTCGATCGCACCGGAAATTGTTTCCGGTGTGGTCAGTTAGGTCATCGAGCAGTGACATGCTCGAAGAAGGAGTCGCACTGCGCTGTCTGCGCAGCGGCAGGTGTACCACACAAGCATGTGATGGGCGGCCGGGGTTGTAGCCCCCCGGCCACCAGAGGCATAACATCTGCCTCTGGCCCCGAGACTATTGAGAGGGAGCTCGGCAACGAGCGGATGGAAACAGTCGAGGAGGCGGCGAGCGTTGAGACGCCAGCGCCCCCCCCGACGCCACAGAGCGCGGTTAGTAAAACCGCCTCAGTGACGCAGGATGCAGTGTCCAAGCCCAAGCTCGCACCGGAACGCATTCCGATTGTGGTGCTTGAGCGTGAGCGTTGTTTGCGCGAACGCGCAGCATCTCTTCGGAGAAACATGCCGCGTAGCGAAGCAAAAGAGGAGAGAGAGCGTGAGGCGCTCCGTGAAGAAGAGGAGACAGGGCGTCGACCTTCCTTTACAAGGTCGGCGGATGGCAAGTTTGCCAGCAAGAAGGGAGCCCCTTAAGGGCGGCTACACCTAAGTCGAGTGCCGTTTCGCACGTCTGAGGGCCAAGCGAGTAGTAGCCAAATGGCAGGTATCGCAAGGCCCTAGAACAGATCCGACTGTGTACGCTGTGTTTTTGCTCGGGTATGTCTGGTGGACCCTCTCTCTCACCCGGCGCATTAGCGTAGGGAAAGGGAGACGGAAAGCTAGAAGAGTCCCAGACGATTTGAAGTTCACTTTGGGCTGATAATGTACGATAAAGGTTTTCACAGCGAGAAAAAAAAAAAAAAAAAAAAAAAAAAAAAAAAAAAAAAAAAAAAAGGTTAGGTTAGGTTGGGGTGCGAGTCAGATGACCTCCACGTTGGTGCACCCTGGGCAACGGCTGGTTCCAACAGTCTCCCGCTCTGGCGTGTAGTAGACGCTTGGACCCAGCCGGCTGACATCTGACTAGGCGGGGTCCCTTCTGGACCTCGCAGCTCCCATACGTGACCCACTCTGGGTCGCATAACTCGCTTGCTCCTTCTGAGCAGTGAGAGGAGTTCTGACGGCGTCCCTTCTGGGCGTCGTACCAAAAAGACGGCCGCCTCTTAAAGGTTCTCAGGTCGCACAGGGGGGAAAGGGGGCACCGGTGAGAGCGGTGCAACCGGGGTGTACGCCAACCCCGAAGTCGTTATCTGCCCTTTTGCGGCAACGACCCCACCGTTGGCGCCGTGGGTACGCTGCGATTGGGCAGACCGGAGGCCAAACGGCCAAGAGAAGGAAAACTCAATAACACCCCGGAGAACACCGGCTAAAAACCTGTTGGTACCTCCCGCCCCCGACAGTATATAGGGCGCCCTCGGCGTGTGGACGACGCGTGGGTGAAGTTTTTGGTCCGGGGAAGGGCAGCCCCTAAAGTGCCATCGTGAGGGGGGGATTGCAACCCGTAAATTGCAGAAATGAAAATGATAAGTCGCAGCACGAAAACTATACCCCAGGAGGGTACCCGCCGGGAGGCGGGAGAATCCCTCCCTGAGACCGTTTCGGTCTCAGGCTGCCCCACCGTATCTGGGGGGGGCAACGTAATGCGCAGAGAGGAGAGAGGAGTGGAGACTGCGGGGTGCTCGGACTCGGACACTGGTTCCGTGTTCTTGAGACCCGAAGGCAGTAGGAGGAAGAGGTCGCGTAACGCGGATTTGGACTCCGATGATTTTTCGGGGGCCGAGTCTGTGGCGTCTGCAGCCTCAATACCGAAGATTTCGTCGTCTAGACGTGGGAGAACGCCCACAGTCGGGACCGGCTTCGCAACATCTAAAGCTGCCCTTGCCCGCAATCAACTGCGAGAGTACGAGGAGCAGCTAGACCGTGAGGAGGAACAGCTCGCAGAGCTGGATAAGCGGCTGTCTGCTGACCGTCGAGCCAGGGGCGTGGTATTGCCAGCCGTGATTGAGCCAGCGGGGCTGTCCAAAGGACGCCCGACACCTGGCCATTCCACGGTGGATTCCGCGGTCCCTGATGAGATGGATTCAGAGATGGCCACTCGAGTGGACATTCCATTTATCGCCAGTGCGTCGGACCCCATGACGGCTGATGAGATACATGAGGTGGGGCTGAAGTGCGCCTTTGCAGTGAAGGAGGTTTCCCGGAAATCCGGGAACCTCAGAGGTACCTGCCAGCGCACTCTCAACAATGCCTCCATGACGATCCGGCGGTGCCTCGCCAACCTGGCGTCTCGGACCGCTTCTGACGAGTCGCGTCGTACCGAGGAAGCGAATCGCCGACTCCGTGAGGAAGTGCACGCCCTCAGACGAGAGGTGGCGTCCCTGAAGACTGCCGTCGATCAGGTGGGGACGGGACCGAGCTGTCCCGTCCGGGAACGTCCGGCCATAAAGACCGGATCGGATCAGGTCCTACTGAAGGCCCTCACGGAGATGAGGCGTACGATGGAGGCGTCTAACGCAGCCATGAACGCCCGTATCGACGGACTTGAGATGAGTCGAGCAGCGCCTGAGCGTGCCCGTCCACCCCGTGCGGTTGAACGCGGACACCGGGGAGATAACTTCCCGGTGCTACCTGCGCCCGATAGGGTCGTTGGACGGAGGCTGGCCTCGCCTGCTCGATCCTCGTCCGCACTGCCTGAGGTACGCCTCACTGCCCCGGTGAGAGATCCCTCTATTCCACCGGATCCGCCCATGTCTGGTTGGACGACGGTGGGCCGTGGAAGAAGGAAGCGGGCACGTGGTGCTCCTGCCACTCGGGCGACAGCTGTCCGCCCTCTGACTGCCCCCATCTCGGCTTCTGCGCCGACTCGCCTCGCTGTGCCGCCTCGCTCAGCGCCACAAGCGTCGACAAGCGCAGCCCCGAAGAGGAAGCCGCGAAGGCGGCGTAAGACTAGGCTGAGGCAGCCTACAACATCAGCGGTAGTTGTAAAGCTGCGTCCGGAGGCCTTGGCGATGGGTGTCACGTACGCTGACGCCATCAAAAAGGCCAGGCTGGCCATCTCCCTACCCGACCTCGGTATCGAGGGGGTTAGGTCGAGGACGGCAGCCACCGGAGCGCGGCTTTTTGAGGTCCCCGGTTCCGAGAGCGGCGCGAAGGCCGATCTGCTCGCCAGCAGGCTGGAGCAGGTGTTGTCGGAGGTGGCCACAGTCGCCCGACCTGAAAAGCATGCGGATATCCGTGTGTCAAGGTTGGACGACTCTTACTCCACCGAAGACGTCGCTGCGTCAATCGCGGCGAGAGTTGGCTGCCCAGTGGGAGTATTGAGGGTGGGGCGCATACGAATGGGCCCCAACAATGAGGGGAGCACTATCGTGCGTTGCCCCCTTCGAGTGGCAAAGACGCTCGTGTCGCCCGGCAGAGTCCTCCTTGGGTGGAGCTTTGCCCAGGTGGTTGCCCTAGTGCCCCGCCCAATGCGGTGTTACCGCTGCATGGGCGTGGGCCACACGCGGCAAAGGTGTCCCAGTGCGGTTGACCGCTCTGAACTTTGTTTCCGATGCGGTCTGCCAGGGCACCAATCGAGGGCGTGCTCTAGAGGGCCGAAGTGTGCGGTTTGCTTCGCTGCAGGCAAACCGCACCAACATTTGATGGGAGGCAGGGGCTGCAGTCCCCCTGCTGTCAGGGGTCGCCCTGATCCCCCCGCAACGGGGGTGGAGACTGCCCCGTCTGAGCCAGCTCCTGGAGAGCCGTTGGTGGATCCCCCACTAGACGTATCGGACATGGAGACGACGGAGGAGTCGTCCCGGACCGAGGGCCCTACAGCCGACCACCCCAATGCCTCTCCAATGAGAGGTACAGGGTCGGAAGGTTCTAGGGTGGTTGAGGAGGAGGACCCGGGCGAGGGCCTAAGCAGGCCTACAACTGGGTCCCCCCCTCCCGCGTGGACACGTCCACGCGCGCCAGACGGGCGGTTCGCGAAGGCGACCGCAGTGAAACCCACACCGAAGGCCGGCCCCACAGGGCCGCACTGACCTTGGGACTGTACAGGTCAGATGCGGGACGCCCAACGGCGTTGCCGGTGGGAGGCGCGGAACAATATCCCCGAGACAGCTCCCGCGCCAACCACGAAATCGGTGTGAGGTTTCCCCAGGGGTTTTAGTGGGTCGGCCGCGTTTAGGCCAACCCCACATATCCCGTAGGTCGTCCCAGCCTACGGGAACTTGGTTGCAAGTTTCCCCTGGGAAAAAAAAAAAAAAAAAAAAAAAAAAAGGTTAGGTTAGGTTAGGTTGGGGTGCGAGTCAGATGACCTCCACGTTGGTGCACCCTGGGCAACGGCTGGTTCCAACAGTCTCCCGCTCTGGCGTGTAGTAGACGCTTGGACCCAGCCGGCTGACATCTGACTAGGCGGGGTCCCTTCTGGACCTCGCAGCTCCCGTACGTGGCCCACTTTGGGCTGCGTAACTCACTTCTCCGTCTGAGCAGTGAGAGGAGTTACTGACGGCGTCCCTTCTGGGCGTCGTACCAAAAAGACGGCCGCCTCTTAAAGGTTCTCAGGTCGCACAGGGGGGAAGGGGGCACCGGTGAGAGCGGTGCAACCGGGGTGTACGCCAACCCCGAAGCCGTTATCTGCCCTTTTGCGGCAACGACCCCACCGTTGGCGCCGTGGGTACGCTGCGATTGGGCAGACCGGAGGCCAAACGGCCAAGAGAAGGAAAACTCAATAACACCCCGGAGAACACCGGCTAAAAACCTACGGACACCTCCCGTCCTCCGTAGTATATAGGGCACCCTCGGCGTGTGGACGGCGCGTGGGTGATGTTTTTGGTCCAGCGGGGAAGGGCAGCCCCTGAATTGCCATCGTTTGGAGGGGGATGACAACCCGCAAATTGTCAAAAAAACCATGGATAGCAGGTCTAAGATAGAATTACCCCAGGAGGGTACCCGCCGGGAGGCGGGAGAATCCCTCCCTGAGATCAGTTTGCCGGCGAAATCCGGGAGACTGATTTCAGGCCGCCCCACCGTCTCTGGGGGGGGCATAGAACTGCGCTCTGGGGATGCTCGTGGCGATTTATTCGCAGACGACATCGGTGACTTGGCAACTGACTCTGGCTCTGAGGCAGGGTCAGTCGCATTGCAGAATGTGGCGGGCGATTCTCGCAAGAGATCGCGGAAGGCAGTCGGCTCGGACGAAGATCGGTCTGAGTGCGGTTCTGTCGTGTCGTCGGCATCTAAGATTTCGACGTCGCGTCGTGGCCGTGGCGTGAAATCACACACAAGTGTGACATCAGCTAAGCGGGAGCTGAATTGGAAAAACCTCCGCGTATTCGAGCAGCAATGCGAGGAGGAAACCCGGTCTAATCCGGTGGGTGGAGCTCTACGCGAGCGTAGGAGGCTGCGGGAGATGGAAATGGCGGGTACGGAGTTGCCCTCTGGCTCCCCATCCCCAGTGCCCCTGGCGTCCCGGCCGCCACACGGCGACTTGGACTTTTGTGATGACCCTTTCGAGGTGGAGGTTGAGCAGGTGTCGCAACATCCCTTGGGAGTCCTCTTTCGGCGGTCCCTCCGCGGCCGATATCCATCAAGTGGGTATTGTCTGCGCAAAAGCGGTCCGAGAGATTTCGCGGAACGCAGGTCACCTAAAAGGGACTTGCCAAAAGACGCTAAATAACGCGTCGATGACGATTCAGCGGGTGATGTCGAACTTGGTTTCGAGGACAGCCACGACTGAAACCATCTCGTTGCAGGCTGATAATGATCGGCTGCACAAAGAAATGGCTGAGTTGAGAGCGGAGGTTGACGCTCTCCGCAGAACTGTCGGCAGGAGATCTTCTACTCCATCTGCGGTCCCTCCCACCATCTCACGGGACGACGCTGTGATGAACGCAATAGAGGAGCTCAAACGCTCCATGAGTGCCTCCATCGGGGCGATTCACGCCCGAATCGATGGGGTGGAGAGTCCTGGCCTTGATAAGGCCCAGGTTCGCCCGCGTGCGGTGCGGGCACGCGGAAAAAGAGTAGAGTTCCCTCCTCTTCCCACGCGAGCCGGAGACTCCGCGCCGGTACGCCGCCCGCGGGCGGCTGTGACTGACTCCTACTTAGAAGTGGCAGATGACGGTGCTCTTTGCGTCACTCCGCCCCGACCGTCCGGTAGTCGGGCATCGGCGCAAGCGCCTCCTTCTGAGACCTGGGCCGATACTGCAAAAAGAGGCAAAAGAACCAGACGTGGCAAGCGCCAGGAAATGCCTGTTGAGGCTTTGCCGGCTCGCCTTCAGCCGAAGATGGTCCAGGCGCCACCAGCAGCCCGACCTCCTCCAAAAAAGAGAGTGCGGATTCGTACCCCCCGTTCTCATGCGATCGTTATTCAGTTACGTCCTGAAGCGGTTGAGAAAGGGGTGACGTATAAGGAGGCCCTGTTGAGGGCTCATGAAGATATCTCCATTACGGAGATGGGCATCCTGACCGGTGTCCGAATCCGGGTGTCGGCTACAGGGGCTCGTTTGATGGAGGTGCCTGGGGGCGCCAACAGCTTGCAGAAGGCTGATGACTTAGCGGAGCTGCTAGTGGAGTCAATATCTGACGTAGCGACCATTGTTCGGCCGGTGAAGAGCGTTGACGTGCGCATTACTGGTTTGAGCGAGATCGCTACGAAAGAGGATATCGCTACGGCAATAGAGAAGGTCGCGGGCTGTTCTCGCGAGCGTGTGAAGGTGGGAGGTATACGCGTGAGCCCTGATGGTTTTGGGGCCACAATCGTTAACCTCCCTGCCACAGCGGCAAAGAAACTGGTGGCAGCTGATAAGCTCCCAGTTCGTTGGAGCATGGCGCAGGTGATAGCCCTGGAGCCCCGCCCATTGCGTTGTTTTCGATGCATGGGCGTGGGCCATACCAGGCCTATGTGTCCCTCAGCAGTTGACCGAACTGGTGACTGCTATCGGTGCGGTCAGAAGGGCCACAAGTCGGCTGAGTGCTCCAAGGAGCCTTTTTGTGCGGTGTGCGCAGATGCGCAGCGGCCCCACGGCCACGTGATGGGTGGTAGGGCCTGCAGTCCCCCTACCACCAGGGCCAAACGCCCTGGTAACAGGACCGCCAAGAGTGTGCCCACACAAGGGCCAGCGCCGGAAGCGGAGATGGAGGAAGCGGAGCCTAAACAGCCCTCCGGGCTGATACTGGCATACCCGGCTCCCCCTGCACCTCGCTCTAAGTCCCCAGCGGTCGCCCGCCCGGACACCTCTCAGCGGAGAGGCACCGGGCGTGACGACCAGTCGGGAGAGGAGGACCGCCCGGAGGGGCGCGCCCGATCTCCTACGTGGAGCCGCCCGCGGCACAAGAATGGCAGATTTGCCTCTAAGCCGCGAGAGTAGCGCTAAAGACTGAGGTTGCCAGAAACGGCCCATGTCATGGCTGGTGCTGCAATGCACACTGAGGCCTAGGCGGAACGAATATTATACAGGCACCGCCTAGTCCACGAATCAGGCTGCCTGGATCCCCGGTGGTTTTAGTGGGTCGGGCAGAACATCGCCCATCCCCACATACCCCGACAACGGGTTGAGCCTATAGCCTCTGCTCCCCGTGGGAAGATCTGGACGCAGATTTCCACCGGGTCAAAAAAAAAAAAAAAAAAAAAAAGGTTAGGTTAGGTTAGGTTAGGTTAGGTTAGGTTAGGGGTGCGAGTCAGGTGACCTCCACGTGGTGCATCCTGGGCAACGAGTGGTCCCAACATTCTCCGTTCGGAGAAAGTTGGGCCCAATCGGCTAACATCTGGCAAGGCGGGAGCCCCTTCTGGGCCCTGCAACTCCTGTGCGTGCCTACTTTGGGCCGCACGACTCGCTGCTCCTTCTGAGCAGCTTTGAGAGGAGTACCATAAAGACGGCCGCCTCTTAAAGGTTCTTAGGTCGCACGGGGGGAAGGGGGCACCGGTGAGAGCGGTGCAACCGGGGTCTACGCCAACCCCGAAGCCGTTATCTGCCCTTTTGCGGCAACGATCCCACCGTTGGCGCCGTGGGTACGCTGTGATTGGGCAGACCGGAGGCCAAACGGCCGCGGGAAGGAAAACCCACCAAGCCCCGGAGAAAACCGGTAAAAACCTGTCGGTACCGCCCGACCCCGACAGTATGTAGGGTTCCCTTAGCAAGTAGGCATTGCATGGGTGACCTTTTTGGCCTAATGAGGGAACGGCAGCCCTGAAATTGCCAGGGGTATGACAACCCTGAAATTGTCCAGGAAGACAACCTGTAATTGTTACAACATGAGCGCGTCTTCCGAAAATAGCATACCCCAGGAGGGTACTCACAAATCTGTGAGAGAACCCCTCCTCGGGGCTGACAAGCCGGGCGATAAGTCGTCTGGCGTGTTGGCCCCGAGCTGCCCCACCGTGTCTGGGGGGGGCAAGAAAACGCATCCTGTTATGGGAGAGGATAGGAGAAGGCAGAGGAGAGATGAATTGAGGATAGAGTTTGGAGACAAATGGAGAGTGAAGGGGAATAAAGAGTCGGAGGATCTGGTGGAATGGCTGGGATTATCGGAAGAGGAATTCGTTTCTGCGGACGAATCTGATGTCCCAGATGATGAGGCAATTCAGGGAGCGCCGGTCAATAGCCGTAAGCGTACCCACAGAATTGCTTCCGATATAGATTCGGACGAATTGTCAATGGGGGAGGCCGCAGCTGCGGCGTCATTGTCGAAGTATTCGACGGCGCGCCGGGGTCGTGCGCCTTTCTCAGGAGTCTATACCGGCATGAAGGCTGCTTACGACCAGTATCGGAGAATGGAGAACGAGAGCTTCATGCATGAGCCGGAGCTCGAGGCCGAGTCTGAGCAGACACGGAAAGAGTGCGAAGACATTCGTCGGAAGGCTTGTGCTCGTGATGCCGAGTCCGCCCGAGTGCTGGGTATGGAGCCAGAAGCTCTCCATCAGGAGTTGCGTTCTGAGGCTGTAAAGGACAAGGTCCAGGAAAAGACTCGGGAGCGTACAAAGCCCCGCACCGGAAAGGAAGTTCCATCCTCCGGTCCCACAGAGGCGGAAATGATTGCCGCAACCCGGAACCTCGTTCCCTGGAACGCTGAACGAGGAGGACTATCGGCACAAGACGTCAAAGAGATCGGCTTAAAGTGCACGATGGCTATCGAAGAGGTGTCCAGAAAGTCTGGGCACCTTAAGGGCACCTATCAGCGGACTCTCTACGACGCAGCCGCCAACCTGCAGCGCGTGATGGGAAATCTCACGTCTCGCAGTGTTGACGATGAGGCAGACCGATTGGGGTACATAAACGCCCAGCTGCGTATGGAGATAGACTCCCTCAAGAAGGAGGTCGAGTCGCTCCGCAACGAGGTCAGAGGAGACAGAGCGCCCCCCTCCCCTGTCAGGGAGACGACCGCTCCCGACACCGGACTGGACAGCTCGGTAACGAGCGCGCTGCAGACAATGCAGCGTTCATTGATGAACGCCATGGGGGCTATGAACGCCCGCCTCGATGGCCTAGAGGCAAGAATCACCGTGCCCGAAAGGGCGCGCCCGCCTTTGGCGGCCGATAGGAGAGCTGTGGAATTCCCCCCTCTCCCGGTGCCCAAGAAGACAATGCCGCGTTCCCGTGTACGTGCGGCTGTGACGACCCGACCTCCAGCGGACATTCATTTTGACCCTTACGCGTCGCCCTGTCCTGGTACCAGTCGGGCTCCAGACCCTGTTGCCCCGACTGAGTGGACAGACGTGGCACATAGACGTAAAAGAAGAGGAAAACGGACTACGGCTCCTGTCACGGCAACCCGTACACCTGCCTCACAACCCGTAACGCGGCCCACCGCGACTGTACCGGCCTCTGGGCCGAAAACCAAAAAGAAGAGGGTCAGACTTAGGAAGCCCCGATCGACGGCTATCGTCCTTCAGATGAAGCCGGAAGCATTAGAGAGAGGGGCGACATACGCTGATGCGATCACCAGGGCGAAGAATGAGATCTCCCTGGCTGACTATGGCCTAGAGGGACTCAAGACCCGAAGGTCCCAGACTGGGGCCAGGGTCTTTGAGCTTGCAGGTGCCAATAGTGGCCCAGTTGCTGACCGTTTGGCAAAGCGACTGGAAGAGGTTGTGGCTGACTTGGCGACGGTTGTCCGGCCCGAAAAGTGTGCGGATTTCCGCGTCTCGGGTCTGGACGACTCCGCCACGTCGGAGGAAGTGGCTGCGAAAGTGGCGGAGAGGGGAGACTGCCCGGTTGATCGAGTAAGAGTCTCCAACCTGAGGAAAGGCCCCAATGGTATGAGCTCGACGATCGTCAGGTGCCCAATTGCGGCTGCGTGTGACATCGTGTCGGCAGGAGTACTCCATTTTAGATGGAGCTCGGCAACAGTTGTGCCTCTTGGCCCCCGGCCCCTGCGCTGTTATCGGTGCATGGGGGTGGGGCATACGAGGTACAATTGCCCTTCTTTGGAAGACCGCACTGGCCTGTGCTTCCAGTGCGGTCTCTCCGGACATAAAGCGATGGCATGCGACAGGGATCCCTGGTGCGCAGTATGTGCGGCAGCGAGAAGGCCTCACGGCCACAGGATGGGTAGCAGGGCCTGCAACCCCCCTGCTTCCAGGATAAAAACACATCCTGAAAATCCCCAAAGGGCTGTCGAGAGAGCGCCTCCACAGGCGCCAGAGGTAGCTGAAATGTCGGTCGAGTGTGAGGAGCAGCCGGAAACACCGGTAACCCTCATCGAGCTCCCGGCAATTCATCGATCCAGGTCCCCCATAATCCCCCACCCTAGTACCTCTTCTTTAAGAGGATCAGGGTTGGAGGATGCGGCGGATAGCAGGGAAGACATCTTAGATCTCCCGTTGCAGCAGAGGCGGCGCGTGAGGGACGACCGGCAAATGCTGATCCTTCCCAGAGGAGGAGGCCCTTCATAGGGCGAAAAAGCCTTCATGGCATGACTGCCGGGCGCATGGATGCTGCGCTAGCTGGGGCCACAACGCGTACATTATCTACGACAGGTGACGCAAGGCCCGTCCAGTTCTGACGATTTTCCCGGGGTTTTTTTAGTGGGTCGGTCAACAACATCTGCGCCAATCCCACATACCCCCGCGGGTTGTAGCTTAGACGCAGTAGCTCCCCGCGGGATGACTTGGATACAAGTTTTTCCCCCGGGTAAAAAAAAAAAAAAAAAAAAAAAAAAAAAAAAAAAAAAAAAAAAAAAAAGGTTAGGTTAGGTTAAGCGAGCCTGCGGTGTGGTTGGACGGTAAAAGTCCTCCATCCGCATAAAGGCACGCAAGCCTGGCCCTGGGGTCGGCTCCGTTGTTCCGGGCCTTCCCCAGCTCGACAATCGAGCAGAAGTCGTCCTAGGACGCCCGTCGGAGGGGGCCGCTGCGGTAGAATCGCTAGCTCGATTGCCCGGGGCTCTCCCCTCCCTAATGACGGTTGATGGAACAACCCGGTGGTTTTAGTGGGTCGGGCAGAACATCGCCCATCCCCACATACCCCGACAACGGGTCGAGCCAATAGCCACTGCTCCCCGTGGGAAGATCTGGATGCAGATTTCCACCGGGTCAACAAAAAAAAAAAAAAAAAAAAAAAAAAAAAAAGGTTAGGTTAGGTTAGGTTAGGTTAGGTTGGGGTGCGAGTCAGATGACCTCCACGTTGGTGCACCCTGGGCAACGGCTGGTTCCAACAGTCTCCCGCTCTGGCGTGTAGTAGACGCTTGGACCCAGCCGGCTGACATCTGACTAGGCGGGGTCCCTTCTGGACCTTGCAGCTCCCATACGTGACCCACTCTGGGTCGCATAACTCACTTGCTCCTTCTGAGCAGTGAGAGGAGTTCTGACGGCGTCCCTTCTGGGCGTCGTACCAAAAAGACGGCCGCCTCTTAAAGGTTCTCAGGTCGCACGGGGGGGAAAGGGGGCACCGGTGAGAGCGGTGCAACCGGGGTGTACGCCAACCCCGAAGTCGTTATCTGCCCTTTTGCGGCAACGACCCCACCGTTGGCGCCGTGGGTACGCTGCGATTGGGCAGACCGGAGGCCAAACGGCCAAGAGAAGGAAAACTCAATAACACCCCGGAGAACACCGGCTAAAAACCTGTCGGTACCTCCCGCCCCCGACAGTATATAGGGCACCCTCGGCGTGTGGACGACGCGTGGGTGATGTTTTTGGTCCGGGGAAGGGCAGCCCCTAAAGTGTCATCGTGAGGGGGGGATCGCAACCCGCAAATTGCTCAATTTATAATGACAAGTCGCAGAACGAAATGTATACCCCAGGAGGGTACCCGCCGGGAGGCGGGAGAATCCCTCCCTGAGACCGTTCCGGTCTCAGGCTGCCCCACCGTTTCTGGGGGGGGCAACGTAATGCGCACGGAGGAGAGAGAAGTGGCGGCTGCGGGGGGCTCGGACTCGGACGGTAGTTCCGTATTCCTGAGACCCGTAGGCAGCAGGAGGAAGAGGTTGCGTAACGCGGACCTGGACTCCGATGACCTTTCGGGGGTTGAGTCCGTGGCGTCCGCAGCCTCTGTGGCGAAGATCTCGTCGTCGAGACGTGGCAGAACGGCCACAATCGCGACGGGTTTTGCGACGGCCAAAACTGCCCTCGCCCGCACCCAAATGCGGGAGTATGAGGAGCAGTTAGATCGTGAGGAGGAACAGCTCGCAGAGCTGGACAAGCGGCTGTCTGCTGACCGTCGAGCCCGGGGCGTCGTATTACCAGCCGTGATTGAGCCGGCGGGGCTGTCCAAAGGACGCCCGACTCCTGGCCAATCCACGGTGGATTCCGCGGCCCTGGACGAGATGGACTCGGAGATGGCCACTCGAGTTGACATCCCATTCATCGCCAGCACGTCGGATCCTATGACTGCTGACGAGATCCATGAGGTAGGGCTGAAGTGCGCTTTTGCGGTGAAGGAGGTGTCCCGGAAATCCGGGAACCTCAGAGGTACCTGCCAGCGCACTCTCAATAACGCCTCGATGACCATCCGGAGGTGCCTCGCCAACCTGGCGTCGCGGACCTCCTCGGACGAGTCACGCCGCGTTGAGGAGGCAAATCGCCGACTCCGCGAAGAGGTGCACGCCCTCAGACGTGAGGTGGCGTCCCTGAGGACCGTGGTCGACCAGGTCGGGACGGGGTTGAGCTCCAGCCGGGAGCGTACTGCCACGACCAAGACCAGCTCGGATCAGGTCCTCTTGAAGGCCTTAACTGAGATGAGGCGTACAATGGAGGCATCTAATGCCTCCATCAACGCCCGTCTGGACGGACTCGAGGGTCGAGCGGCGCCTGTGCGTGCCCTCTCACTCCGTGGGAGGCCGGCCACGCCCGCGAGATCCTCGTCCGTCCTCGATGAGGAGTGCCTCTCCCTCCCTCAGGTGGAGGTGAGACAGGTCCCGCCCCCATTGGGTCCTCCTCCCGCGTCCGAATTGACGACGGTGACCCGTGGGAATCGGAAGAAGAGGGGCAAAGGGAGAGTCCCTAATACGGCGACAACTCCGAGTCGCCCACTGATTGCCACTTCCCAGGCTTCAACGCAAGCCCGCCCTGCTGTGACGCCAGTCCGCTCAGCGCCACAAACGGCGGCCAGCGTAGAGCCTGGACGGAAGAAGCGCAAGCGCACGCGCAGCAAGAAGGTCCGGCTCAGGCCGCCAACAACAGCGGCTGTAGTAGTGAAGCTGCGCCCGGAGGCTCTCGAGATTGGTGTCACCTATGCTGACGCCATCAAGAGAGCTAGGCAGGCCATCTCCCTACCCGACCTCGGTATCGAGGGGGTGAGGTCGAGGACGGCTGCCACTGGGGCGCGGCTCATTGAGGTCTCAGGCTCGGAGAGCGGTGCGAAGGCCGACCAGCTCGCCAAAAGGCTAGAGCTGGTGCTGTCGGACGTGGCCACAATCGTCCGACCCGAAAAATACGCGGAAACCCGCGTATCAGGGTTGGACAGCTCGCTGTCCACGGACGACGTCGCCGCTGAATTGGCGGCGAGGGCTGGTTGCTCGGTGGAGGACCTGAAGGTGGGACGCATCCGTGCGGGCCCAAATCAGGCGGGTAGCACGATCGTGCGCTGCCCCATGCGCGTGGCAAAAGCGCTCGTAGAGGCTGGCAGGTTCCTCGTCGGATGGGACTTTGCTCATGTGGTCGCCTTAGAGCCCCGCCCAATGCGGTGTTACCGCTGCATGGGCGTGGGCCACACTAGGCAGAGGTGCCCCAGTGCCGTTGACCGCACCGGACTTTGCTTCCGGTGTGGTCTGCCAGGTCACCTAGCGAGGGGCTGCTCGAAAGAGCCAAAGTGTGCGGTATGCGCCACGGCGAAGAAGCCGCACGCCCACATTATGGGAGGCCGGGGTTGCAGTCCCCCTGCCGTCAGGGCCAGCCCTGTTCCCCCCGAACAAACGGGGACGACTGCCCAGAGGATGCCGGCTGCAGTGGTGCCTTCAGTGGACCTGCCACTAGACCGCACGGAGGTGATGGAGACGGTGGAGGAGCCACCCCCGTTTCCTAAAGTCCCTACGACCGACCACCCCAATGTCTCTCTCGAGAGAGACACAGGGTCGGAAGGCGGTAGGGTGGTAGAGGTGGAGGACCCGGGCGAAGGCCCGAGCAGGTCAACCACTCCCGCGTGGGACAGACCACGCGCACCAGATGGGCGGTTTGCAAAAGCCGCAGTGAAACCCACACCGAAGACCGGCCCCCCCACGTCTGGGGGGCCTCGCTGACCTGGGGCACATAGGTCAGCTGAGGGACGCTTACAGCGTAGCCGGTGGAAGGCGCGGAACAATATCCCCGTGACAGCTACCGCGCCTACCACATTATCGGTGTGAGGTTTCCCCAGGGGTTTTAGTGGGTCGGCCGCGTTTTTAGGCCAACCCCACATATCCCGTAGGTCGCCCCAGTCTACGGGAACTTGGTAGCAAGTTTCCCCTGAGAAAAAAAAAAAAAAAAAAGGTTAGGTTAGGTTAGGTTGGGGTGCGAGTCAGATGACCTCCACGTTGGTGCACCCTGGGCAACGGCTGGTTCCAACAGTCTCCCGCTCTGGCGTGTAGTAGACGCTTGGACCCAGCCGGCTGACATCTGACTAGGCGGGGTCCCTTCTGGACCTTGCAACTCCCATACGTGGCCCACTCTGGGCCGCATAACTCGCTTGCTCCTTCTGAGCAGTGAGAGGAGTTTTGACGGCGTCCCTTCTGGGCGTCGTACCAAAAAGACGGCCGCCTCTTAAAGGTTCTCAGGTCGCACGGGGGGAAAGGGGGCACCGGTGAGAGCGGTGCAACCGGGGTGTACGCCAACCCCGAAGCCGTTATCTGCCCTTTTGCGGCAACGACCCCACCGTTGGCGCCGTGGGTACGCTGCGATTGGGCAGACCGGAGGCCAAACGGCCGCGGGAAGGAAAACCCATCAAACCCCGGAGAAAACCGGTAAAAACCTACGGACACCGCCCGTCCTCCGTAGTATATAGGGTTCCCCGGGTATGGGGGCTTTACCCGGGGTGACCTTTTTGGACAGCCCCAACCAGGGGATTGTAACCCTAAAATTACTAATTCATGATGAGTAGACCTAAGCAGCAACTACCCCAGGAGGGTACCCGTTCAACGGGAGAATCCCTCTCTGAGACCGTTTCGCCGGCTAAGCCCGGCGGATCGGTTTCAGGCCGCCCCACCGTCTCTGGGGGGGGCAAGGATCTACGCAGAGTGATTGTGGAAGTGGGTGACTTGGCGGCTGACCATTCGGACTCGGACGAAAGGTCAGTCGTATTGCAGAAGGCGGCGGGCGATACTCGCAAGAGATCGCGAACGGCAGTTGACTCCGACGACGATATGTCTGAGGCTGGCTCTGTCGTGTCTTCGGCGTCGAAGATTTCGACCTCGCGACGCGGCCGCGGTATGACGGCAAGGACCTCTGTCGGTCTTGCGGCATCTCAGAGGGAGCTGAACTGGCAGAACCTCAACGCCTTCGACTTACAGTGCGAAGAGGAAGCCCGTTCTAGCCCGGTAGGCAAGGCCCTGCGCGAGCGCAACTCGAGGTTAAGAGAAATGGAGATGGCGGGCATGGAGATGTCTCCTGGCTCTTCACAACCCGAAACCCAACGACGATATGTGCCACTTAACTTGGACCACATTGTTGGCCCAACTAAGGCGGAAATCGAGCAGGCGACCCGGTTGAATATTCCCTGGGAGTCGTCCTTTGGTGGTCCCTCCGCAGTTGATGTCCACCAAGTTGGCATCCTCTGCGCTAAGGCAATTCGAGATGTGTCTCACAGGTCGGGCAACATATCAGGTTCTTGTCATAAGACCCTGAATGATGCCTCAATGACGATACAGCGTGTGTTGTCCAATTTGACGTCCAGGACAACCACGGCTGAGACTGACAAACTGCAGGCCGATAATGATCGGCTGCATAAAGAAGTGGCTGCGTTGAGAGCGGAAGTTGACGCTCTTCGCAAAAATGTCGGCAGGAGATCCTCTCCATATGCAGCGATCCCACCCACTGACTCTCGGGATGAGCTGCTAATGAGCGCCATCGAGGAGCTGAAACGCTCCTGGAGTGCCTCCGTCGGGGCGATCCACGCCCGACTGGATGGCTTAGAAAGACCCGGACCTGACCAGGCCCAGGCTCGCCGACGGGCGGTGCCGGCTCGTGCCAGAAGAGTTGAGTGCTCTCCTCTTCCCTCGCATGGCGTGGATACCGCGTCGGTACGCCGCTCAACGGCGTCTGTGGCTGATCCTCACTTGGAGATGACTGATGGCGCCCTCCGCGTTACTCCACCCCGACCGTCTACCAGTCGGTCGGTTCCTCCAGAGCCTCTTCCTGAGACCTGGACCGATGTGGTGCGTGGAGGAAGAAGAAAGAGACGAGGCAAGCGCCAAGGGCCGCCCGAGGGGGCTCCACCAGCTCGCCCCCATCTGACGACAGATCTGGCCCCGTCTGCCAGACCTCTTCCTCAAAAGAGGAAAGTGAGGATCCGTGTCCCCCGATCTTCAGCCGTAGTGGTGCAGTTGCGCCCTGAGGCCATAGAGTCGGGGTACACATATGCGAGGGTTCTGCAAAGGGCACAAGGAGAGGTGGCCCAGTTAGAAGATATCGGCATTATGACTGGAGTCAGATGCCGTACATCTGCAACTGGGGCCAGAATCTTGGAGGTTCCTGGCGACAAGAGCGGGGAAAAGGCCGACCATCTTGCGGAGGTCCTATATTCGGCAGTCCTTGACTATGCAACAGTCACACGGCCGGAAAAGAGGGCTGACATACGTGTCTCGGGCCTCAACGAGGCTGCCAGGCCGGAGGACGTCGCGGAGGCGATGGCCAAGCTCGCGGGTTGCCCAGCTGAAAAGCTGAAGGTGGGCAAAGTTCGCATCAGCCCCAACAGCGTTGGGGCTACAATTGTGAGCTGCCCTGTTGCGGTGGCCAGGAAACTGGTGGTGGCGGAGAAGCTCCCGGTGTGCTGGAGCATCGCCACAATGTCTGCCCTGGGGCCCCGCCCATTGCGTTGTTTTCGATGCATGGGCGTGGGCCATACCAGGCCTAGGTGTCCGTCGGTCGTAGACCGAACTGGTATGTGTTACCGGTGTGGCGCACCAGGCCATAAGGCGGAGGGCTGCTCCAAGCAACCCAATTGTGCGGTGTGCGCGGGAGCGAAACTGCCTCACGGCCACGTGATGGGTGGTAGGGCTTGCTGTCCCCCTACCACCAGGGCCAAAGACCCTGGCAACAGGACCGCCGAGAGGGTGCCCGCACAAGGGCCCACGCTGGAAGCGGAAATGGCGGAGGTGATACAGCCGAGGCAGTCGTCGGGTTTGGCGCTGACCTTCCCGGCTTTCACCGCCCCTCGCCCTGAGTCCCCTACGGACGCCAACTCGGACACCTCTCAACGGAGAGGCACCGAGCGTGGCGACCAGCAGGGAGAGGAGGACTGCCCAGAGGGGCGTGCCCGATCTCCCGCATGGAGCCGCCCGCGGCAGAAGGACGGCAGATTTGCCCCTATGCCGCGGAAGAAGTAGCCGCAAGGCTGGTCGAGGGAGCCCAAAGAGGGCGAAATTAGTCGGGCGGATGCTGCAACGCACTCTGAGGCCTGGGCGGTTTGAATAACTCATCAGGTACCGCCCAGTCCACATATCAGGACGACTGATTTCCCGGGGGTTTTAGTGGGTCGGGCAGACCATCGTCCAACCCCACATACCCCGACAGCGGGTTGAGCCAGGCACACTGCTCCCCGCGGGATGACTTGGACGCAAGTTTCCCCCGGGTTACCAAAAAAAAAAAAAAAAAAAGGTTAGGTTAGGTTAGGTTAGGTTAGGTTAGGTTAGGTTAGGTTGGGGTGCGAGTCAGGTGACCTCCACGTTGGTGCACCCTGGGCAACGGCTGGTTCCAACAGTCTCCCGCTCTGGCGTGTAGTAGACGCTTGGACCCAGCCGGCTGACATCTGACTAGGCGGGGTCCCTTCTGGGCCTTGCAGCTCCCATATGTGGCCCACTCTGGGTCACATAACTCACTTTTCCATCAGAACAGTGAGAGGAGTTACTGACGGCGTCCCTTCTGGGCGTCGTACCACATAAGACGGCCGCCTCTTAAAGGTTCTCAGGTCGCACGGGGGGGAAGGGGGCACCGGTGAGAGCGGTGCAACCGGGGTGTACGCCAGCCCCGAAGTCGGTATCTGCTCTTTCGCTGCAACGACCCCACCGCTGGCGCCGTGGGTACGCGGTGACTGGGCAGACCGGAGGCCAAAAGGCCAAGAGAAGGAAAACTCACTAACACCCCGGAGAACACCGGCTAAAAACCTGTCGGTACCTCCCGCCCCCGACAGTATGTAGGGCGCCCTCGGCGTGTGGACGGCGCGTGGGTGACTTTTTGGTCCGGGGAAGGGCAGCCCCTAAAGTGCCATAGTGAGGGGGGGAATGGCAACCCGGAAATTGCCAAAACCCAATATGTCGAGCAGACCTAAATTCGTATTACCCCAGGAGGGTACCCACCGACAGGTGGGAGAACCCCTCCCCGGGGCTAGCAAGTCGGGCGCAAAGTCGTCCGTCTCGTCGGCCCCGGGCAAGCCCCTCGTATCTGGGGGGGGCAAAGATCTGCGCAGCAGGGTGCTGGAGGTGTTGGAGGTGCCGGATTCTGATGACGAATTCGGGGAGGAAGCGTGCATGGACGCAGCTGTCGACGGCCGGAAACGGCGATACGACGTTGCGGACATCGATTGTGATGCCGACGAACATCAGTCGGAGATGGAGCCGAGGCCTTCCGGAGCCAAGGTTTCGTCAGGTGCGAGGGGCCGAGCTACCCGCAATCGCTGCGAGGTGTTGTCCGAGCAGCAGGCGCGGAAGAAGCGGGCCGAAAAAGAGGATCGGTTGGTCCTGTCTGTTGAGGAGGCCGAGTATGAGGAGTTGTTAGAGCAGTACTATCGACAGTACTGCTCTCCCAAAGCGGTGGCAGGGGTGGAGGTGGCTGCCCAAAAGGATGCCGCTAAGGAGGGAACAGGAACCAGCAAGGGCCGTGGTTCCAAAACCGTCCCTAAAGGGAGGTCAGCCGGGCCGTTAAGCCTGCGACTCCTTCCTCTGCCCGATGAAGAGTCTGAGGTTACCCCCTTGGACCTCGTTCCGGGCACTAAGGAGTCTGCAGCCAGAGTGGTTGAGGAGGTGGTACACCCTCCTAAAGAGGTGTTGTGGGAGTCTGGACCCGATGACCCCATGACAGCGCTGGAGGTGCAGATGCTCGGAGACGCGTGTGCTCGCATCATCGCGGAGGTGTCCCACAAGTCGGGAAACCTCCAGGGGCGGATGCAGAGGGCGCTCAATGAGTCCACCAAGACCTTGAGCCGGTGCCTGTCGAACCTGGCATCCAGGTCGGCCTCGGCGGAGACGCGCTGCACCGAGTTGGCAAACACTCGTCTTCGAGACGAAGTGGGGAGATTGGGCGCCGAGGTGCAGGCGCTCAAGAAAGAGCTGGCAGAGGTCAGGGGCTCTCGCACGAGGTCTCCTCCCCCAACATTGCCGGAGCAGCAGATGCGGGCAATCTGCGCAGAGTTGAAGGGTACTCTGGTCGCTTCTGTCGGTGCCATTGGCACCAGACTCGATGGCCTGGAGGCTAGGCTGGCTGCGCATGAGACGCGCCCTGGTTTTGTGTCTGAGAGCCGCCATAGCCTAGACGACTTCCCTCCGATAACGGAGTCGCCACGACGATGGCGCAGGACAGTTACTCCGGCTGACCTGCCCGTCGCTTTAGCCGGAGAACCGACCCCTCGCGGACCTTCGTCCCAGCCGGGTCCAAGTAGGGCTTCTGTACCACCAACGGCCCTGCCCGAGCCGTGGGTGGAAGTGCCCCGGGGTAAACGAGGCAGGAGGAAGAGGGGACAGGGAGTGCCCGCAGGCGCCCCTCCAGTGGATCCTCTCCCACCACGGAATTCGGCAGCACGCCCTGCAACGGTGCGTGACCGCTCTGCACCGCAGGTGCCGCGAGCGACGCCGAGCCGACGGAGAAGACGAGGAAAAGGAGGAGGGAGGCTGAAACCGCCCACATCTGCTGCCATCGTGCTGCAGTTGAGGCCGGAGGCTATCTCCAATGGGGTGACCTATAGCCAGGTGATCGCCAGGGCCATTCAGGCCATTCCGATCGCCGAACTTGGCATAGAGGCTGGCGTGCGGACGAGGGTGTCTGCCACGGGTGCTCGTTTGTTCGAGGTCCCGGGGGCGGAGAGCGGCGCGAAGGCCGACAAGCTCGCCATAAGGCTTGAGCAGGAGTTGGGAGACGTGGCAACGATCGTCCGTCCAGAGAAGAGCGCAGAGCTGCGCATCTCTGGATTGGACGAATATGCCACGCCCGAGAAAGTCGCCGCGGCTGTGGCGCTGAAGACGGGGTGCTCCGTTGAGAGCGTGAGGGTGGGGGCGATAAGAGACGGCCCCAACTTTGCCGGTTCGGTGATTCTGCGTTGCCCCATTCGCGCGGCAAAATCGCTAGTCACCGATGGCAGGCTGTTCCTAGGCTGGAGCTTTGCCTCGGTGGTGGCCCTTGAGCCCCGCCCGCTTCGGTGCTTCCGATGCTTGGGTGTGGGCCATGCCAGGCCAAGATGTCCGGCACAAACCGACCGCAGTGGACTTTGTTTCCGCTGTGGTCGAGCTGGGCACAAGATGGTGGAGTGCACAGCTAAAGTGCCTCGTTGTGAGGTTTGTGCCGACGCCGGCAAGCCCCATGGGCATGTGATGGGCGGCAGGGGCTGCAGTCCCCCCGCCACCAGGGCCAAGGGCCTGGTAACCAGGACTGCCGAGACTGACCCCCGTCAGGTGGGAGAAGAGGAGGAGATGGAGACGGTGGAGGAGCCACTCCCGTCTCCTAAAGTCCCTACGACCGACCACCCCAATGTCTCTCTCGAGAGAGACACAGGGTCGGAAGGCGGTAGGGTGGTAGAGGTGGAGGACCCGGGCGAAGGCCCGAGCGGGCCCCCCCCTCCTGCGTGGGACAGACCACGCGCACCAGACGGGCGGTTCAAAGCCGCAGTGAAACCCACACCGAAGACCGGCCCCCCCACGTCCGGGGGGCCTCGCTGACCTGGGGCACAAAGGTCAGTTGAGGGACGCTAACAGCGTAGCCGGTGGAAAGCGCGGCACAATATCTTCGGACAGCTCCCGCGCTAACCACGTTATCGGTGTGAGGTTTCCCCAGGGGTTTTAGTGGGTCGGCCGCGTTTTAGGTCAACCCCACATATCCCGTAGATCGCCCCAGTCTACGGGAACTTGGTCAGCAAGTTTCCCCTGGGAAAAAAAAAAAAAAAAAAAAAAAAAAAAAAGGTTAGGTTAGGTTAGGTTGGGGTGCGAGTCAGATTACCTCCACGTTGGTGCACCCTGGGCAACGGCTGGTTCCAACAGTCTCCCGCTCTGGCGTGTAGTAGACGCTTGGACCCAGCCGGCTGACATCTGACTAGGCGGGGTCCCTTCTGGGCCTCGCAGCTCCCATACGTGGTCTACTTTGGGCTGCGTAACTCACTACTCCTTCTGAGCAGTGAGAGGAGTTCTGGCGGCGTCCCTTCTGGGCGTCGTACCAAAAAGACGGCCGCCTCTTAAAGGTTCTTAGGTCGCACGGGGGGGAAAGGGGGCACCCGCCATGGACCGTGGTCCGTGGCGGGCGTCTACCCCCCCCGAAGCCGTAGTTAAGTGGCACTGATGTGCCACCTAACAAATAGCCGAAATTCCTTACGAATTTCCCATGCTGTGCGTTGTCAGCACGTGCCCGCGCACTGGCGCGCGGCCGTCAAATGCGCATTTTCCCGCGCAAGCGGGAATGAGCGCACGGAGATGGCCGTAGGTTGGTGCACGGGCGCAGGGCGGCGGCCGCGGCTCAATTCCTTTGGAAGTATACCGTGGTTGTCGCCTTATTTAGTGTTCGGATTGCCTTGTCCCCCAGGGGTTTAGTGCGGTATCCCCCTCCGTCTCGCCCTCCCAGCCGGGTCTTCCTGGCAGCTGACTTGGAGCTTCTCTCCTCGTCAGTGGGTGTGGAAAGGCGGACGGGTGAGTCCCACATAACTTGGGCCTCTTCAAGGTCCTCGTACTCGTAATGAGTTCCCCTGGGTAAAAAAAAAAAAAAAAAAAAAAAAAGGTTAGGTTAGGTTAGGTTAGGTTAGGTTGGGGTGGGGTGCGAGTCAGATGACCTCCACGTTGGTGCACCCTGGGCAACGGCTGGTTCCAACAGTCTCCCGCTCTGGCGTGTAGTAGACGCTTGGACCCAGCCGGCTGACATCTGACTAGGCGGGGTCCCTTCTGGACCTCGCAGCTCCCATATGTGGCCCACTCTGGGTCGCATAACTCGCTTGCTCCTTCTGAGCAGTGAGAGGAGTTCTGACGGCGTCCCTTCTGGGCGTCGTACCAAAAAGACGGCCGCCTCTTAAAGGTTCTCAGGTCGCACGGGGGGGAAAGGGGGCACCGGTGAGAGCGGTGCAACCGGGGCGTACGCCAACCCCGAAGTCGTTATCTGTCCTTTTGCGGCAACGACCCCACCGTTGGCGCCGTGGGTACGCTGCGATTGGACAGACCGGAGGCCAAACGGCCAAGAGAAGGAAAACTCAATAACACCCCGGAGAACACCGGCTAAAAACCTGTCGGTACCTCCCGCCCCCGACAGTATATAGGGCGCCCTCGGCGTGTGGACGACGCGTGGGTGACCTTTTTGGTCCGGGGAAGGGCAGCCCCTAAAGTGCCGCTGTGAGGGGGGGTATGGCAACCCGTAAATTGCCACCCCAAAACTAATGATGAGCAGCAATAAAAAGATATTACCCCAGGAGGGTACCCACCGACAGGTGGGAGAACCCCTCCCCGGGACTAGCAAGTCGGGCGCAAAGTCGTTCGACCTGTCGGCCCCGGGCAAGCCCCTCGTTTCTGGGGGGGGCATTATTCTGCGCGTGGAGGCGAAGGAGAAGGAGGGCTTCATTGATTCGGACTCCGAGTCCATTATCATGGGGAGTGTTAGCGGTGCTAGGAAGAGGCCACTTGACCCTGACTTAGACTCTGACGATCAGTCGGGGAACGAGTCTGTGGTGTCGTCGGCCTCGGCCAAGGTGTCGTCGGCGAGAAGAGGACGCTCAGTCGCCGCCGGAACATACGGCACAAGAGAGGAAAAGCGAGCCGATAGTCAGCGGAGCAGGTGCGCCAAGGATGTCGCGAGGGATGGGCGAGAGGGGTTGTCCAAAGGACACCCGTCACCTCGCCCCGCCTCTGTAGACTCCTTTGGGGAGCTTGTTGGGCTGACCAGTGAGGCGGCTTTGGAAATGGAGATTCCATTTGTGGCGGAACCGTCGGACCCCTTAACGGCCGACGAGATTCAGGAGGTTGGCATCAGATGCGCGCTGGCTGTCAAGAGGGTGGCCCAGACATCTGGGCACTTGAAAGGCTCGTGCCAGGGCACTTTAAATAATGCCGTGGCTGTGATCCGCCGATGCCTGTCAAACTTGGCATCTAGGACTTTGGACGACGAGTCCAAGCGGATTGAGGCGCAAAACCTGCGCCTTCAGGAAATAGTGGAGGGCTTGAGAGCAGAGGTCGCCTCATTGAGGAGTGAGGTTGGCCGAAACAGTGCGTCACCGCGCTGGGCACAGAGCCCTCAAGTCGCCGCTTCCGAAACCGGACGAGACGACCCTCTGCTGGCAGCTATCGCCAACATGAGGGAGATGATGGAGGCGTCCGCCATTGCAATGGGTGCACGGCTGGACCGCCTAGAGGCCAGATCGGTGGCATCGGAGAGTGTCCGCCCGCCCTCTGTGGTTGAGAGCGAGAGATTTGGGGACTTCCCCCCTCTCCCTACTCCTGCAAGGGTGGCTGGGCGCAAACGGGTGTCTACCCCTCTACCCCGAGTGTCGCTCATCAGCGAACCGACGTCGGCTCCTAGAGCCCCGCTTTCCCAAGCGGGCACTAGTCGAGCGCAGCCGCTGGACCCACCCCCGTCTGAGACCTGGACGGATGTGCCCCGTGGCGGGAGGAAGCGGAAAGGCCGAAAGGCACTTCCTGTTGTGGCGAGTCCTACCACTCGCCCACCAACGACGACTCCGCCTTTGGCTTCAGTGCCAGGTCGCGCAGCTGTGCCACCGGTTCATCCGGTAGCGCAGGCGGCGCCGAAGAAGAAGAAGCGCAGGAGGGCCGGGTTGAGGCAGCCGAAGACCGCGGCTATCGTGATTCAGCTGCGCCCCGAAGCGATCGCGATGGGGATGACGTATGCCCAGACCATCGCGAAAGCCAGGGAGGAAATCTCGCTGACCGACCTCGGTATAGGGGAAGGCGTGCGATCAAGAACTGCCGCAACGGGAGCGCGGCTTATCGAGGTTCCGGGTGCTGGAAGCGGCCAAAAGGCCGACTTGCTCGCTCAACGGCTCGAGCAGGTGTTGTCGGAGGTGGCCACAGTTGTCCGGCCTGAAAAGTGCGCGGATCTCCGCGTATCAGGGCTGGACATCGCAATCGCCGCCTCCGATGTCGCTGCAGCCGTTGCTGCGAAAGCGGATTGCTCCGTCGAGAGCGTGAGGGTGGGCCAAATCAGAGCTGGCCCTGACAATGCGCGATCCACCATTGTGCGCTGCCCCATACGAGCGGCCAAAGCGCTGGTGGTGACAGGCAAGCTGCTCCTGGGGTGGAGTACTGCCACAGTGGTTGCCCTTGAGCCCCGCCCTATGCGGTGTTTCCGCTGTATGGGCGTGGGCCATACGAGGCAGAGGTGCCCATCCGCTATAGACCGCACCGGACTTTGCTTCCGGTGTGGTCAGCTAGGACACCAGGCGAGGGTATGCACACGCCAACCACGCTGTGCAGTCTGCGTCGAGGCCAACAGGCCATTCGGCCATTTGATGGGTGGCAGGGGATGTAGTCCCCCTGTCGTCAGGGCTCGTCCGGAGATGCCGGAGCCACGCCCTGATCCTGAGACTACCCCGAGGGAAGACGACCCGCCACTGGCGGAAGAGTCGGCCATGGAGACGGCAGAGGCGGCCGCAACGCCTCGTTTCGCAAGCCCTGCGCCCTACCCTCCCAATGCCTCTGCTTCCAGAGGCACCGGAGATGAAGGCGTGAGGGAGACAAAGGATCCAGGAATGAGTTCCGGTGCTTTTGCCCGGCTCAGACCCAGGTCCAAGGATGGGCGCTTTATCGCCCAAAAACCGGAGGAAGGCCCCAAAGGGCTACGCTGATTGTGGGGCTCTAATGGCAGTCAGCAGTGGGACGCCCGATGGGGCGTGGCCGGTGGATGGCGCGGCCCATTATTCCAACAGATTCCGCGTCAGCCACGAACCGGCGTGTCTGGTTTTCCTGGGGTTTTTAGTGGGTCGGCCGAACAACATCTCAGGTCAACCCCACATACCCCCGCGGGTAGCCCCGACCCGCGGGATGATTCCGTAGGGAATTTTCCCCAGGTTAAAAAAAAAAAAAAAAAGGTTAGGTTGGGGTGCGAGTCAGATACCTCCAAGTGGTGCATCCTGGGCAACGAGTGGTTCCAACATTCTCCGTTCGGAGAAGGTTGGGCCCAATCGGCTAACATCTGGCAAGGCGGGAGCCCCTTCTGGGCCCTGCAACTCCTATGTGCGTGCCTACTTTGGGCCGCACTACTCGCTGCTCCTTCCGAGCAGCTTTGAGAGGAGTATCACAAAGACGGCCGCCCCTTAAGGGTTCTTAGGTCGCAACGGGGGGAAAGGGGAACACCGCGAAAGCGGTGCAACGGGGGCCCACGCCAGCCCCCGATCATCGTAAACCACTGCGGTCTCTGCAACGACCCCCACTCGCGGCGTTGTGGGGTACGCGGGTTCCGTGGTGGAGCGAGGGCTTGCCTTAACCGGCCGGCCGCGTGAAGGACACACTATAAAACCCGAGAGAAAACTCGTAAAAACCTGTCAACATTCCCCGCCCTTGACAGTATGTAGGGTTCCCCGTGTATGAGGCCACTGCACGGGGTGACTTGTATTTGTTCTCCACTCGTGGGATTAATGTCTAAGTGTTCAATTAATTTTCTTGACGTTTCGGAGAAGTCGGCGGAGCCTGATTCCAGGTCCGTCGTGGTTAGTGGTGGGGCTGAAGACGGCCGGAATGAGTCTGTCGGGGACGTAGATGGGTGTGGCGCCTTGAGCGCTAAGTCCGGGAAGGACAAGGGTGCGAAGACGAGGCCCAGTAGATCGGGCAGAGGTGGCTTGTCCCAAAAGGACAGCGGAAGTCCCGCAATGGGCAAGGTGTTGTCGGTGTCTTTGACCAGACTCGACGTGGCTCGAACTCGGAGCCGGAGCAACCGTCGTCGTGGTGAAGGCAACACCATGAAGGTGGAAGAAACGGTGTTTCTGTCGGCTGGGGAGGAGGACAACTTGTCTGACTCTTCGGTGGCCACCGTTACGACCGAAGGAGGTCGTAAAAGGACAAGGACGCGTGCGGATCTGACTTCTTCGGAGTCTGACCAAGACTCGGTCCGCTCTTCGTCCAAGATGTCGACAGCTCGCCGGGGGCGTGGCAGACCGCCAACCACCGGAGAGTATGTAGGTCTCGCTGCTGCCAAAGAACGGCACATCGAAGCCGAGCGGAGGGCCTTAGAACTTCAGGCCGAAAAGGAGTACGCCGAAATGGTGCACGAGAGGCGTGTCACAAGGGCATCCAAAGCTGTCCTAATGGGTGGCTTAGATAAAGACGAGGAGGCCTGCGCAGAGGTTGTCGTCCGAGAGGTGGAAGACGACATAAAAATGCTGCTTCATGTGGCCAACACGTCCGGACATCTCAAGGGTACCTATGTTAGGTCCCTTAAGGCGATTGCCCAGTCCTATAAGGAAAACATAGGACTCCTGCGACATCGAACGGTCTCGCAAGAAACCGAAGCCCTGAAGGCTGAGAACCTCCGTCTTAGTACGGAGGTGGCCAGCCTCAGGGAGGAAATGGCGACTTTACGCGCCACGGTGGAGCATTACCACCAGAAGAGGTTGTCCCCTGTGGTAACACCCACTTCCGATACGTGGGATGGGGAGATGACCGATGTCATACCTTCGGTTGCACCTGCAGCCCCCAAAGCGCTGGACGCCCCCGTGGCGCAGCGAAAGGAACCGCAGGCAAAGTCAAAGCCGAAGGCCAAGCCTAAAGTTAGGGCAGAACCACCGCCCCAGCCGGAGATGGATCAGGCTATGATGGCAGAGGTGATGCGGCAAGTGGGCCTGATGGTAAACACCAGGCTCGACTCCCTCGCCGCTAGGCTTCCTCCAGAGCCTCGTATGCGTCCGCCGCTTGCGGCTGACGCTAAGAACAAGGTCAAGTCGACCTTTGCGTCGGTCGCTAAAAGCGTGCCGACGTCAGCGCCCAAGGAAAAGGGCAAGGTGGTGGTGGCCCCGTCTCCCGGAAAACCCAAAAAGGGTAATACCCCACGGGCTACCAAAACTCCTGCGGCACCTGTCCCGTCCACCTCAGCTGAGGGAGAGTGGACCCCGGTTACCAACGGCCGAAAGGCCCGCAGGAAGAAGGCGGCCAAGGCTAAACAGCAGGCGAAACCGCAGGCCAAACCGCAGGCCAAACAAAAGCCCAAGCCCAAGCTGAGGGCTCCTCGCTCGCCGGCAGTGGTGATAACACTGCAGCCGGAGGCGCAAGAGCGAGGTTTGACATACGCCAACGTCCTCCTCAAGGCGAAGGAGTCCGTGAATCCTGCCGACCTGGGGATCGAGGGCGTACGGTTCAGAGCGGCGATCACGGGTGCTCGGATCCTCAACCTTCCGAACACGGCCACGGAGGAGCAAGCCGACCAACTGGCCCTCCAAATTAGGAACGCTCTGGGTAATGATGCCAGAGTCTCCAGGCCGGTGAAATGCGCAGACCTGCGCATATTCGACCTGGATGACACCATCACTCCAGCGCAAGTCGTTGCACAGGTGGCAAAGGTGGGATCATGCTCGCCTGAGCATGTTAGGGTCGGGCAAATGCGCCGTGGCGCTGGGGGTATGTACACGATTTATGTGTCATGCCCAGTTGCTGCGGCCAAAGTCCTGCTGAAGGAGAAACGTATTCACGTTGGTTGGAGCATTGCCCATGTGGAGGCTCTGGAGGCGCGGCCGCTTAAATGTTACCGCTGCCTCGAAAGGGGACATACTAAAGCCCGATGCACGGCCATGATAGACCGCAGCGATATCTGCTATCGCTGCGGTAAAGCAGGCCATATAGCGGCATCGTGCTCCTTGGCACCACACTGCCCGATGTGCGCGGAGGCGAAGCGGCCCGCGTCACACATCATCGGCAGTAAACGGTGCCAGTTCCCGAGGCGGAAAAGGACAGCGGCCAAAACACCGGCCGCTAGTACCCAAGGAGGCGCACAGCAGACGCCTCAAGCTGATGCTATGGAGATAGGCAATGTGTAGCACGGCCCCACTAAGCCTTCTCCAAGCGAACCTAAACCACGCTGCTGGCGCACAAGACCTCTTTGTGCAATCAATGGCAGCGTGGTCGATAGGTATAGCGGTAGCGGCAGAGCCGTATTACGTGCCTGACCGCAGCAATTGGGTTGCGGACTCCACAAAAGTTGTGGCAATCGTAGGAGGTTCGTCGGACACGGCTCCTCCGTTCGTCTTTGTCGAACGGGGAGCCGGTTTTGTCGTCGTCAAGTGGGGAGGATTTGCCCTGATTGGGGTATATTTCTCCCCAAATAAGACCGTGGCGGAGTTCGAGGCGTTTATTGGCCAACTGGGCGCTGCGGTTCACCGTGCCTCGCCCCTGCCAGTAATCGTCCTCGGCGACTTCAACGCCAAGTCGACGACCTGGGGCTCCCCGGCCACAGATCAACGTGGTGAAGCTGTGGAAGAGTGGGCCATAACATCCGGCCTGCTTCTCCTAAACCAGGGCAGCACAAATACGTGCGTACGGCAGCAGGGCGGGTCCATTGTGGACCTGTCCTTCGCTTCCCCTGTCGTCGCTCGTCGTGTGTCTGGGTGGACGGTTGTTGAGGGGGTTGAGACATTGTCGGATCATTTGTACATCAGATTCGACCTCGCCCCCTCAAATGGTGTTAACTTTGGCCGACCGCGTAACACGGGTCCATCGCCGTTCCCGAGGTGGGCGATCACTAAGCTGGATCGGGAGCTGGCTATAGAGGCGGCCATCGCTCAGTTGTGGTTTGCCCGCCCTCCCAATCAGTCGGTACAGGCGGATGAAGGAGCGAACTGGTTCGCCGAGTCCATGACGGAAGTCTGTGACGCGGCTATGCCTCGTGTCAGGCGGCGTCCTTGCAAGCGTGAGGTCTATTGGTGGTCGCAGGAGGTAGCTTCTTTACGCGAAGATTGCATTGTTGCGCGCAGAGCCTACACAAACCACCTTAGGCGGCGTAGGCGAAACGTGTCTGACGATGCGGCACTGCATACCGCGTACAAGGAGGCCAAGGAGGCTTTAAAGGTCGCCATATGCCAGGCCAAAGACCAAGCAAGGGAGGAGATGCTCGAGAGTCTCAATCGGGATCCTTGGGGGCGCCCGTACCGCTCAGTTCGGGGTAAACTGCGCAACATAGGCCCCCCTCTGACTGAGTCTCTCGAGCCGGCGCTGCTCGACTCCATAGTCTGTGCCCTCTTCCCAGAGAGAGCTGAATTTGTGCCTCCGCGGATGGCCCCGGCAACATCATACGGGGAAGACACCCATGTGCCGCCGATAACCACCGGCGAGTTGGGTGCGGCCTTCCTGCGGCTTAAGGCCAAAAACACGGCTCCAGGGCCAGATGGGATTCTCGGCAAGGTCTGGGTGCTGACCGAGGAGGTGATAGAGGAGCGTTTCAGAGCCCTCCTAGACGCATGCCTCACAACGGGCGAATTTCCTGCAAGGTGGAAAACAGGACGCCTCGTACTTCTCAGGAAAGAGGGTAGACCACTCAATTCACCATCAGCCTACCGGCCTATCGTTCTTCTGGACGAGGCCGGGAAGCTTTTCGAGCGCGTCCTGGCCTTTCGGATAAACAGCCATCTGAACAACGTGGGTCCTGACCTGGCGCCTTGCCAGTATGGGTTCCGGGAGGCGCGGTCGACTATCGACGCTATTCTCGATGTCAAGGCTCACACACAGGAGGCTGTTGCACAGGGAGAAGTTGTATTGGCGGTGTCGCTCGACATCGCCAATGCATTTAACAGTCTCCCCTTTGAGTGTATCGGGGAGGCGTTAAAATACCATGGCGTACCTGGCTATCTGCGGCGGATAATTGAAAATTACCTGCGGAATAGATCGGTTGTGTACCTGGACCAAGATGGCAGAATGCGCAACAGAGCAGTGTCGTGCGGAGTTCCACAGGGGTCGGTTCTGGGTCCGCTCCTGTGGAACATCGGTTATGATTGGGCCTTGAGAGGTGCCATGCTGCGCGGACTCCGGGTGGTTTGTTACGCAGATGACACTCTCGTGACTGCCAGGGCCAAGGAGTTTTTGGAGGCGGCTACTCTCGCAACTGTCGGAGTATCGCACATGATCCAGCGAATCCAACTGCTGGGTCTAAAAGTCGCGCTGGAAAAGACCGAGGCGCTTTATTTTTACGGTCCCCGCAGAAAGCCGTCTCAAGATGCCCATCTTCGCATCAATGGTGTGCGGATCGAGATCAGCCCGTGTATTAAATATCTCGGGCTGTATCTAGATGCAAAATGGAGCTTTTGCGAGCATTTCCGGCGTCAGTCTCCAAAGCTGGTGAAAACAGCTCACGCGCTAGGAAACTTGCTGCCAAACCTTGGCGGCCCCAGTTCCAGCGCGCGCCGGCTTTACACTGGCGTCGTACGCTCTATGGCGTTGTACGGGGCACCGGTGTGGGTGGACGCCCTTAATGCCCAAAACAAAATCCTTCTCAGGAGGCCCCAAAGGGCTATGGCATTAAGGGTAATACACGGTTACCGCACCGTGTCCTTTGAGGCGGCCTGCGTACTGGCAGGGACTCCCCCTTGGGAGCTGGACGCAGTAGTGCTGGCCTCTGTCTACGAGCAGAGTGCTGAGGTACGCAGCCTGGGCGGCAGAGCTGTGCCTGAACAGGTGTCTCGATGGCGGGAGCGCGCCCAAAGGATGGCTCTGCGACAATGGCGACAACGCCTGGAGCATCCATCTGCCGGCCACTTGACCATCGGAGCGATTCGGCCCGTCTTGGAGCGATGGGTTGATCGCAAGGAGGGTGGGCTTTCCTTCCGCATCACGCAGGTCCTCACCGGACACGGTTGTTTCGGTGGATACCTGCACAAGATCGGTCGGGAGCCTACTATGGAGTGCCACGAGTGCGGCGCAGGGGCCGACTCGGCTACCCACACGCTGGCATTCTGTCCGGCGTTCAACAGCGAATGCCAGGCGCTACTCGCCGTCATCGGACCCGACCTGACGCTAACGGCCGTGGCCAACGCCATGGTCACGAGCAGAAGGTCGTGGGACGCCTTCGCCTCCTTCTGCGAGGATGTCATCTCGCGGAAAGAAGAGGCGGAGAGGGCGAGAGAGGATGACCCGCTGTCAGTCGCATCGCGACGCAGACGAACGGGTCGTCGGAGGCGGCTGCATGGGCTGCTGCACCCATCGTAGCCCAGCGCGGGGGTGGGGGCCAACATCTTCCCCACACACCCCGCGCCATAGCCTCAAGGTGGAAAGTGCCCCTCTCACATCCGGGAGGTATGGCGCTTTCAGGGGCCGAAAGGCCTAGTTGGAGGGCCCCAACGGGCCGCCGCGCGGACCGCGAATGGCTTCCAAGTTCTCGTGGTTTCGCTAATGCGGCAGACGGATGTCCCTGGGTTTTAGTGGGTCGGGCAGACCATCGCCCATCCCCACACACCTCCCGGCGCTTGCAACAGCCCGGTCGAGACGGTCTGAGGTTAGGTTAGGTTAGGTTAGCACTTCAAGCTTCTCGAGCCCCGGCTGCTGGGAGCAGCAGACGCCCTCGGGCGTCTCTTGCCCAACGTGGGGGGCCCGAGCGTGGCGTGCCGCCGACTCTACGGCGGCATCGTCCGCTCTATGGCACTGTATGGGGCGCCGGTGTGGGCTGACTGTTTAAGCCCACACGCGACCGCCTCTCTCCAGCGGGCCCAGCGCGCAATGGCGCTGCGGGCGATCCGGGGCTACCGAACGGTGTCCCGGAAAGTGGCGTGCGCTCTCGCGGGGACGCCCCCGTGGGAGCTGGTGGCGGAGGTGCTCGCTGCAGCGTACCGACAGCGAGCGGAGGAGAGGGCCAGTGGCGATCGACTGGCCCCCCAAGAGAGGCGTGCTGCGCTCGATGGAGCGCGCGAGGAGATGTTCCGCCTATGGTCCGAGGACCTGGGCGAAGGGGCCTCAGCTACGCAAACGCGTAGCCTCGAGGCCCTACGCCCCGTCCTCAAGGCGTGGGCGGAGCGGCGCCATGGGTCGCTCACATACCATCTGGTGCAAATACTGTCCGGACATGGTTCGTTCGGACGCTATTTGCACCGGATCGGAAGAGAGCCGACCCCACAGTGCCACCATTGCGGAGCGGCGGAGGACACGGCGCAACACACCCTAACGGTGTGCTCTGCGTTCGGTGTCCAGCGCTCCGCATTGGTCACTGTGATTGGCGCGGACCTCTCCCTGCCGACCGTGGTTCTGTCCATGCTCGGTAGCGAGGGGTCCTGGGAGGCGGTCAACTCCTTCTGCGTCGACGTCATGACGCTGAAGGAGGAGGCGGAACGGGCCAGGGAGGATGACCCCCTGGCAAATCCGTGCCGCCGCAGACGCCTCCTGCGGAGAAGGCGGCAATACCAGCGCCTTCTCCATCCGGTGGGGAACCAGCGCGGTCCGAGCCCTAGGGGGGGCTCCGACCGTGCATTGCACAGGTCCCCACTGAGGGCCGACGCTCCGTATGTCCCGGCGCGTCGGCGACCCGTCTCACCAAATGACGGGTCAAGTGTGTCCGCCCATCGTTTTCGAGGGCGGTCACCCGCCCCCATCAGGGGCGGAGGAGGGGCTCGCCCGTATACAGGGCGAGCAGTCACCGACGGGGTTGTGGAAGTGTCCGAAAGGGTTCCCATGACCTCGTCAGGCCCCACCATGCCGGCGTTCGATGCGTCCTCCTCAGATGAGGACGACGCGATGATCGCCGGTTTGCTGGTCCCAAGGTGACGAGAGGACATCGGAGTGTTTTTTACCGAGTCGGCCACGGCTCGCTTTTTCTAGGGCTTCGGCCCTGGAACAGAGTCTTGGCCATCCTCGGACAGCCAGCGGGACCCCTCATTGCCCGCTGATGCGTCTGTTTGCAGATCTTTCACTCCGTTAAAAAAAAAAAAAAAAAAAAAAAAAAAAAAAAAGGTTAGGTTAGGTTAGGTTAGGTTAGGTTAGGTTAGGTTGGGGTGCAAGTTAGATGACCTCCCCGTGGTGCATCCTGGGCAACGGGTAGTTCCAACAGTCTCCGCCTGGCTCGTTGTAGACGTTGGACCTGTCCGGCTAACATCTAACATAGGCGGGGTCCCTTCTGGGCCTTGCAACTCCCATACGTGGCCCACTCTGGGTCACATAACTCACTCGCTCCTTCTGAGCAGTGAGAGGAGATTGGACGGCGCCCCTTCTGGTCGTCGTTTTTGAAAGACGGTCGCCCCTTAAGGGTTATTAGACCGCACCGGGCGTATCTGTGCGCAAAGACTGGTGGGGAATTGCAACCCGCAAATTGCTGGACAACACTCATGGAAAGCAGACCTACAAAATTATTACCCCAGGAGGGTACCCGCAAGGCGGGAGAACCCCTCCTCGGGACCGCCAAGCCGGGCGCTAAAGCGTCCGACCTGTCGGCCCCGAGCAAGCCTCTCGTGTCTGGGGGAGGCATAGACCTGCATGACGGAGTGTTAGGAGAAGACGAGTGGTACTACTCGTCAGACGAGGCAGTTGAAATGCACGACCTGGAGAGTGAGAGCCGAAAGCGGGCTCACCCAGTCGTAGAATATGACTCAGGCGACGATGAGTTTTTGGCCGAGAATGAGTACCCGGCAGCGGCTTTGTTGGGGGCTCCCTCAACAAGCCGGGGTCGTGGCGCTTACCTTGGCACTTCCGTCGGCCTGCGTGCCGCTCAACAAGAGCTGAGTCGGCTAGAGGAAGAGGACAGGAGCCTCGCTGGTGAGCGAGAGAAGTCGAAGAAGGAAGCCTTAGCGGAGAAAAGGAAGAGTGCCCCAAAAAAGGGTCCTGCTAAGAGTCGTTTGCAGTCCAGGGACAACACCATCAGTGTCCCCACTGCAGCAGAGGTTGAGCTAGCCACCCAAATTATCATCCCTTGGGAGGCGGAGCCGGGTGGACCATCAGCACAGGATGTCCACGAAGTAGGGATTCTGTGTGCTAGAGCCGTTAAGGAGGTGTCTAGGAAGTCGGGCAACATCAAGTCGACGCTCCAAAAGACGCTCAATAACGCCGCCAGCACCATGACTCGGGTCATGTCCAACCTGTCGTCTAGGACGCTCAGCGTTGAGACCAAAGACCTCAGAGAGGACAACAAGAGACTGCGGTTAGAACTGCAGTCGCTTAGAGCGGAGGTTGATCTCCTACGAAAGGAAGTTGGCAAGGGGAAGAAATCCCCTTCCCGTAGTGAGGTCCCTTCTAATACCGGACCAGACCAAAATGCCTCTGGCATATTTGGCGTGATTCAGCGCTCCTTGAACGCTTCCATCGGGGAATTGAGTTCTCGCCTCGATGGAATCGAGTCTAGGCTGCCTGGATCCGAGAGGACCCGACCGCTTTTAGCGGCCGATCGCAGGCGATCGGTGGAATATCCACCTCTCCCTGCCCCGATTGTGACCAATCCGTCGGTTAGTCGACCACCGGCGAAGAAAACCTCCCGTCTCTCTGCGACAACAACACCAGTCGCCCGTCGTGCTGCTATGCCGACGGTTTGCCCAGCAGTGGCTGCCCCTGCGCCTCCTTCGGAGGCGCCGCAGGCGGTAACTCGTGGCAAAAAAGGGAGGCGACGAGGTAAGAGGAAGCGTAAACCGCTTGCTGAGGGGGCAACACCATCTCGCCCTCAAGCGGCTTCAGGCCGCCATGTGCAAGGACGGACACGCGGCAAGACAGTGCGCGTAAATACGCCCAGGTCCGCAGCGATTATCATCACGCTGCGACCTGAGGCCATTGAAGGAGGCGTTACTTACGCCCAGACGCTACAGAAGGCGATAAGGAGCGTCCCACTCGCCGATCTTGGCATCACTGCTGGGGTCAGGACGAAGATGACGGCAACGGGAGCCAGACTTGTCGAGGTTTACGGGCAGCAGAACCGTGACAAGGCTGATCTACTGGCTGGCCGTCTCAAAGAGGTCATCTCCGATGTGGCCACTGTCGTCCGGACCGAGAAATGCGTGAGCCTGCGCATCTCGGATCTGGACGAGTCCGTCACAAAGGAATCCCTCTTGGAGGCGATTGCGACGAAGGGAGGATGTTCCCGGGAGTTCATCCGAGTGGGGAACATTCGCATGGGCCCCAACAAAACTGGCGCGACAATTGTGAGCTGCCCAACAAAGGCAGCGAAAGCTATTGTTGCTGCGGGTAGGTTACTCTTCAGTTGGAGTGCCGCCCAAGTGACTGTCCTAGAGCCCCGCCCTATGCGGTGCTTTAGATGCATGGGAGTAGGACATACGCGCCCGAGGTGCCCCTCAGACGTCGATCGCACCGGAAATTGTTTCCGGTGTGGTCAATTAGGTCACCGAGCAGCGACATGCTCGAAGAAGGAGTCGCACTGCGCTGTCTGCGCAGCGGCAGGTGTACCACACAAGCATGTGATGGGCGGCCGGGGTTGTAGCCCCCCGGCCACCAGAGGCATAACATCTGCATCTGGCCCCGAGGCTGTTGAGAGGGAGCTCGGCAACGAGCGGATGGAAACAGTCGAGGAGGTGGCGAGCGTTGAGACGCCAGCGCCCCCCCCGACGCCACAGAGCGCGGTTAGTAAAACCGCCTCAGTGACGCAGGACGCAGTGTCCAAGCCCAAGCTCGCACTGGAACGCATTCCGATTGTGGTGCTTGAGCGTGAGCGTTGTTTGCGCGAACGCGCATCATCTCTTCGGAGACGCATGCCGCGTAGCGAAGCAGAAGAGGAGAGAGAGCGTGAGGCGCTCCGTGAAGAAGAGGAGACAGGGCGTCGACCTTCCTTTACAAGGTCGGCGGATGGCAAATTTGCCAGCAAGAAGGGAGCCCCTTAAGGGCGGCTACACCTAAGTCGAGTGCCGTTTCGCACGTCTGAGGGCCAAGCGAGTAGTAGCCAAATGGCAGGTATCGCAAGGCCCTAGAACAGATCCGACTGTGTACGCTGTGTTTTTGCTCGGGTATATCTGGTGGACCCTCTCTCTCACCCGGCGCATTAGCGTAGGGAAAGGGAGACGGAAAGCTAGAAGAGTCCCAGACGATTTGAAGTTCACTTTGGGCTGATAATGTACGATAAAGGTTTTCACAGCGAGAAAAAAAAAAAAAAAAAAAAAGGTTAGGTTAGGTTAGGTTGGGGTGGGGTGCGAGTCAGATGACCTCCACGTTGGTGCACCCTGGGCAACGGCTGGTTCCAACAGTCTCCCGCTCTGGCGTGTAGTAGACGCTTGGACCCAGCCGGCTGACATCTGACTAGGCGGGGTCCCTTCTGGGCCTTGCAGCTCCCATACGTGGTCTACTTTGGGCTGCGTAACTCACTACTCCTTCTGAGCAGTGAGAGGAGTTTCTGACGGCGTCCCTTCTGGGCGTCGTAACAAAAAGACGGCCGCCTCTTAAAGGTTCTCAGGTCGCATGGGGGGAAAGGGGGCACCGGTGAGAGCGGTGCAACCGGGGTGTACGCCAGCCCCGAAGTCGGTATCTGCTCTTTCGCTGCAACGACCCCACCACTGGCGCCGTGGGTACGCGGTGACTGGGCAGACCGGAGGCCCAATGGCCAAGAGAAGGAAAACTCACTAACACCCCGGAGAACACCGGCTAAAAACCTGTCGGTACCTCCCGCCCCCGACAGTATATAGGGCGCCCTCGGCGTGTGGACGACGCGTGGGTGACGTTTTTTGGTCCGGGGAAGGGCAGCCCCTAAAGTGCCATAGTGAGGGGGGGAATGGCAACCCGGAAATTGCCAAAACCCATTATGAAAGGCAGTACTAAAAAGATATTACCCCAGGAGGGTACCCACCGACCGGTGGGAGAACCCCTCCCCGGGACTAGCAAGGCGGGCGATAACTCGTCCGTCTCGTTGGCCCCGGGCAAGCCCCTCGTTTCTGGGGGGGGCAAAGTTCTGCGCAGCAGGGTGCTGAAGGCGTTGGCGGACCCGGATTCAGATGAGGAGTCCGTGGAGGAGACTATGATTGACGTAGCTGTCGACGGCCGGAAACGGCGATACGACGTTGCGGACATCGATGTTGAGACCGACGAACATCAGTCGGAGTCGGAACCGAGGCCTTCCGGAGCCAAGGTTTCGACAGTTGCTAGGGGCCGGTCTGCCCGTAATCGCTGCGAGGTGACATCCGAGCAGCAGGCGCGGAAGAAGCGGTCCGAAGAAGAGAATCGGCTGAGCCTGTCTGTCGAGGAGGCCGAGTATGAAGAGTTGCTAGAGCAGTACTACCGACAGTACTGCTCTCCTGAAGCGGTGGCAAGGGTGGAGGTGGTTGCCCCAGAGGAAACCGCTAGAGAGGGAACGGGAACCAGCAAGGGCCGTGGTTCCAAAACCGTCCCTAAAGGGAGGTCAGCAGTGGTTGAGGAGGTGCAACATCCTCCTAAAGAGGTCTGGTGGGAGTCTGGTCCCGATGACCCCATGACGGCGATGGAGGTGCAGATGCTTGGAGATGCATGTGCTCGCATCATCGCGGAGGTGTCCCACAAGTCGGGAAACCTCCAGGGGAGGATGCGGAGGGCACTCAATGAGTCCACCAAGACATTGAGCAGGTGCCTGTCGAACCTGGCATCCAGGTCGGCCTCAGCGGAGACGCGCTGCACTGAGGTTGCAAATACCCGTCTTCGAGACGAGGTGGGAAGGTTGAGCGCCGAAGTGCAGGCACTCAAAAAAGAGCTGGCAGAGGTCAGGGGCTCACGCACGAGATCTCCTCCTCCAGTAATGCCTGACCAGCAGATGCGGGCGATCTGCGCCGAATTGAAGAGCACTGTGGTCGCGACTGTCGGTGCCATTGGCACGAGACTAGACGGCCTGGAGGCTAGGTTGGCTGCGCATGAGACGCGCCCTGCTTTTGTGTGCGAGAGCCGCCCTAGCCTGGAGGATTTCCCTCCCATAACGGAGTCGCCGCGTCGATGGCGCAGGACAGTCACTCCGGTTGACCTGCCCACCGACCTAGCCGGAGAACTGACCCCTCGCGGACCTTTGTCCCAGCCGGGTCCCAGTAGGGCTTCATTACCGCCAACGGCCCTGCCCGAGCCGTGGGTGGACGTGCCCCGGGGTAAGCGAGGCAGGAGGAAGAAGGGACTGGGAGTGCCTGCAGCGACAGGCGCCCCTACAGTGGGACCCCTCCCACCACGGACTTCGGCGGCTCGCCCTGCAACGGTGCGTGACCGCTCTGCACCGCAGGTGCCGCGAGCGATGCCGAGCCGAAGAAAGAGGAGACGAGGAGGAGGAGGGAAGCTAAAACCGCCCACATCTGCTGCCATAGTGCTGCAGCTGAGGCCGGAGGCTATATCCAACGGAGTGACCTATAGCCAGGTGATCGCCAGGGCCATTCAGGCCATCCCGATTGCCGAACTCGGCATAGAGGCAGGCGTGCGGACGAGAATGTCTGCCACGGGTGCTCGCTTATTTGAGGTCCCGGGGGCAGAGAGCGGCGCGAAGGCCGACAAGCTCGCCAAAAGGCTTGAGCAGGAGTTGGGGGAGGTGGCAACAATCGTCCGTCCAGAGAAGAGCGCGGAGCTGCGCATTTCTGGATTGGACGAGTATGCCACGCCCGAGAAAGTCGCCGCGGCAGTGGTGCTGAAGACGGGGTGCTCCGTTGAGAGCGTGAGGGTGGGGGCGATCAGAGTCGGCCCCAATTATGCCGGTTCGGTGATTTTGCGTTGCCCCATTCGCGCGGCAAAGTCGCTGGTCACTGATGGCAGGCTGTTCATTGGTTGGAGCTTTGCCTCGGTGGTGGCCCTTGAGCCCCGCCCGCTTCGGTGCTTCCGATGCATGGGTGTGGGCCATGCCAGGCCTAGATGTCCGGCACAAACAGACCGCAGTGAACTTTGTTTTCGCTGTGGTCTAGCTGGACACAAGATGGTGGAGTGCACAACAAAAGTGCCTCGTTGTGAGGTCTGTGCCGAAGCTGGCAAGCCCCATGGGCATGTGATGGGCGGCAGGGGCTGCAGTCCCCCCGCCACCAGGGCCAAGGGCCTGGTAACCAGGACTGCCGAGACTGACCCCCGTCAGGTGGGAGAAGAGGAGGTGATGGAGACGGTGGAGGAGCCACTCCCGTCTCCTAAAGTCCCTACGACCGACCACCCCAATGTCTCTCTCGAGAGAGACACAGGGTCGGAAGGCGGTAGGGTGGTAGAGGCGGAGGACCCGGGCGAAGGCCCGAGCGGGTCCACCACTCCTGCGTGGGACAGACCACGCGCACCAGACGGGCGGTTCAAAGCCGCAGTGAAACCCACACCGAAGACCGGCCCCCCCACGTCCGGGGGGCCTCGCTGACCTGGGGCACATAGGTCAGTTGAGGGACGCTAACAGCGTAGCCGGTGGAAAGCGCGGCACAATATCTTCGGACAGCTCCCGCGCTAACCACGTTATCGGTGTGAGGTTTCCCCAGGGGTTTTAGTGGGTCGGCCGCGTTTTTAGGTCAACCCCACATATCCCGTAGATCGCCCCAGTCTACGGGAACTTGGTCAGCAAGTTTCCCCTGGGAAAAAAAAAAAAAAAAAAAAAAAAAAAAAAAAAAAAAAAAGGTTAGGTTGGGGTGCGAGTCAGATGACCTCCACGATGGTGCACCCTGGGCAACGGCTGGTTCCAACAGTCTCCCGCTCTGGCGTGTAGTAGACGCTTGGACCCAGCCGGCTGACATCTGACTAGGCGGGGTCCCTTCTGGACCTCGCAGCTCCCATACGTAGCCCACTTTGGGCTGCGTAACTCACTTCTCCGTCTGAGCAGTGAGAGGAGTTACTGACGGCGTCCCTTCTGGGCGTCGTACCAAAAAGACGGCCGCCTCTTAAAGGTTCTCAGGTCGCACGGGGGGAAAGGGGGCACCGGTGAGAGCGGTGCAACCGGGGTTTACGCCAGCCCCGAAGTCGGTATCTGCTCTTTCGCTGCAACGACCCCACCGTTGGCGCCGTGGGTACGCGGTGACTGGGCAGACCGGAGGCCCAATGGCCAAGAGAAGGAAAACTCACTAACACCCCGGAGAACACCGGCTAAAAACCTACGGATACCTCCCGTCCTCCGTAGTATATAGGGCACCCTCGGCGTGTGGACGGCGCGTGGGTGACTTTTTGGTCCGGGGAAGGGCAGCCCCTAAAGTGCCATAGTGAGGGGGGGAATGGCAACCCGGAAATTGCCAAAACCCAATTATGTCTAGCAGTTCTACAAACGTAATACCCCAGGAGGGTACCCACCGACCGGTGGGAGAACCCCTCCCCGGGACTGGCAAGTCGGGCGCAAAGTCGTCTGTCTCGTTGGCCCCGGGCAAGCCCCTCGTATCTGGGGGGGGCAAAGATCTGCGCAGCAGGGTGCTGAAGGCGTTGGCGGTGCCGGATTCAGATGACGAGTCCGAGGAGGAAGAGACCATGATTGACGTAGCTGTCGACGGCCGGAAACGGCGATACGACGTTGCGGATATCGATGTTGAGGCCGACGAACATCAGTCGGAGTCGGAGCCGAGGCCTTCCGGAGCCAAGGTTTCGACAGTTGCTAGGGGCCGATCTGCCCGTAATCGCTGCGAGGTAACATCCGAGCAGCAGGCGCGGAGGAAGCGGTCCGAACAGGAGAATCGGCTAGTCCTGTCTGTCGAGGAGGCCGAGTACGAAGAGCTGATAGAGCAGTACTACCGACAGTACTGCTCTCCCAAAGCGGTGGCAAGGGTAGAGGTGGTTGCCCCAGAGGAAGCCGCTAAGGAGGGAACGGGAACCAGCAAGGGCCGTGGTTCCAAAACCATCCCCAAAGGGAGGTCAGCAGTGGTTGAGGAGGTGCAAAACCCTCCTAAAGAGGTGTGGTGGGAGTCTGGTCCCGATGACCCCATGACGGCGGTGGAGGTTCAGATGTTGGGAGACGCATGTGCTCGGATCATCGCGGAGGTGTCCCACAAGTCGGGAAACCTCCAGGGGAGGATGCAGAGGGCGCTCAATGAGTCGACCAAGACCTTGAGCAGGTGCCTCTCGAACCTGGCATCCAGGTCGGCCTCGGCGGAGACACGCTGCACCGAGGTAGCGAATACCCGTCTTCGAGACGAGGTGGGACGGTTGAGCGCCGAGGTGCAGGCCCTCAAGAAAGAGCTGGCAGAGGTCAGGGGCACTCGCACAAGGTCCCCTCCCCCAGCATTGCCGGAGCAGCAGATGCGGGCGATCTGCGCTGAGCTGAAGGGCACCGTGGTCGCCTCTGTCGGTGCCATTGGCACTAGACTCGACGGCCTGGAGGCTAGATTGGCTGCGCACGAGACGCGCCCTGGTTTCGTGTCCGAGAGCCGCCCAAGTCTGGAGGATTTCCCTCCCATAGCGGAGTCACCGCGTCGTTGGCGCAGGACAATTACTCCAGTTGACCTGCCCATCGACCTAGCCGGAGAAACGACCCCTCGCGGACCTTTGTCCCAGCCGGGTCCTAGTAGGGCTTCCGTACCGCCAACGGCCCTGCCCGAGCCGTGGGTGGACGTGCCCTCAGGTAAGCGAGGCAGGAGGAGGAAGAAGGGACAGGGAGTGCCCGCAACAACAAGCACCCCTCCAGTGGGACCTCTCCCACCAAGGACTTCGGCAACTCGCCCTGCAACGGTGCTTGACCGCTCCGCACCGCAGGTGCCGCGAGCGACGCCGAGTCGTAGGAAGAGGAGACGAGGAGGAGGAGGGAGGCTAAAACCGCCCACATCTGCAGCCGTCGTGCTGCAGCTAAGGCCGGAGGCCATCACGAACGGGGTGACATACAGCCAGGTGATCGCCAGGGCCATACAGGCCATTCCGCTCACCGAACTCGGCATCGAGGAGGGCGTACGGACCAGGGTGTCTGCCACGGGTGCTCGCTTGTTCGAGGTCCCGGGGGCAGAGAGCGGCACGAAGGCCGATAAGCTCGCCATAAGGCTTGAGCAGGAGCTGGGGGACGTGGCAACGATCGTCCGTCCGGAGAAGAGCGCGGAGCTGCGCATCTCTGGATTGGACGAGTATGCCACGTCCGAGAACGTCGCCGCGACAGTGGCACTTAAGTTGGGGTGCTCCATTGAGAGCGTGAGGGTGGGGGCCATCAGAAGGGGCCCCGACTATGCAGGTTCGGCGATAGTGCGTTGCCCCATGAGAGCGGCGAAGTCGCTGGTCTCCGTCGGCAAATTGTTCCTGGGCTGGAGCTTTGCCTCGGTGGTGGCCCTTGAGCCCCGCCCGCTTCGGTGCTTCCGATGTTTGGGTGTGGGCCATGCCAGGCCAAGATGTCCGGCACAAACCGACCGCAGCGGACTTTGTTTCCGCTGTGGTCGAGCTGGGCACAAGATGGTGGAGTGCACAACTAAAGTGCCCCGTTGTGAAGTTTGTGCCGACGCCGGCAAGCCCCATGGGCATGTGATGGGTGGCAGGGGCTGCAGTCCCCCCGCCACCAGGGCCAAGGGCCTGGTAACCAGGACTGCCGAGACTGTCCCCCGTCAGGTGGGAGAAGAGGAGGTGATGGAGACGGTGGAGGAGCCACTCCCGTCTCCTAAAGTCCCTACGACCGACCACCCCAATGTCTCTCTCGAGAGAGACACAGGGTCGGAAGGCGGTAGGGTGGTAGAGGTGGAGGACCCGGGCGAAGGCCCGAGCGGGCCCCCCCCTCCTGCGTGGGACAGACCACGCGCACCAGACGGGCGGTTCAAAGCCGCAGTGAAACCCACACCGAAGACCGGCCCCCCCACGTCCGGGGGGCCTCGCTGACCTGGGGCACATAGGTCAGCTGAGGGACGCTTACAGCGTAGCCGGTGGAAGGCGCGGAACAATATCTTCGGACAGCTCCCGCGCTAACCACATTATCGGTGTGAGGTTTCCCCAGGGGTTTTAGTGGGTCGGCCGCTTTTAGGCCAACCCCACATATCCCGTAGGTCGCCCCAGTCTACGGGAACTTGGTAGCAAGTTTCCCCTGGGAAAAAAAAAAAAAAAAAAAAAAAAAAAAAAAAAAAAAAAAAAGGTTAGGTTAGGTTAGGTTAGGTTAGGTTAGGTTAGGTTAGGTTAGGTTAGGTTAGGTTAGGTTGGCGGTGGGGCTTCGAGGAGCATTTCAAGCTCCTCGAGCCTCGGCTGCTAAAAGCCGCAGATGCGCTGGGCCGTCTTCTGCCCAATGTGGGAGGCCCGAGCGCCAGCTGCCGTCGACTTTACGGCGGCATAGTGCGCTCCATGGCACTGTATGGGGCGCCGGTGTGGGCTGACAGTCTTAGCCCACACGCGACCGCCTCCCTTCAGCGGGCCCAGCGCGCAATGGCGCTGCGGGCGATCCGGGGCTACCGAACGGTGTCCCGGAAAGTGGCGTGCGCTCTCGCGGGGACGCCCCCGTGGGAGCTGGTGGCGGAGGTGCTCGCTGTAGCGTACCGGCAGCGAGCGGAGGAGCGGGCCAGTGGCGATCGACTGGCCCCCCAAGAGAGGCGTGCTGCGCTCGATGAAGCGCGTGAGGATATGTTCCGCCTATGGTCTGAGGACCTGGGTGAAGGGGCCTCAGCTACGCAAACGCGTAGCCTCGAGGCCCTACGCCCCGTCCTCAAGGCGTGGGCGGAGCGGCGCCATGGGTCGCTCACATACCATCTGGTGCAAATACTGTCCGGACATGGTTCGTTCGGACGCTATTTGCACCGGATCGGAAGAGAGCCGACCCCACAGTGCCACCATTGCGGAGCGGCGGAGGACACGGCGCAACACACCCTAACGGTGTGCTCTGCGTTCGGTGTCCAGCGCTCCGCATTGGTCACTGTGATTGGCGCGGACCTCTCCCTGCCGACCGTGGTTCTGTCCATGCTCGGTAGCGAGAGGTCCTGGGAGGCGGTCAACTCCTTCTGCGTCGACGTCATGACGCTGAAGGAGGAGGCGGAACGGGCCAGGGAGGATAACCCCCTGGCAAATCCGTGCCGCCGCAGACGCCTCCTGCGGAGAAGGCGGCAATACCAGCGCCTTCTCCATCCGGTGGGGAACCAGCGCGGTCCGAGCCCTAGGGGGGGCTCCGACCGTGCATTGCACAGGTCCCCACTGAGGGCCGACGCTCCGTATGTCCCGGCGCGTCGGCGACCCGTCTCACCAAATGACGGGTCAAGCGTGTCCGCCCATCGTTTTCGAGGGCGGTCACCCGCCCCCATCAGGGGCGGAGGAGGGGCTCGCCTGTATACAGGGCGAGCAGTCACCGACGGGGTTGTGGAAGTGTCCGAAAGGGTTCCCATGACCTCGTCAGGCCCCACCATGCCGGCGTTCGATGCGTCCTCCTCAGATGAGGACGACGCGATGATCGCCGGTTTGCTGGTCCCAAGGTGACGAGAGGACATCGGAGTGTTTTTTACCGAGTCGGCCACGGCTCGCTTTTTCTAGGGCTTCGGCCCTGGAACAGAGTCTTGGCCATCCTCGGACAGCCAGCGGGACCCCTCATTGCCCGCTGATGCGTCTGTTTGCAGATCTTTCACTCCGTTTAAAAAAAAAAAAAAAAAAAAAAAAAAAAAAAAAAAAAAAAAAAAAAGGTTAGGTTAGGTTAGGTTAGGTTAGGTTAGGTTAGAGGGCGAAATTAGTCGGACGGATGCTGCAACGCACTCTGAGGCCTGGGCGGTTTGAATAACTCATCAGGTACCGCCCAGTCCACATATCAGGACGACTGATTTCCCGGGGGTTTTAGTGGGTCGGGCAGACCATCGTCCAACCCCACATACCCCGACAGCGGGTTGAGCCCAGCACATTGCTCCCCGTGGGATGACTTGGACGCAAGTTTCCCCCGGGTTACCAAAAAAAAAAAAAAAAAAAAAAAAAAAAAAGGTTAGGTTAGGTTAGGTTAGGTTAGGTTTCGTGCCTCACTTCTCCGAGATGGCGCCTCGGGTTGTGAAGGCGGCGATGGCGCTTGCGCGTGTTCTGCCGAACATCGGGGGTCCGGGCGAGAGCTGCCGGAGATTGTATGCTGGAGTGCTGCGCAGCATGGCGCTCTACGGCGCACCGGTTTGGTCTGACTCGCTCTCCCGCAGGAACATTGCCTTCCTACGAAGACCACAAAGAGTGGCTGCGGTGAGGGCGATAAGGGGATACCGAACGGTGTCGTACACGGCGGCAACGGCCCTAGCGGGTATGATCCCGTGGGAGCTCGAGGCCAAGGTTCTCACCGAGGTCTTCGAGTTCCGCACGGAGAGAGGAGCCGATGGCGAGCGGCCGACCATGGAGGAGGTAATGGACTGCAGGCGAATCGCAAGGGACATGGCGGTGTGGCAGTGGGAACTGAACTTGGAGTCCCCAGCTGCCGGTGCCCGTACTGCCGAAGCTATCCAGCCGGTCCTACCGAGATGGATTGATAGGCCATTCGGTACGATGACGTACCATTTGACACAGGTACTGACCGATCACGGGTGCTTCGGTAAGTACCTGTGTCGAATAGGTAAGGAGGAAAGGCCTGACTGCCATCAGTGCGGAGCTGCTGAGGACACGGCGCAGCACACTCTCCAGGTGTGCAGTGCCTTTGCCTCGCAGCGACGCGCTCTGGAGTTGGCATTGGGGGGAAGGGGAAGTCTCGCTCTCCCAGACGTCGTAGATGCGATGCTGGAGAGCGTAGACAACTGGAATGCGGTGTCGCGCTTCTGCAGTGAGTGCATAGGCATAAAGGAGGAGGCGGAAAGAGCGCGCGAAAACGCGGCCGACGCTACCCCTGCCAGGAGACGGAGGAGGAGGAGGAGGCGGAGGGACGCTGATCTCCACCCACCGTAGTCCGGATCCCATGGAGCGGGTGTCCGATGTCGGGTTCTGCCCCTGATGCCGGTCGAACCTGCGGGAGAAAGATGTACATATATATATATGTTTGTGTGGTATAAATGGTCTATGTTTGTATGAATATGGTACTTGTAAATATGAGTGTGTAAATGTGTAAATATATATCTGTGTTTGTAAATATGTTCTTGTGTGTAAAGGTTGCGCTGTCCAAACGGATGGGGTGACCTCTTGAGGTAACCTCCCTTGAGGTTGAACCACAACATGCCCTCGGGTGTGGTGTGGTTTCGGACGTCGCGAACGCGTACCGCTCGTGTGGCCACGCGTGCCGGCCCTAAACGCACAAACGTGCGAGTGGGCCGGCGCGGGTGATCACACGGGCGCCAGGGTGAATCCCGCGGTTCAATTCCCTAGGAAAGGCCCCGCGGCCTTCACCTGTTTTTCGGAGTTTGGTCCCCCAGAGGTTTAGTGGGTATCCCCCTCCGTCTCACCCTTCCCGGTCTTGGGCTTCTCCCTTGACAGCCGACTGGAGATAATGGCGTCTCCGGATAGTCGGTGGGTCGTGGAAAGACGGACGGGCGAGTCCCACATAACCGCCAGGCCTCTTCAAGGTCGGGTACTCGTAAAGAGTTCCTCTGGGTAAAAAAAAAAAAAAAAAAAAAAAAAAAAAAAAAAAAAAAAAGGTTAGGTTAGGTTAGGTTAGGTTGGGGGGGGTGCGAGTCAGATACCTCCACGTGGTGCATCCTGGGCAACGAGTGGTCCCAACATTCTCCGTTCGGAGAAAGTTGGGCCCAATCGGCTAACATCTGGCAAGGCGGGAGCCCCTTCTGGGCCCTGCAACTCCTATGTGCGTGCCTACTTTGGGCCGCACTACTCGCTGTTCCTTCAGAGCAGCTTTGAGAGGAGTACTACGGGGGGAAAGGGGAGCACCGCGAAAGCGGTGCAACGGGGGCCCACGCCAGCCCCCGATCATCGTAAACCACTGCGGTCTCTGCAACGACCCCCACTCGCGGCGTTGTGGGGTACGCGGGTTCCGTGGTGGAACGAGGGCTTGCCTTAACCGGCCGGCCGCGTGAAGGTAACACTATAAAATCCCGTGAGAAACCACGTTAAAACCTGCCGGAACCACCCGCCACCGGCAGTATGAGGGTTCCCTGCGTATGAGGCCACTGCGCAGGGTGACGGATTTTATGTTCTCTACTCGTGGGATCAGTATATGATGAAACCTAATAAAACCAAAACCAAATCTACTGAAGCCACTGCGGGGCCTTGTACTAGGCCCGTCGTGGAAGTGGAGGCTAGCGACAGCCGGAAGAGGTTGCAAACTGAGAACGTTGATTCCGAAGGCCCTTCGGGGTATGAATCAACATCCTCAAACCCGCCGTTGACAGGTACTGGGCGGAGAGCAGCATCTGGGATTAACACCGTTCCCAGACGTGCTTGCTGTAAGGTGGCTGGTGACAGCCGAGAGAGGAGACGGGAGGACCCTGACAATTTGTCGGATCATGAGTCCGTGGCTTTACGCCTGCCGGTAGTGATGTTGTCGCGCATCGGTGAGGGCGTTGCTGCCGACTCTCTGTATGGACCTAAGGAGGTGCGGGATGAGGGCTCCTTTGATAAAAAGGGCAAGCGTGGTCTTCGCAGAAGGAAGGGCCCAAAGGCTAAGGAGCCTTTAGAGCCGCAAACATATGTGGATGTGGTGTCTGACGTCGGGACGGTTTCCGAGATGGAGTGTCTCTCGGACTCGTCGACACCATTGGAAGTGGGTCTGGAGCAGGTTGGAGCTGGTTGTCTTGGGGAAGGCGCACCGGAAAGCCCAGTTGTTCCTGTAAATGACCAGGAGTTTGGAGGGAGTAGCCCCTTTGACGTGGAGACGTGGCGCATCAGGCGAGATGCTGAGGATCGGGAATTTGGTGGTTTCAGTAGCCCGATCCACATGGAGGTTGTTGATGCTGCTGAGAGCCGAAAGAGGCCGCGAGGTGTGCCAGAGCTGTCCTCTGAATCTGAGGCGGATGTGCCTGCTGCACCTAAGGTCCCTACGGCCCGAAGAGGCCGCGGTAGACCTCCTACAGTTGGGACGTCTATGGGCCTGGGAAAGGCCCGTGAGGAATTGGGGCGAATGAGGTACTTGACCTTCGTCGACGAGGAGGACCTTACGAGGTTGAGTAGGGAGGCCTCTGTGACCTCTGATCCGGAGACTTCAAGGGCGTCTGCGTTCAAAAAGAATGCCCATCCCACTAGAGCCATGGGGAGAGTGTCCCCCCCAAAAAGTCCTGAGAGGCTGTTATCGGCGGCTGAACACCACACCAATTTCCTCAAGGGATGCGAGGAAATTGAAAGTGTGGTGAAAAAAAGTAAGAACATGAAGGGAACATGTCAGAAAGCCATTTATGAAGTTCTGGCTAATGTCCGCAAAGAGGTTGCTGACATGTCCCTTCTTACCATGTCGGAGGAAACAGTTCGGTTGGCGGCCGACAATAAAAGGCTGAACCAGAAGGTGGAGCTGATGGAGAAGGAGCTGAGTGCACTTAAAAGGGCATACGAAGAAGGGAACAGAAGGGATCCCCCTCCTCCCCCCCAGCCGAAGCCTAAGTCGCAACCCCAGCCGCCTCGTAGGGCATCACCGTCGAGGGACCTTGAATCGATGGAGCAGAGATTGGTTCGGACCCTCGGCAACATGATTAATGCCCGGCTGGAGGGCATAGAGGAGCGGTTACTCCCCGCCAGAAGTCTTCGTCCCCCACTGGCGGCGGACCTGAAAAAGCAGAAGGCGGCCAAAGCCTCCTACGCTGGAGTTGCAGCTGGCCCGCAAGTGTCTACTGCTCCCCATGCCCCGGCTACCCAACAACGACGAGTCCCTCCCTCTGAGCCCCTGCCCAGCACCAGCCAGGCCCCAACTACAGAGTGGGAAGAGGTGAAACGAAAGGGCAGGAAGAGGCGGAAAGCTCCCCAGCCGGCCACACCAGCTGCGCCAGCCCCAAGGGCCGTTCCAAAGACGAGGAAGCTGCAGGCGCCTAAATCTGCTGCTGTAGTGGTCACTCTCTCGGATGAGGCTGTCCAAAGTGGGATGACTTACGAAGAGGTCCTCGGAAAAGCCAAAGCCAGCATAAATATCGCTGAGCTGGGCATCGAAGGCTTACGTATCAGAGCGTCTGCCACCGGGGCCAGGATCATAGAGATTCCTGGCGCTTCCAGCGGCCCTAAAGCGGATGAGCTCTCAGTCAAGCTGAAGGAGGTCCTCTCTGAGTCCGCTAAAGTAGTTAGGCCCACTCGCCGCACGGACCTCAAAATCACCGGCCTGGATGAGACTGTCCAGGTCGAACATATCGTAGCCGCCATTGCGGCCAAAGGTTGTTGTTCCCCGGACGAGGTTAAGTCCGGGAGAATCAGTTACGGGCCAAGCAGGATTGGCTCTGTCTTGGTTCGATGCCCGATGCAAGCGGCAAAAGTCGTGGTGGATGAAGGCAGGCTGTTTGTCGGCTGGAGTGTGGCCCGGGTTATCTCATTGGAGCCGCTGCCGATGAGATGCTTCAAATGCATGGCACTTGGGCACACTCGGCAGCGTTGCCCCTCGGAGGTGGACTACTCGAACACCTGCTACCGGTGTGGTCAGACTGGCCATAAGGGAGTGACCTGCACGGCCGACAGGCTGAAGTGCGCCGTTTGCACTGCAGCGAAGAGGCCAGCTGTGCATCTGATGGGGGGTCGGAGTTGTTCCCCCCCAACTGTAAAGGCCAAAGCGACCCCTTGGACAAGGGACGCTTCGCAGGGGGCTGCTCAACAGAGCCAGGAGGTTGAGATGTCGGATCTTCAATGATAAGGACACCGACTCTCAACCTATTACAGGCTAACCTAAACCACTCCGCAGCGGCACAAGACCTTCTTGTGCAGCACATTGCGGAATGGGAGGTCCACGCGGCCGTAATTGCGGAGCCTTATTGCGTCCCCCCCCAGCAAAACTGGGCTGGTGATGCGTCCGGCACCGTAGCCATAGTCACCCCAACAGGCACCCACTCCCCTCCTCTCTCCGTTAAGGAGAAAAGACCGGGTTATGTGGCGTGCGCCTGGGGCGACCTAGTGCTCTTGGGGGTCTATTTTTCCCCCAATAGGAGCATAACAGAGTTCCAGGACTTTCTCCGGGAGGTCTGCGCGTCCGTGAGACGCCTTGCGCCGGCGCAAATTATAGTGGCGGGGGACTTCAATTCCAAGTCTACAGCTTGGGGTTGCCCCCGCACAGATAACAGGGGTCAGGCGGTGGAACAGTGGGCAGCCGAGGCCGGACTGGTGGTGGTCAATCGGGGAACGGCCAATACCTGCGTGCGTAGAACGGGGGGGTCCATAGTGGACTTAACGTTCGCTACCCCCGTCCTAGCGGCGCGCATCCGAGATTGGCAGGTTCTAAAGGACGTCGAGACCTTGAGCGATCACGTCTATATTTCGTTCAAGGTCTCGCCTCCCAGAGGAACGGGCCGACCAGGGCCTGGTGGGCCTCGTGGTCAGTCCACATTTCCGCGTTGGGCCATGACGCGACTCAACTTGGACATGGCTATGGAAGCCGCCATGGTGCATGATTGGGTCCCTGCTCCTGGTGGCCAAGACGTTGATACCATGGCCCTACAATTTCAGAGGGCCATGACGACAGTGTGCGACGCTTCCATGCGCAGAGCTGGGCACGCTTGGAGGCGAAACCGGGTATACTGGTGGTCGGAGGAGATAGCGAACCTCCGTACCATAACCAACCAAGCCCGACGAGCATACGTCCGTTGCCGTAGGCGCCGACACACGCTTGCGGAAGAGAGCACTCTCTTCAGGTCGCTCAGAGAGGCCCGCAAGTCGTTTAGGAGGGCTATCCATGTCGCTAAGGAAAAGGCCAGGGAGGAGTTCATCGCCGACCTGGACAGGGATCCATGGGGGAGGCCCTATTTAATGGTGCGCAGTAAGATGAGGCATCAGGCTCCCCCCACGGATAAGATGGCACCTGATCTGTTGAGACGAGTGGTGGAGGGGTTATTCCCTGCCCAAGAACCCTTCTTCCCGCCCTCTATGATCCCTCCGACAGTGGACCCTGTGGTCATACCCGAGGAAGTACCGGAGGTCTCCGAGGAGGAGATGGAGACGGCTCTGGATCGCCTCCGCGGAAAGAGGAAGGCTCCAGGACCGGACGGGGTCCCTGGACGAGTTCTCCTTGCGGCTTCGGATCACTTGGGAGAGAGGCTCAGGCACATTTTTACTGCGTGCCTGAGAAATGGGGAGTTCCCCAAGATTTGGCGTGACGGGCGCTTGTGTCTCCTCCGGAAGGAGGGCCGTCCCCCGGACCAGCCGTCGGCATATCGCCCAATCGTGCTGCTGAACGAGGCGGCTAAGCTCCTGGAAAGGGTAATTGCTGCGCGCATTACCCAGCACCTAGAGGGAGTGGGGCCGAACTTCTCGTCCCGGCAGTACGGTTTCCGAAAGGGGCGCTCCACACTAGACGCCATATCGGAGCTGAGGAGGCAGTCGGACGATGCGACTGGGCGGGGGGAGGTAATGGTAGCCGTTTCGCTAGATATTGCGAATGCGTTCGGCACCCTCCCCTATGCCGTTATTGAGGAGGCTCTCAGAGCCCATCATGTGCCGCCCTATTTAAGGGCCATCATTGGCGTATACCTGCGCGACCGGGACGTGCTTTACGTGGACGCCGAGGGCCAGATGCGGGCCCATCGAATGGAGGCCGGGGTTCCACAGGGCTCAGTTTTGGGACCCCTACTTTGGAACCTCGGGTTCGACTGGGTCCTCCGTGGAACCATTTTGCCTCGATCCGAGGTACTCTGTTACGCGGACGACACCTTGGTGATGGGATGGGGTCCGGAGTACAAAGACGCGGCCAGGAACGTCTCGGTGCTGGCTTCGCTGGTGGTGGACCGCATTAAGCTTTTGGGTCTAAAGGTGGCCCTGGACAAAACCAGGGCCATTGCCTTTTATGGTCGTAGAGGGCGCCCTTCAGGGGGGGCGTATGTTCTAGTGGGCGGAAACAGGATTCGCGTTGGAGGTACCCTGAAGTACCTTGGCCTCACCCTTGACCCGAAGTGGAACTTTGAAGAGCACTTCAAACAGCTCTCCCCACGATTGGTCGCTGCTGCATCGGCTTTGGCTCAACTCCTCCCGAATCTGGGAGGTCCCAGCTCGTCATGTCGCATGCTCTATGCCCGTGTCGTTGCCAGCATGGCATTGTACGGTGCGCCCATCTGGGCCGGGGCTCTTACTGCCACAAATCGATCCCTGCTGCGCCAAGCGCAAAGGGTCATGGCGGTAAGAGCCATTAGAGGATACAGGACTCTGTCCTGGGCAGCGGCTTGCGCGCTCGCTGGAGCTGCCCCATGGGAGCTTGAGGCGGGACTCCTGGCGACCTCCTACCGCCTGAGGTGTGAGGCTAGGGAGCGGGGACAGGCCCCAGCTCCAGAAGAGTCAAGTGAGGCGATGAGGGATGCCCGTGAATCCCTAATGCGGCAGTGGGCGTCAAACCTGGAGTCTCCAGTATACGGGGCCAGGACCATTGACGCAATCAGGCCGGTGCTGCGGCAATGGTGCGGGCGCAAACACGGGGCCCTAACGTTTCGCCTGGTGCAGGTACTGACCGGACATGGTTGTTTCGGTCGGTATCTGTACCGTGTGGCTAAAAGGGAGCAGACGGCATCCTGCCACGAGTGTGGCGCCATGGAGGATACGGTGGAGCACACCTTACAAGTGTGCGGCGCCTTCTCTCCCCAGCGTCACACCCTGACTGGGATCATTGGAGGGGACCTCTCTTTGCCAGGCGTAGTCAGGGCTATGCTGACAAATGAGAGGTCATGGACGGCTGTGGCCTCCTTCGCCGAGGAGGTCATGAGTCTTAAAGAGGCAGCGGAGCGAGTACGCGAGACCGACGTGAACGCGGACCTACTCCGAAGAAGAAGGCCGGGCGGTCGGAGGCGTAGATTCGTGCGCCACGTACCGCCCTAGCACTAGCCAGTGGGTTAGAGGTGGGGACCTCGAGCCCGCATTGCACGGCAGTGCAAGAGAGTTTAAGGAGACGCCCAGACATCCTCGGGCGCCTCCTCTCCCTGATGGTAAACCGCCGAGCGGCACTCGGTAGCCGTGTAGACCACAATCCCGAGCCGCCCGTCGAGCGAGAGGATGTACTGGAGGTTTTAGTGGGTAGGTCCCCTTCCTCTCGAATCCCCGTCGAGGCCGCAGGGCCTGGATGGGGGGGCGGGAGTTAGGGGAAGAGTCCCACATAACCCGGGGTGTCCCCATGCCCCGGGTATGCGTAACGCATTTCCTTCAGTATAAAGAAAAAAAAAAAAAAAAAAAAAAAAAGGTTAGGTTGGGGTGCGAGTCAGATACCTCCACGTGGTGCATCCTGGGCAACGAGTGGTTCCAACATTCTCCGTTCGGAGAAGGTTGGGCCCAATCGGCTAACATCTGGCAAGGCGGGAGCCCCTTCTGGGCCCTGCAACTCCTATGTGCGTGCCTACTTTGGGCCGCACAGCTCGCTGCTCCTTCTGAGCAGCTTTGAGAGGAGTAACACAAAGACGGCCGCCCCTTAAGGGTTATCAGGTCGCAACGGGGGGAAAGGGGAGCACCGCGAAAGCGGTGCAACGGGGGCCTACGCCAGCCTCCGATCATCGTAAACCACTGCGGTCTCTGCAACGACCCCCACTCGCGGCGTTGTGGGGTACGCGGGTTCCGTGGTGGAGCGAGGGCTTGCCTTAACCGGCCGGCCGCGTGAAGGACACACTATAAAACCCGAGAGAAAACTCGTTAAAACCTGTCAATATTCCCCGCCCTTGACAGTATGTAGGGTTCCCCGTGTATGAGGCCACTGCACGGGGTGACCAATAGTTGTTCTCTACTCGTGGGATTAATGCCTAAGTTGAATAATTTTTTAAAAGACGTTTCGCAGAAGTCGGCGGAGTCTGATGTCAGATCCGTCGTGGGTGGTGATGGTGTGTCCGACCCCAACGGGAAGGACGTGGTTGAAAGGCCCGAGAAGGGCGGAGTTGAGTTGGAGACGGGCGGGCTGAGGCTTACCTTCGGTTCGTCCAGAGTTGCAGGCATTTCGTCGCCGACCGCCGCGCGATCGCGCAGCGTGTCTGCAGCAAGAAGCGAAAAGGATGTCGACGTCGAGTCCGATTCATCGACGATCTCTATGAGATCGGCCGTTGACTCCGTCGTAAGTCCCAAATCGGCTTATATGAAGGAAAGGGGGAGTCGTGCCAGCTCGCCGGCAGTGTCGACTCGTAGCAAGGGCCTTGCCCGCACCTCCCCTTATCCTAAGAGAGGACAAAAGAACGACCAGTGCAGCGGTCTGTCAGACGACAGCTCTATCAGCGTTGACACGCTCACTGGTTCGTTGAAAAGGAAGCGCCCCCCCAAAACATCTAAGGGGGGCAAACAGTCGGAGGCTGTCTCGGACTCGTCTGATGACGGTCCGAAGAAGCCAGCTCAACGTGGTCGAGGGAGACCCCCCACCACAGGAGAGTACGTTGGTCTCGCCCGGGCCAAGCGCGAGCATGCCGCTGCAATCCGCGAGGAGCAGCAGGTCGCGCTCGACCGGGAGGTGGCGGATATGGAGCGCCGCGCCTACGAGACCAGGGCGGCGTTCTACGCTAGTAGATCGGAAGGTGAGGCCCCTACACCCACAGATCCGGACCTGAAGACCACCCTCGACATCGAGGAGGTGGTGAAGGCGGACTGTGCGGTTATAGTGGAGGTGGCGAAAAAGTCCTCGCACCTCCAGGGCCCCTTCCAAAAGGCCCTGAAGAAAGCGGCGCAGTCGCTAATGGATTGTTTCCGCGAGGTGTCCTCAAAGAACATCTCAGAGGACACCCGCATATTGAAGGCGGAGAACGTGAGGCTGCAACAACAACTAGCAGACCTCACGAAGAGTGTAGCAGCTTTGTCTGCAGAGGTGAGGGACCTCAAGAGTGGGAGGAAGTGCATCTCCCCTCCCCCCACTCTCCCGGAGGTTCTGCCCTCACTGGAGACAATGGAGACGGACTGCCCTCCCACAAAGCCTCTATCGCCGACTGTAATGGTACAGGAGACGACTGGCCGCGGCCAAACCAAGGCCGCCTACGAGGAGCCGGACGCCCTCCAGGCATTTGAAGCTAGGCTGGCCCGAACATTCGGGGCCATGCTTAATGCTCGCCTGGAGGGTCTGGAGGATCGCCTGCTGCCGGCCAAGAGCCTGCGACCGCCGCTTGCGGCGGACCGCAAAGCAGCAGCTGCGCCCACGCCCCCCATTACAAAGGGGAAAGCCAAGCCGGCTATACCAACAGTGCCGGCTAAAAAGGGCAAGGTGGCGGCCAAAAAGCCTGATCCCCCGCCAAAACAGGCGAAGAAAGCCGGACCTCCTGCGGTCGTTCCATCCACCTCCCGGGGTGCTGCCAAAGCGCCTCCCCCGGTTGAGGCAGATCCGGAATGGACGACCCAGGAGTCGCGCAAAAAGCGCCAAAGGAGGAGGAGGAAGGCGACAACATCGGCCCCTCCGGAACAGGCTCCGCCCCGCCAATCTTACTCGGCGGCGGCCAAGCAGCAGAAGGCGCCTCGGCGGAGGCCAAATAACATCTCAGCCCCGCCCGCCACTGCTCCTGCTAAGAAGGCCCGTAAGGCTGGTCAAAGGACCAAGCTGGTTGCGCCGAAGTCGGCGGCAGTTGTGGTGACCCTTACTCCCGAAGCGGTTGAGAAGGGGGTCACCTACGCCGACGCGCTGGCCAAAGCCCGAGACTCGGTCGACATCGACGGGATGGATATCCCAAACCGTCGGTGCCGAAACACTATGACCGGGTCTAAGATCATAGAGATCTCGGGGGAGGCCTCAGCTGAGAAGGCCGACCAGCTGGCCGGCAAAATGAGGGAGGCCCTTGAAGGCATGGCCACTGTCATCCGGCCCACCAAAACCGCGGAACTGAGGGTGGGCGGTCTGGACGAGTCGGTGATGGAGGCGCACTTGGCCGCAAAGATCGCGGCCAAAGGTGGATGTGGGGTGGACGCCGTAAAGGTGCGCCCCATCCGCTACGGCCCTGACGGCTTTGGCTCGACAGTGGTGTCGTGTCCGGTCGCCGCTGCCAAGAAGGTCGTGGACGCCGGCCGCCTGCTGATAGGGTTCAGTGCGGCCAACGTCAGAGCACTGGAAGCCCGTTCCGACCGGTGCTTCCGGTGCATGCAGGTGGGGCACGCCAGAGCGAGCTGCCCTTCAAAAACCGACCGGAGCAACCTCTGCTACCGGTGCGGTAAGGAGGGGCACAGGGGCTACGATTGTAGCGCGAAGCCCCACTGTGCCGTGTGTGCCGCTGCCAAACGACCGGCAGGCCACGTTATGGGGGGGCGCAGTTGTAAGCCTCCCCTGGCCAAGGGCAAATTGCCGGCGCGTCCAGCTCGCCAGGCCGCCCCCGCCACACAGAGGGCGCCCCAAACGGGGCCCGAGGAGGTTGATATGACGGTCGAGTAATGTCGGGACGACCTCATGTCAACTTCCTTCAGGTCAACCTGAATAACACCGCCAGGGCTCAGGACCTGCTGCATCAGAGCCTGGCGGAGTGGTCAGTGGATGTGGCGGCGGTGTCGGAGCCGTATTTCGTCCCCAACCAGCCCAACTGGGTCGGGGACACAAGCGGCTCTGCCGCCGTGATGGTGCGCGCGGCCCCAGGTCACACACCCCCTTCAATTTATGAGCGGGGTGCTGGGTACGCGGCGGTCGTTTGGGAGGATATGGTTATATTCTCGACCTATTTCTCCCCAAACAGACCGCTCGCCGACTTCCAGAGTTTTCTGGGCGTCGTCGGCGTAGCCATCCGAAGGGCGGCCCCGCGTCAGGTTCTCTTCCTCGGAGACCTGAACGCAAAGTCGGTTGTCTGGGGCAATCCAGCGACCGACGCACGGGGCCAGACCGTCGAATTGTGGGCAGCTGCCGCTGGGCTGTCGCTCCTGAACAGGGGCGCAGTCCACACATGCGTGCGGCATAACGGCGGCTCGGTGGTGGACGTGTCCTTCGCCTCCCCAGCCCTCGCTCGCGCAATTAACGGCTGGAGGGTGGTGCAGAATGTGGAGAGTCTCTCGGACCACCGCTACATCCGGTTCGAGATCTCCACCCCGCATCAGCGGGCTGCACCGCCCACGAGCCGAGGCCGGCCTCCTCGTTGGGCACTTAGTCGGCTCAAACCGGAGCTGGCAGAGGAGACGGCGATTTTTGAGAGCTGGCTCTCAAGTCCGATGTCCGGTCCGGACATTAATGAGTCAGCTCGCCGTCTCCGCGGCGCTTTGACGGAGGTGTGCGAGGCCTCTATGCCTCGGGCGCAGCCTCCGCGGGACCGCCGTGAAGTCCACTGGTGGTCCCAGGACATCGCGGCCAAGAGGGAGGAGTGTAGCGTACATAGACGAGCCTACACCAGAGCCCGTCGGCGCCGCGTGAGGGATCGACCGGAGGAGGATCGACTGTACGAGGTGTACCGACAGTCGAAGAAGACCCTGCACACTGTGATCGCCTCCTCGAAAGAGGCATCCAGAGAGGAGCAGTTGCAGGGTCTGGATCGGGATCCGTGGGGGCGGCCGTATAAGCTGGCGCGCAACCAGCTAAGAGCGCGCGGCGCGCCCCTCACGGAAACAATGGATCCCGACCTCCTGGGGTCGGTCGTCGAGGGTTTGTTCCCCCCGGCCGAGGAGGGTTTCGTTCCCCCTCGTATGGCTCCGCCGTCTCCTGACGAGGAGGGCGAGAGCGCTCCCCCTCTTATTGAGGACGACGAGTGGGATGACGCCACTGCCCGTCTTAAGGGACGCAAGACGGCCCCGGGACCAGACGGTGTCCCGAAGAGGGTGCTCGACCTCGCCCTCAAGCATCTAGAAGGCAGGGCGAGGGAACTGTGTGACGCCAGTCTCCGCTTCGCACAGTTTCCCAAAGCATGGAAGGAGGGGGCGCTATGCCTGCTGCGCAAGGAGGGTCGCCCGTCCGACGACCCCTCGGCGTATCGCCCAATAGTGCTGCTGGACGAAATCGGGAAGGTGTTTGAGAAAATCATCGCCTCCCGAATAGTCCAGCAGCTGGGAGGGGGAACGGGCCCCGACCTCTCTGAGGCCCAATATGGCTTCCGGACGGGGCGGTCGACGATCGACGCCCTGTCCGATCTCCGGGCTTTGGTGGAGGAGTCCGTCGAGAGACGGGAGGTAGTTTTGGCGGTGTCCTTGGACATCGCCAATGCTTTTAATAGTCTCCCCTTCGGCGTCATCATGGAGGCGCTTCACTACCATCGAATGCCTCCATATCTGCGCCGAATAGTGGGAGACTATTTGAGGGACCGGGACGTAACGTATGTGGGACGGGACGGCGAACTTGGCCGTCACAGGGTGTCCCGCGGCGTTCCGCAGGGGTCAGTTTTAGGCCCCTTGCTATGGAACGTCGGTTACGATTACGTCCTGCGGTGTGGCCTCCCCCCGATGGTGCGGTCGTTCTGTTATGCAGACGACACGCTCGTCACCGTCCGGGGGAAGCAGCTGGAGGATGTCCAGCGCTTGGCGTCCGTGTTCGTCAGCCATATCGTGCGGCGGATACGGACGTTGGGCTTGGAGGTGGCCCTCCACAAGACCGAGGCCATGGTGTTCCATGGGCCTCGGAGACGGCCGTCAGCGGGTGCGTCGATCGTTGTGGAGGGCGAGAGGGTCGGTCTGAAGCCCCAGATGAAATATCTGGGGCTGGTGATCGACGGGCGGTGGGGCTTCGAGGAGCACTTCAAGCTCCTTGAGCCCCGGCTGCTGGGAGCAGCAGACGCCCTCGGGCGTCTCTTGCCCAATGTGGGGGGCCCGAGCGTGGCGTGCCGCCGACTCTACGGCGGCATCGTCCGCTCTATGGCACTGTATGGGGCGCCGGTGTGGGCTGACAGTCTTAGCCCACACGCGACCGCCTCCCTTCAGCGGGCCCAGCGCGCAATGGCGCTGCGGGCGATCCGGGGCTACCGAACGGTGTCCCGGAAAGTGGCGTGCGCTCTCGCGGGGACGCCCCCGTGGGAGCTGGTGGCGGAGGTGCTCGCTGCAGCGTACCGGCAGCGAGCGGAGGAGAGGGCCAGTGGCGATCGACTGGCCCCCCAAGAGAGGCGTGCTGCGCTCGATGGAGCGCGCGAGGAGATGTTCCGCCTATGGTCCGAGGACCTGGGCGAAGGGGCCTCAGCTACGCAAACGCGTAGCCTCGAGGCCCTACGCCCCGTCCTCAAGGCGTGGGCGGAGCGGCGCCATGGGTCGCTCACATACCATCTGGTGCAAGTACTGTCCGGACATGGTTCGTTCGGACGCTATTTGCACCGGATCGGAAGAGAGCCGACCCCACAGTGCCACCATTGCGGAGCGGCGGAGGACACGGCGCAACACACCCTAACGGTGTGCTCTGCGTTCGGTGTCCAGCGCTCCGCATTGGTCACTGTGATTGGCGCGGACCTCTCCCTGCCGACCGTGGTTCTGTCCATGCTCGGTAGCGAGGGGTCCTGGGAGGCGGTCAACTCCTTCTGCGTCGACGTCATGACGCTGAAGGAGGAGGCGGAACGGGCCAGGGAGGATGACCCCCTGGCAAATCCGTGCCGCCGCAGACGCCTCCTGAGGAGAAGGCGGCAATACCAGCGCCTTCTCCATCCGGTGGGGAACCAGCGCGGTCCGAGCCCTAGGGGGGGCTCCGACCGTGCATTGCACAGGTCCCCACTGAGGGCCGACGCTCCGTATGTCCCGGCGCGTCGGCGACCCGTCTCACCAAATGACGGGTCAAGTGTGTCCGCCCATCGTTTTCGAGGGCGGTCACCCGCCCCCATCAGGGGCGGAGGAGGGGCTCGCCCGTATACAGGGCGAGCAGTCACCGACGGGGTTGTGGAAGTGTCCGAAAGGGTTCCCATGACCTCGTCAGGCCCCACCATGCCGGCGTTCGATGCGTCCTCCTCAGATGAGGACGACGCGATGATCGCCGGTTTGCTGGTCCCAAGGTGACGAGAGGACATCGGAGTGTTTTTTACCGAGTCGGCCACGGCTCGCTTTTTCTAGGGCTTCGGCCCTGGAACAGAGTCTTGGCCATCCTCGGACAGCCAGCGGGACCCCTCATTGCCCGCTGATGCGTCTGTTTGCAGATCTTTCACTCCGTTAAAAAAAAAAAAAAAAAAAAAGGTTAGGTTAGGTTAGGTTAGGTTAGGTTGGGGTGCAAGTCAGATACCTCCACGTGGTGCATCCTGGGCAACGAGTGGTTCCAGCGGCCTCCGTTGGAGAGGGTTGGACCCAGTCGGCTAACATCTGGCAAGGCAGGTGCCCCCTTTGGGGGCCCTGCCTCTCCTATGTGCGTGCTTACTCTGGGCCGCTCGACTCGCTGCACCTTCTGAGCAGCTTTGAGAGGAGTCTCGGCGGCGCTCCTTCTGAGCGTCGTCTTTGTGGGTTCTTTGTTGTAGGACACGACTTCGGGTATCGAACGTCGAGCGTCGAGTGTCGAGCATCGAGTGCCGAGTGTCGAGGGTTGGGAAATGTTTATGAGGGTCGGAGTCCGAGTCGGGTCGGATTCGTGGTCGGAGTCGGAAGCTGAGTCGGGGTCCGGGTCACCAAAGAAGGGCAGGCGGGCTTCGCGATTTGTTGTCTCTTTTCGTCTACCAGCGAAAGCAGCGGCAGCGAGCGGAGAAGGGGGCCGGCGGCGGTCGCCTGGCTCCCAAGGGAGGCGCTCTGCTCTTGAGGGAGCACGAGAGGAGATGTTCCGCCTATAGTTTGGGGGTCTGGGCAAGGGGTCTCGGCTGCGCGAATGCGTGGTCTGGAGGCCTTGCGTCCCGTCCTCTGGGCATGGGCGGAGCGGCGCCATGGGTCGCTCGCGTACCATCTGATGCGGATACTGTCTGGACATGGTTTGTTCGGACGCTGTTTGCACCGGATCGGGAGAGGGCTGACCCCGCGGTGCCACCGTTGCGGGGCGGCGGGGGACGCGGCACAGCGCGCCCTAGTGGTGTGCTCTGCGTTCGATGTCCTGCGCTCCGCATTGGTCGCTGTGATTGGCGCGGACCTCTCTCTGCCGACCGTGGTTCTGTCCATGCTCGGTGGCGAGGGGTCCTGGGGAGGTGGTCAGCGGAGGGCGCGGAGCGGGCCGGGGAGCATGGCCCTCTGGCAGATCCGTGCCGCCGCAGACGCCTCCTGTGGGGAACCAGCGCGGTCCGAGCTCTAGGGGGGGCTTTGACCGTGCATTGCACGGGTCCCCACTGAGGGCCGACGCTCCGTATGTCCCGGCGCGTCGGCGACCCGTCTGTAAGGACGGGTCAGGTGTGTCCGCCCATCGTTTTCGAGGGTGGTCACCCGCCCCCCACCAGGGGCGGGAGAGGGGCTCGCCCATCTGGGCGAGCAAACCGACGGGGTTGTGGAAGTGTCCGAAAGGGTTCCCATGACCTCGTCAGGCTCCGGCATGCCGGCGTTCGATGCGTCCTCCTCAGATGAGGACGACGCGATGATCGCTGGTTTGCTGGTTCCAAGGTGACGAGAGGACATCGGAGTGGTTTTACCGAGTCGGCCTATACTCGCTTTCTCTAGGGTTTTGGCCCTGGAACAGAGTCTTAGCAAGAGCCTCGTACAGCCAGCGGGACAGCGGGACCCCTTTTGCCCGCTGATGCGTCTGTTAGCAGATTTCCACTCCGTCAAAAAAAAAAAAAAAAAAAAAAAAAAAAAAAAAAAAAAAAAAAAGGTTAGGTTAGGTTAGGTTAGGTTAGGTTAGGTTAGGTTGGGGTGCAAGTTAGATGACCTCCCCGTGGTGCATCCTGGGCAACGGGTAGTTCCAACAGTCTCCGCCTGGCTCGTTGTAGACGTTGGACCTGTCCGGCTAACATCTAACATAGGCGGGGTCCCTTCTGGGCCTTGCAACTCCCATACGTGGCCCACTCCGGGTCACATAACTCACTCGCTCCTTCTGAGCAGTGAGAGGAGATTGGACGGCGCCCCTTCTGGTCGTCGTCTTTGAAAGACGGTCGCCCCTTAAGGGTTATTAGACCGCACCGGGCGTATCTGTGCGCAAAGACTGGTGGGGAATTGCAACCCGCAAATTGCTGGACAACACTCATGGAAAGCAGACCTACAAAATTATTACCCCAGGAGGGTACCCGCAAGGCGGGAGAACCCCTCCTCGGGACCGCCAAGCCGGGCGCTAAAGCGTCCGACCTGTCGGCCCCGAGCAAGCCTCTCGTGTCTGGGGGAGGCATAGACCTGCATGACGGAGTGTTAGGAGAAGACGAGTGGTACTACTCGTCAGACGAGGCAGTAGAAATGCACGACCTGGAGAGTGAGAGCCGAAAGCGGGCTCACCCAGTCGTAGAATATGACTCAGGCGACGATGAGTTTTTGGCCGAGAATGAGTACCCGGCAGCGGCTTTGTTGGGGGCTCCCTCAGCAAGCCGGGGTCGTGGCGCTTACCTTGGCACTTCCGTCGGCCTGCGTGCCGCTCAACAAGAGCTGAGTCGGCTAGAGGAAGAGGACAGGAGCCTCGCTGGTGAGCGAGAGAAGTCGAAGAAGGAAGCCTTAGCGGAGAAAAGGAAGAGTGCCCCAAAAAAGGGTCCTGCTAAGAGTCGTTTGCAGTCCAGGGACAACACCATCAGTGTCCCCACTGCAGCAGAGGTTGAGCTAGCCACCCAAATTATCATCCCTTGGGAGGCGGAGCCGGGTGGACCATCAGCACAGGATGTCCACGAAGTAGGGATTCTGTGTGCTAGAGCCGTTAAGGAGGTGTCTAGGAAGTCGGGCAACATCAAGTCGACGCTCCAAAAGACGCTCAATAACGCCGCCAGCACCATGACTCGGGTCATGTCCAACCTGTCGTCTAGGACGCTCAGCGTTGAGACCAAAGACCTCAGAGAGGACAACAAGAGACTGCGGTTAGAACTGCAGTCGCTTAGAGCGGAGGTTGATCTCCTACGAAAGGAAGTTGGCAAGGGGAAGAAATCCCCTTCCCGTAGTGAGGTCCCTTCTAATACTGGACCAGACCAAAATGCCTCTGGCATATTTGGCGTGATTCAGCGCTCCTTGAACGCTTCCATCGGGGAATTGAGTTCTCGCCTCGATGGAATCGAGTCTAGGCTGCCTGGATCCGAGAGGACCCGACCGCTTTTAGCGGCCGATCGCAGGCGATCGGTGGAATATCCACCTCTCCCTGCCCCGATTGTGACCAATCCGTCGGTTAGTCGACCACCGGCGAAGAAAACCTCCCGTCTCTCTGCGACAACAACACCAGTCGCCCGTCGTGCTGCTATGCCGACGGTTTGCCCAGCAGTGGCTGCCACTGCGCCTCCTTCGGAGGCGCCGCAGGCGGTAACTCGTGGCAAAAAAGGGAGGCGACGAGGTAAGAGGAAACGTAAACCGCTTGCTGAGGGGGCAACACCATCTCGCCCTCAAGCGGCTTCAGGCCGCCATGTGCAAGGACGGACACGCGGCAAGACAGTGCGCGTAAATACGCCCAGGTCCGCAGCGATTATCATCACGCTGCGACCTGAGGCCATTGAAGGAGGCGTTACTTACGCCCAGACGCTACAGAAGGCGATAAGGAGCGTCCCACTCGCCGACCTTGGCATCACTGCTGGGGTCAGGACAAAGATGACGGCAACGGGAGCCAGACTTGTCGAGGTTTACGGGCAGCAGAACCGTGACAAGGCTGATCTACTGGCTGGTCGTCTCAAAGAGGTCATCTCCGATGTGGCCACTGTCGTCCGGACCGAGAAATGCGTGAGCCTGCGCATCTCGGATCTGGACGAGTCCGTCACAAAGGAATCCCTCTTGGAGGCGATTGCGACGAAGGGAGGATGTTCCCGGGAGTTCATCCGAGTGGGGAACATTCGTATGGGCCCCAACAAAACTGGCGCGACAATTGCAAGCTGCCCAACAAAGGCAGCGAAAGCTATTGTTGCTGCGGGTAGGTTACTCCTCAGTTGGAGTGCCGCCCAAGTGACTGTCCTAGAGCCCCGCCCTATGCGGTGCTTTAGATGCATGGGAGTAGGACACACGCGCCCGAGGTGCCCCTCGGACGTCGATCGCACCGGAAATTGTTTCCGGTGTGGTCAGTTAGGTCATCGAGCAGTGACATGCTCGAAGAAGGAGTCGCACTGCGCTGTCTGCGCAGCGGCAGGTGTACCACACAAGCATGTGATGGGCGGCCGGGGTTGTAGCCCCCCGGCCACCAGAGGCATAACATCTGCCTCTGGCCATGAGACTATTGAGAGGGAGCTCGGCAACGAGCGGATGGAAACAGTCGAGGAGGTGGCGAGCGTTGAGACGCCAGCGCCCCCCCCGACGCCACAGAGCGCGGTTAGTAAAACCGCCTCAGTGACGCAGGACGCAGTGTCCAAGCCCAAGCTCGCACCGGAACGCATTCCGATTGTGGTGCTTGAGCGTGAGCGTTGTTTGCGCGAACGCGCATCATCTCTTCGGAGACGCATGCCGCGTAGCGAAGCAGAAGAGGAGAGAGAGCGTGAGGCGCTCCGTGAAGAAGAGGAGACAAGGCGTCGACCTTCCTTTACAAGGTCGGCGGATGGCAAGTTTGCCAGCAAGAAGGGAGCCCCTTAAGGGCGGCTACACCTAAGTCGAGTGCCGTTTCGCACGTCTGAGGGCCAAGCGAGTAGTAGCCAAATGGCAGGTATCGCAAGGCCTTAGAACAGATCCGACTGTGTACGCTGTGTTTTTGCTCGGGTATGTCTGGTGGACCCTCTCTCTCACCCGGCGCATTAGCGTAGGGAAAGGGAGACGGAAAACTAGAAGAGTCCCAGACGATTTGAAGTTCACTTTGGGCTGATAATGTACGATAAAGGTTTTCACAGCGAGAAAAAAAAAAAAAAAAAAAAAAAAAAAAAAAAAAAAAAAAAAAAAAAGGTTAGGTTAGGTTAGGTTAGGTTAGGTTAGGTTGGGGTGCGAGTCAGATGACCTCCACGATGGTGCACCCTGGGCAACGGCTGGTTCCAACAGTCTCCCGCTCTGGCGTGTAGTAGACGCTTGGACCCAGCCGGCTGACATCTGACTAGGCGGGGTCCCTTCTGGACCTCGCAGCTCCCATACGTAGCCCACTTTGGGCTGCGTAACTCACTTCTCCGTCTGAGCAGTGAGAGGAGTTACTGACGGCGTCCCTTCTGGGCGTCGTACCAAAAAGACGGCCGCCTCTTAAAGGTTCTCAGGTCGCACGGGGGGAAAGGGGGCACCGGTGAGAGCGGTGCAACCGGGGTTTACGCCAGCCCCGAAGTCGGTATCTGCTCTTTCGCTGCAACGACCCCACCGTTGGCGCCGTGGGTACGCGGTGACTGGGCAGACCGGAGGCCCAATGGCCAAGAGAAGGAAAACTCACTAACACCCCGGAGAACACCGGCTAAAAACCTACGGATACCTCCCGTCCTCCGTAGTATATAGGGCACCCTCGGCGTGTGGACGGCGCGTGGGTGACTTTTTGGTCCGGGGAAGGGCAGCCCCTAAAGTGCCATAGTGAGGGGGGGAATGGCAACCCGGAAATTGCCAAAACCCAATTATGTCTAGCAGTTCTACAAACGTAATACCCCAGGAGGGTACCCACCGACCGGTGGGAGAACCCCTCCCCGGGACTGGCAAGTCGGGCGCTAAGTCGTCCGTCTCGTTGGCCCCGGGCAAGCCCCTCGTATCTGGGGGGGGCAAAGATCTGCGCAGCAGGGTGCTGAAGGCGTTGGCGGTGCCGGATTCAGATGACGAGTCCGAGGAGGAAGAGACCATGATTGACGTAGCTGTCGACGGCCGGAAACGGCGATACGACGTTGCGGATATCGATGTTGAGGCCGACGAACATCAGTCGGAGTCGGAGCCGAGGCCTTCCGGAGCCAAGGTTTCGACAGTTGCTAGGGGCCGATCTGCCCGTAATCGCTGCGAGGTAACATCCGAGCAGCAGGCGCGGAGGAAGCGGTCCGAACAGGAGAATCGGCTAGTCCTGTCTGTCGAGGAGGCCGAGTACGAAGAGCTGATAGAGCAGTACTACCGACAGTACTGCTCTCCCAAAGCGGTGGCAAGGGTAGAGGTGGTTGCCCCAGAGGAAGCCGCTAAGGAGGGAACGGGAACCAGCAAGGGCCGTGGTTCCAAAACCATCCCCAAAGGGAGGTCAGCAGTGGTTGAGGAGGTGCACAACCCTCCTAAAGAGGTGTGGTGGGAGTCTGGTCCCGATGACCCCATGACGGCGGTGGAGGTTCAGATGTTGGGAGACGCATGTGCTCGGATCATCGCGGAGGTGTCCCACAAGTCGGGAAACCTCCAGGGGAGGATGCAGAGGGCGCTCAATGAGTCGACCAAGACCTTGAGCAGGTGCCTCTCGAACCTGGCATCCAGGTCGGCCTCGGCGGAGACACGCTGCACCGAGGTAGCGAATACCCGTCTTCGAGACGAGGTGGGACGGTTGAGCGCCGAGGTGCAGGCCCTCAAGAAAGAGCTGGCAGAGGTCAGGGGCACTCGCACAAGGTCCCCTCCCCCAGCATTGCCGGAGCAGCAGATGCGGGCGATCTGCGCTGAGCTGAAGGGCACCGTGGTCGCCTCTGTCGGTGCCATTGGCACTAGACTCGACGGCCTGGAGGCTAGGTTGGCTGCGCACGAGACGCGCCCTGGTTTCGTGTCCGAGAGCCGCCCAAGTCTGGAGGATTTCCCTCCCATAGCGGAGTCACCGCGTCGTTGGCGCAGGACAATTACTCCAGTTGACCTGCCCATCGACCTAGCCGGAGAAACGACCCCTCGCGGACCTTTGTCCCAGCCGGGTCCTAGTAGGGCTTCCGTACCGCCAACGGCCCTGCCCGAGCCGTGGGTGGACGTGCCCTCAGGTAAGCGAGGCAGGAGGAGGAAGAAGGGACAGGGAGTGCCCGCAACAACAAGCACCCCTCCAGTGGGACCTCTCCCACCAAGGACTTCGGCAACTCGCCCTGCAACGGTGCTTGACCGCTCCGCACCGCAGGTGCCGCGAGCGACGCCGAGTCGTAGGAAGAGGAGACGAGGAGGAGGAGGGAGGCTAAAACCGCCCACATCTGCAGCCGTCGTGCTGCAGCTAAGGCCGGAGGCCATCACGAACGGGGTGACATACAGCCAGGTGATCGCCAGGGCCATACAGGCCATTCCGCTCACCGAACTCGGCATCGAGGAGGGCGTACGGACCAGGGTGTCTGCCACGGGTGCTCGCTTGTTCGAGGTCCCGGGGGCAGAGAGCGGCACGAAGGCCGATAAGCTCGCCATAAGGCTTGAGCAGGAGCTGGGGGACGTGGCAACGATCGTCCGTCCGGAGAAGAGCGCGGAGCTGCGCATCTCTGGATTGGACGAGTATGCCACGTCCGAGAACGTCGCCGCGACAGTGGCACTTAAGTTGGGGTGCTCCATTGAGAGCGTGAGGGTGGGGGCCATCAGAAGGGGCCCCGACTATGCAGGTTCGGCGATAGTGCGTTGCCCCATGAGAGCGGCGAAGTCGCTGGTCTCCGTCGGCAAATTGTTCCTGGGCTGGAGCTTTGCCTCGGTGGTGGCCCTTGAGCCCCGCCCGCTTCGGTGCTTCCGATGTTTGGGTGTGGGCCATGCCAGGCCAAGATGTCCGGCACAAACCGACCGCAGCGGACTTTGTTTCCGCTGTGGTCGAGCTGGGCACAAGATGGTGGAGTGCACAACTAAAGTGCCTCGTTGTGAAGTTTGTGCCGACGCCGGCAAGCCCCATGGGCATGTGATGGGTGGCAGGGGCTGCAGTCCCCCCGCCACCAGGGCCAAGGGCCTGGTAACCAGGACTGCCGAGACTGTCCCCCGTCAGGTGGGAGAAGAGGAGGTGATGGAGACGGTGGAGGAGCCACTCCCGTCTCCTAAAGTCCCTACGACCGACCACCCCAATGTCTCTCTCGAGAGAGACACAGGGTCGGAAGGCGGTAGGGTGGTAGAGGTGGAGGACCCGGGCGAAGGCCCGAGCGGGCCCCCCCCTCCTGCGTGGGACAGACCACGCGCACCAGACGGGCGGTTCAAAGCCGCAGTGAAACCCACACCGAAGACCGGCCCCCCCACGTCCGGGGGGCCTCGCTGACCTGGGGCACATAGGTCAGCTGAGGGACGCTTACAGCGTAGCCGGTGGAAGGCGCGGAACAATATCTTCGGACAGCTCCCGCGCTAACCACATTATCGGTGTGAGGTTTCCCCAGGGGTTTTAGTGGGTCGGCCGCTTTTAGGCCAACCCCACATATCCCGTAGGTCGCCCCAGTCTACGGGAACTTGGAAGCAAGTTTCCCCTGGGAAAAAAAAAAAAAAAAAAAAAAAAAAAAAAAAAAAAGGTTAGGTTAGGTTAGGTTAGGTTAGGTTAGGTTAGGTTGGGTGCGAGTCAGATGACCTCCACGTTGGTGCACCCTGGGCAACGGCTGGTTCCAACAGTCTCCCGCTCTGGCGTGTAGTAGACGCTTGGACCCAGCCGGCTGACATCTGACTAGGCGGGGTCCCTTCTGGACCTTGCAGCTCCCATACGTGGCCCACTCTGGGTCGCATAACTCGCTTGCTCCTTCTGAGCAGTGAGAGGAGTTCTGACGGCGTCCCTTCTGGGCGTCGTACTAAAAAGACGGCCGCCTCTTAAAGGTTCTCAGGTCGCACGGGGGGGAAGGGGGCACCGGTGAGAGCGGTGCAACCGGGGTTTACGCCAGCCCCGAAGTCGGTATCTGCTCTTTCGCTGCAACGACCCCACCACTGGCGCCGTGGGTACGCGGTGACTGGCAGACCGGAGGCCCAATGGCCAAGAGAAGGAAAACTCACTAACACCCCGGAGAACACCGGCTAAAAACCTACGGACACCTCCCGTCCTCCGTAGTATATAGGGCACCCTCGGCGTGTGGACGGCGCGTGGGTGATCTTTTTGGTCCAGCGGGGAAGGGCAGCCCCTAAAGTGCCACTGTGAGGAGGGGTATGGCAACCCGCAAATTGCCATAAACCACAATGAAGAGCAGCAATAAAAACGTGTTACCCCAGGAGGGTACCCATCGACAGGTGGGAGAACCCCTCCCCGGGACTAGCAAGTCGGGCGCTAAGTCGTCCGTCTCGTTGGCCCCGGGCAAGCCCCTCGTATCTGGGGGGGGCATTATTCTGCGTGTGGAGGCGAAGGAGGAGGGCTTCCCGGATTCGGACTCTGAGTCCGTAGTCATGGGAAGCGTTGGTTGCGTTGGTGGGCGGAAGAGGCCACTTGACCCCGACTTGGACTCCGACGATCAGTCGGGGAACGAGTCTGTGGTGTCGTCGGCCTCGGCCAAGGTGTCGTCGGCGAGGAGAGGGCGTGCAGTCGCCGCCGGAATCTATGGCACCCGAACGGAGAAGCAAGCCGATGGTCGGCGGAGCAGGAACGCCGCGGATGTCGCGAGGGATGGGCGGGAGGGGTTGTCCGATGGACACCCGTCACCTCGCCCCGCCTCTGTGGACTCCCTCGGGGGACTTGTTGGGCTGACCAGCGATGCTGCGCTTGAAATGGAGATTCCATTTGTGGCGGAACCGTCGGACCCTTTAACGGCCGACGAAATTCACGAGGTGGGCATGAGATGCGCGCTGGCCGTGAAAAAGGTGGCCCAGACGTCCGGGCACCTTAAGGGCACGTGCCAGGGCACATTAAACAATGCCGTGGCGGTGATACGCCGATGCCTGTCCAATCTGGCATCCAGGACCCTGGACGACGAGTCCAAACGGATTGAGGCGCAAAACTTGCGCCTACAAGAGATTGTGGAGAACCTGAGGGCAGAGGTCGCCTCACTGAGGAGTGAGGTTGGCCGGAACAGTGCGTCACCGCGCTGGGCACAGAGCCCTCAAGTCGCCGCTTCCGAACCCGGACGTGAGGATCCTCTGCTGGCAGCAATTGCCAGCATGAGAGAAACGATGGAGGCGTCGGTTATTGCAATGGGTGCACGGCTGGACCGCCTAGAGGCAAGATCGGTGGCATCGGAGAGTGTCCGCCCGCCCTCTGTGGTTGAGAGCGAGAGATTTGGGGACTTCCCCTCTCTCCCTACTCCTGCAAGGGTGGCTGGGCGCAAACGGGTGTCCACACCTCTACCCCGAGTGTCGCTCATCAGCGAACAGACGTCGGCTCCTAGAGCCCCGCTTTCCCAAGCGGGCACTAGTCGAGCGCAGCCGCTGGACCCACTCCCGTCTGGGACCTTGACGAACGTGCCCCGTGGTGCGAGGAGGAAGAAGGGCCGAAAGGCACTTCCAGTTGAGGCGAGTCTCTCCACTCGCCCAACGACGACTCCGCCTTCGGCTCCAGTGCTGGGTCGCGCAGCTGTGCCACCGATTCATCCGGTAGCACAAGCGGCGCCGAAGAAGAGGAAGCGCAGGAGGGCCGGGTTGAGGCAGCCGAAGACCGCAGCTATCGTGGTTCAGCTGCGCCCCGAAGCGATCGCGATGGGGATGACGTATGCCCAGACCATCGCGAAAGCCAGGCAGGAGATCTCGCTCGCCGACCTCGGCATAGGGGAAGGCGTGAGATCCCGAACCGCCGCCACGGGAGCGCGGTTAATTGAGGTTCCGGGTGCTGGAAGCGGCCAAAAGGCTGACTTGCTCGCTCAACGGCTTGAGCAGGTGTTGTCGGAGGTGGCCACGGTCGTCCGGCCTGAAAAGTGCGCGGATCTCCGCGTATCAGGGCTAGACGTCGCAATCGCCGTCTCCGACGTCGCTGCAGCCGTTGCTGCGAAAGGTGACTGCTCTGTTGAGAGCGTGAGAGTGGGCCGGATCAGAGCTGGCCCTGATAACGCGGGATCCACCATCGTGCGCTGCCCCATACGAGCGGCCAAAGCGCTGGTGGTGACAGGCAAGCTGCTCCTGGGGTGGAGTACTGCCTCAGTGGTTGCCCTTGAGCCCCGCCCAATGCGGTGTTTCCGCTGCATGGGCGTGGGCCATACGAGGCAGAGGTGCCCATCCGCCGCAGACCGCACTGGACTTTGCTTCCGGTGTGGTCAGCAAGGTCACCAGGCGAGGGTCTGCACACGCCAACCACGCTGTGCAGTTTGTGCCGATGCCAGCAGGCCATTCGGCCATTTGATGGGTGGCAGGGGATGTAGTCCCCCTGTCGTCAGGGCTCGTCCGGAGATGCCGGAGCCATGCCCTGATTCCCAGACTACCCTGAGGGAAGCCGCCCCGCCATTGGCGGAAGAGTCGGCAATGGAGACGGCAGAAGAGGTCCCAACGCCTCGCCACACGAGCCCTGCGCCTGACTCCCCCAATGCCTCTGTTTCCAGAAGTACCGGGGATGAAGGTGCTAGGGAGGCAGAAGAGCCCGGAAAAAGTTCCGGAGCTCCGACCTGGCTCAGACCCAGGTCCAAAGATGGGCGATTCATCGCCATAAAACCGGCACAGGAGGGCCCCAAAGGGCCTCGTTGATTGTGGGGCTTTATAGCAATCAGCAGTGGGACGCCCGACGGGGCGTGGCTGGTGGATGGCGCGGACCACTATCATAACAGATTCCGCGTCAGCCACGAACCGGCGTGTCTGTTTTCCTGGGGTTTTTAGTGGGTCGGCCGAACAACATCCTAGGTCAACCCCACATACCCCCGCGGGTTGCCCCGACCCGCGGGATGATTCCGAAGGGAATTTTCCCCAGGTAAAAAAAAAAAAAAAAAAAAAAAAGGTTAGGTTAGGTTAGGTTAGGTTAGGGGTGCGAGTCAGATACCTCCACGTGGTGCATCCTGGGCAACGAGTGGTTCCAACATTCTCCGTTCGGAGAAGGTTGGGCCCAATCGGCTAACATCTGGCAAGGCGGGAGCCCCTTCTGGGCCCTGCAACTCCTATGTGCGTGCCTACTTTGGGCCGCACAGCTCGCTGCTCCTTCTGAGCAGCTTTGAGAGGAGTAACACAAAGACGGCCGCCCCTTAAGGGTTATCAGGTCGCAACGGGGGGAAAGGGGAACACCGCGAAAGCGGTGCAACGGGGGCCTACGCCAGCCTCCGATCATCGTAAACCACTGCGGTCTCTGCAACGACCCCCACTCGCGGCGTTGTGGGGTACGCGGGTTCCGTGGTGGAGCGAGGGCTTGCCTTAACCGGCCGGCCGCGTGAAGGACACACTATAAAACCCGAGAGAAAACTCGTTAAAACCTGTCAATATTCCCCGCCCTTGACAGTATGTAGGGTTCCCCGTGTATGAGGCCACTGCACGGGGTGACCAATAGTTGTTCTCTACTCGTGGGATTAATGCCTAAGTTGACTAAATTTTTAAAAGACGTTTCGCAGAAGTCGGCGGAGTCTGATGTCAGATCCGTCGTGGGTGGTGATGGTGTGTCCGACCCCAACGGGAAGGATGTGGTTGAAAGGCCCGAGAAGGGCGGAGTTGAGTTGGAGACGGGCGGGCTGAGGCTTACCTTCGGTTCGTCCAGAGTTGCAGGCATTTCGTCGCCGACCGCCGCGCGATCGCGCAGCGTGTCTGCAACAAGAAGCGAAAAGGATGTCGACGTCGAGTCCGATTCATCGACGATCTCTATGAGATCGGCCGTTGACTCCGTCGTAAGTCCCAAATCGGCTTTTATGAAGGAAAGGGGGAGTCGTGCCAGCTCGCCGGCAGTGTCGACTCGTAGCAAGGGCCTAGCCCGCACCTCCCCTTATCCTAAGAGAGGACAGAAGAACGACCAGTGCAGCGGTCTGTCAGACGACAGCTCTATCAGCGTTGACACGCTCACTGGTTCGTTGAAAAGGAAGCGCCCCCCCAAAACATCTAAGGGGGGCAAACAGTCGGAGGCTGTCTCGGACTCGTCTGAGGACGGTCCGAAGAAGCCGGCTCAGCGTGGTCGAGGGAGACCCCCCACCACAGGAGAGTACGTTGGTCTCGCCCGGGCCAAGCGCGAGCATGCCGCTGCAATCCGCGAGGAACAGCAGGTCGCGCTCGACCGGGAGGTGGCGGATATGGAGCGCCGCGCCTACGAGACCAGGGCGGCGTTCTACGCTAGTAGATCGGAAGGTGAGGCCCCTACACCCACAGATCCGGACCTGAAGACCACCCTCGACATCGAGGAGGTGGTGAAGGCGGACTGTGCGGTTATAGTGGAGGTGGCGAAAAAGTCCTCGCACCTCCAGGGCCCCTTCCAGAAGGCTTTGAAGAAAGCGGCGCAGTCGCTAATGGATTGTTTCCGCGAGGTGTCCTCAAAGAACATCTCAGAGGACACCCGCATATTGAAGGCGGAGAACGTGAGGCTGCAACAACAACTAGCAGACCTCACGAAGAGTGTAGCAGCTTTGTCTGCAGAGGTGAGGGACCTCAAGAGTGGGAGGAAATGCATCTCCCCTCCCCCCACTCTCCCAGAGGTTCTGCCCTCACTGGAGACAATGGAGACGGACAGCCCTCCCCCAAAGCCTCTCTCGCCGACTGTAGTGATACAGGAGACGACTGGCCGCGGCCAAACCAACGCCGCCTACGAGGAGCCGGACGCCCTCCAGGCATTTGAAGCTAGGCTGGCCCGAACATTCGGGGCCATGCTTAATGCTCGCCTGGAGGGTCTGGAGGATCGCCTGCTGCCGGCCAAGAGCCTGCGACCGCCGCTTGCGGCGGACCGCAAAGCAGCAGCTGCGCCCACGCCCCCCATTACAAAGGGGAAAGCCAAGCCGGCTATACCAGCAGTGCCGGCTAAAAAGGGCAAGGTGGCGGCCAAAAAGCCTGATCCCCCGCCAAAACAGGCGAAGAAAGCCGGACCTCCTGCGGTCGTTCCATCCACCTCCCGGGGTGCTGCCAAAGCGCCTCCCCCGGTTGAGGCAGATCCGGAATGGACGACCCAGGAGTCGCGCAAAAAGCGCCAAAGGAGGAGGAGGAAGGCGACAACATCGGCCCCTCCAGAACAGGCTCCGCCCCGCCAATCTTACTCGGCGGCGGCCAAGCAGCAGAAGGCGCCTCGGCGGAGGCCAAATAAAACCTCAGCCCCGCCCGCCACTGCTCCTGCTAAGAAGGCCCGTAAGGCCAGTCAAAGGACCAAGCTTGTTGCGCCGAAGTCGGCGGCAGTTGTGGTGACCCTTACTCCCGAAGCGGTTGAGAAGGGGGTCACCTACGCCGACGCGCTGGCCAAAGCCCGAGACTCGGTCGACATCGACGGGATGGATATCCCAAACCGTCGGTGCCGAAACACTATGACCGGGTCTAAGATCATAGAGATCTCGGGCGAGGCCTCAGCTGAGAAGGCCGACCAGCTGGCCGGCAAAATGAGGCAGGCCCTTGAAGGCATGGCCACTGTCATCCGGCCCACCAAAACCGCAGAACTGAGGGTGGGCGGTCTGGATGAGTCGGTGATGGAGGCGCACTTGGCCGCAAAGATCGCGGCCAAAGGTGGATGTGGTGTGGACGCCGTGAAGGTGCGCCCCATCCGCTACGGCCCTGACGGGTTTGGCTCGACGGTGGTGTCGTGCCCGGTCGCCGCTGCCAAGAAGGTCGTGGACGCCGGCCGCCTGCTGATAGGGTTCAGTGCGGCCAACGTCAGAGCACTGGAAGCCCGTTCCGACCGGTGCTTCCGGTGCATGCAGGTGGGGCACGCCAGAGCGAGCTGCCCTTCAAAAACCGACCGGAGCAACCTTTGCTACCGGTGCGGTAAGGAGGGGCACAGGGGCTACGACTGTAGCGCGAAGCCCCACTGTGCCGTGTGTGCCGCTGCCAAACGGCCGGCAGGCCACGTTATGGGGGGGCGCAGTTGTAAGCCTCCCCTGGCCAAGGGCAAATTGCCGGCGCGTCCAGCTCGCCAGGCCGCCCCCGCCACGCAGAGGGCGCCCCAAACGGGGCCCGAGGAGGTTGATATGACGGTCGAGTAATGTCAGCACGACCTCATATCAGCTTCCTTCAGGTCAACCTGAATAACACCGCCAGGGCTCAGGACCTGCTACATCAGAGCCTGGCGGAGTGGTCAGTGGATGTGGCGGCGGTGTCAGAGCCGTATTTCATCCCCAACCAGCCCAACTGGGTCGGGGACACAAGCGGCTCTGCCGCCGTGATGGTGCGCGCGGCCCCTGGTCACACACCCCCCTCAATTTATGAGCGGGGTGCTGGGTACGCGGCGGTCGTTTGGGAGGATATGGTTATATTCTCGACCTATTTCTCCCCAAACAGACCGCTCGCCGACTTCCAGAGTTTTCTGGACGTCGTCGGCGTAGCCATCCGAAGGGCGGCCCCGCGTCAGGTTCTCTTCCTCGGAGACCTGAACGCAAAGTCGGTTGTCTGGGGCAATCCAGCGACCGACGCACGGGGCCAGACCGTCGAGTTGTGGGCAGCTGCCGCTGGGCTGTCGCTCCTAAACAGGGGCGCAGTCCACACATGTGTGCGGCATAATGGCGGCTCGGTGGTGGACATGTCGTTCGCCACCCCAGCCCTCGCTCACACAATTAACGGCTGGAGGGTAGTGCAGAATGTGGAGAGTCTCTCGGACCACCGCTACATCCGGTTCGAGATCTCCACCCCGCATCAGCGGGCTGCACCGCCCACGAGCCGAGGCCGGCCTCCTCGTTGGGCGCTTAGTCGGCTCAAACCGGAGCTGGCAGAGGAGACGGCGATTTTTGAGAGCTGGCTCTCAAGTCCGATGTCCGGTCCGGACATTAATGAGTCAGCTCGCCGTCTCCGCGGCGCTTTGACGGAAGTGTGTGAGGCCTCTATGCCTCGGGCGCAGCCTCCGCGGGACCGCCGCGAAGTCCACTGGTGGTCCCAGGACATCGCGGCCAAGAGGGAGGAGTGTAGCGTCCATAGACGAGCCTACACCAGAGCCCGCCGGCGCCGCGTGAGGGACCGACCGGAGGAGGATCGACTGTACGAGGTGTACCGACAGTCGAAGAAGACCCTGCACACTGCGATCGCCTCCTCGAAAGAGGCATCCAGAGAGGAGCAGTTGCAGGGTCTGGATCGGGATCCGTGGGGGCGGCCGTATAAGCTGGCGCGCAACCAGCTAAGAGCGCGCGGCGCGCCCCTCACGGAAACAATGGATCCCGATCTCCTGGGGTCGGTCGTTGAGGGATTGTTTCCCCCGGCCGAGGAGGGTTTTGTTCCCCCTCGTATGGCCCCGCCGTCTCCTGACGAGGAGGACGAGAGCGCTCCCCCTCTTATTGAGGACGATGAGTGGGATGTTGCCATTGCCCGTCTTAAGGGACGTAAGACGGCCCCGGGACCAGACGGTGTTCCGAAGAGGGTACTCGACCTGGCCCTCAAGCATTTAGAAGGCAGGGCGAGGGAACTGTGCGACGCCAGTCTCCGTTTTGCACAGTTTCCCAAAGCGTGGAAGGAGGGGGCGCTATGCCTGCTGCGCAAGGAGGGTCGCCCGTCCGACGACCCCTCGGCGTATCGCCCAATAGTGCTGCTGGACGAAATCGGGAAGGTGTTTGAGAAAATCATCGCCTCCCGAATAGTCCAGCAGCTGGGAGGGGGAACGGGCCCCGACCTCTCCGAGGCCCAATACGGCTTCCGGACGGGGCGGTCGACGATTGACGCCCTGTCCGATCTCCGGGCTTTGGTGGAGGAGTCCGTCGAGAGACGAGAGGTAGTTTTGGCGGTGTCCTTGGACATCGCCAATGCTTTTAATAGTCTCCCATTCGGCGTCATCATGGAGGCGCTTCACTACCATCGAATACCTCCATATCTGCGCCGAATAGTGGGAGACTATCTGAGGGACCGGGACGTAACGTATGTGGGACGGGACGGCGAACTTGGCCGTCACAGGGTGTCCCGCGGCGTTCCGCAGGGGTCAGTTTTAGGCCCCTTGCTATGGAACGTCGGCTACGATTACGTCCTGCGGTGTGGCCTCCCCCCGGCGGTGCGGTCGTTTTGCTACGCAGACGACACGCTCGTCACCGTCCGGGGGACGCAGCTGGAGGATGTCCAGCGGCTGGCGTCCGTGTTCGTCAGCCATATCGTGCGGCGGATACGGACGTTGGGCTTGGAGGTGGCCCTCCACAAGACCGAGGCCATGGTGTTCCATGGGCCTCGGAGACGGCCGTCAGCGGGTGCGTCGATCGTTGTGGAGGGCGAGAGGGTCGGTCTGAAGCCCCAGATGAAATATCTGGGGCTGGTGATCGACGGGCGGTGGGGCTTCGAGGAGCACTTCAAGCTCCTCGAGCCCCGGCTGCTGGGAGCAGCAGACGCCCTCGGGCGTCTCTTGCCCAATGTGGGGGGCCCGAGCGTGGCGTGCCGCCGACTCTACGGCGGCATCGTCCGCTCTATGGCACTATATGGGGCGCCGGTGTGGGCTGACAGTCTTAGCCCACACGCGACCGCCTCCCTTCAGCGGGCCCAGCGCGCAATGGCGCTGCGGGCGATCCGGGGCTACCGAACGGTGTCCCGGAAAGTGGCGTGCGCTCTCGCGGGGACGCCCCCGTGGGAGCTGGTGGCGGAGGTGCTCGCTGTAGCGTACCGGCAGCGAGCGGAGGAGCGGGCCAGTGGCGATCGACTGGCCCCCCAAGAGAGGCGTGCTGCGCTCGATGAAGCGCGTGAGGATATGTTCCGCCTATGGTCTGAGGACCTGGGCGAAGGGGCCTCAGCTACGCAAACGCGTAGCCTCGAGGCCCTACGCCCCGTCCTCAAGGCGTGGGCGGAGCGGCGCCATGGGTCGCTCACATACCATCTGGTGCAAATACTGTCCGGACATGGTTCGTTCGGACGCTATTTGCACCGGATCGGAAGAGAGCCGACCCCACAGTGCCACCATTGCGGAGCGGCGGAGGACACGGCGCAACACACCCTAACGGTGTGCTCTGCGTTCGGTGTCCAGCGCTCCGCATTGGTCACTGTGATTGGCGCGGACCTCTCCCTGCCGACCGTGGTTCTGTCCATGCTCGGTAGTGAGGGGTCCTGGGAGGCGGTCAACTCCTTCTGCGTCGACGTCATGACGCTGAAGGAGGAGGCGGAACGGGCCAGGGAGGATGACCCCCTGGCAAATCCGTGCCGCCGCAGACGCCTCCTGCGGAGAAGGCGGCAATACCAGCGCCTTCTCCATCCGGTGGGGAACCAGCGCGGTCCGAGCCCTAGGGGGGGCTCCGACCGTGCATTGCACAGGTCCCCACTGAGGGCCGACGCTCCGTATGTCCCGGCGCGTCGGCGACCCGTCTCACCAAATGACGGGTCAAGCGTGTCCGCCCATCGTTTTCGAGGGCGGTCACCCGCCCCCATCAGGGGCGGAGGAGGGGCTCGCCCGTATACAGGGCGAGCAGTCACCGACGGGGTTGTGGAAGTGTCCGAAAGGGTTCCCATGACCTCGTCAGGCCCCACCATGCCGGCGTTCGATGCGTCCTCCTCAGATGAGGACGACGCAATGATCGCCGGTTTGCTGGTCCCAAGGTGACGAGAGGACATCGGAGTGTTTTTTACCGAGTCGGCCTCGGCTCGCTTTTTCTAGGGCTTCGGTCCTGGAACAGAGTCTTGGCCATCCTCGGACAGCCAGCGGGACCCCTCATTGCCCGCTGATGCGTCTGTTTGCAGATCTTTCACTCCGTTAAAAAAAAAAAAAAAAAAAAAAAAAGGTTAGGTTAGGTTAGGTTAGGTTAGGTTAGGTTAGGTTAGGTTAGGTTAGGTTAGGTTAGGTTAGGTTAGGTTAGGTTAGGTTAGGTTAGGTTGGGGTGCAAGTCAGATACCTCCACGTGGTGCATCCTGGGCAACGAGTGGTTCCAACATTCTCCGTTCGGAGAAGGTTGGGCCCAATCGGCTAACATCTGGCAAGGCGGGAGCCCCTTCTGGGCCCTGCAACTCCTATGTGCGTGCCTACTTTGGGCCGCACAGCTCGCTGCTCCTTCTGAGCAGCTTTGAGAGGAGTAACACAAAGACGGCCGCCCCTTAAGGGTTATCAGGTCGCAACGGGGGGAAAGGGGAGCACCGCGAAAGCGGTGCAACGGGGGCCCACGCCAGCCTCCGATCATCGTAAACCACTGCGGTCTCTGCAACGACCCCCACTCGCGGCGTTGTGGGGTACGCGGGTTCCGTGGTGGAGCGAGGGCTTGCCTTAACCGGCCGGCCGCGTGAAGGACACACTATAAAACCCGAGAGAAAACTCGTTAAAACCTGTCAATATTCCCCGCCCTTGACAGTATGTAGGGTTCCCCGTGTATGAGGCCACTGCACGGGGTGACCAATAATTGTTCTCTACTCGTGGGATTAATGTCAAAGTTGAATCATAAATTTTTAAAAGACGTTTCGCAGAAGTCGGCGGAGTCTGTTTACAGATCCGTCGTGGGTAGTAGTGGAGTGTCCAACCCCAAAGGGAAGGACAGTGGGGACCGAGAGATGTGTGCAGGGCAAGCGGAGGCTGCTTCGCTGAGCCTTTTGGGTGGGCCCGAGAAGGGCAGAGTTGAGTTGGAGACGGGCGGGCTGAAGCTCACCTTCAGTTCGTCCAGCGCTGCTGGCAGTACACCGCCAACCGCCGCGCGATCGCGCAGCGTGTCTGCAGCAAGGAAGGAATGGGATATCGACGTCGAGTCCGACTCATCGGCGGTTTCAATGAAATCGGCCGTTGACTCCGTCGCAAGTCAAAAATCTTCTTCCATGAAGAAAAAGGGGAGTCGTGCCAGCTCGCCGGCAGTGTCGGCTCGCAGCAAGGGCCTAGCCCGCACCTCCCCTTATCCCAAAAGAGGACTGAAAAGCGACCAGTGCAGCGATGTGTCAGACGACAGCTCTATCAGCGTCGACACGCTCACTGGTTCGCTGAAGAGGAAGCGTCCCCCCAAAACATCTAAGGGGGACAAAAAGTCGGCGGCTCTATCGGACTCATCTGAGGACGATCCCAAGAAGCCGGCTCAACGTGGTCGCGGGAGACCCCCCACAACTGGGGAGTATGTCGGTCTTGCCCAGGCCAAGCGCGAGCTCAACGCTGCAAAGCGTGAGGAGCAGCAGATCGCGATGGACCGGGAGGTGGCCGACATGGAGCGCCGCGCCTACGAGACCAGGGCTGCGTTCTACACTAGCAGAATGGAAGGTGAGGCCCCTACACCCACAGATCCGGACCTGAAGACCACCCTCGACATCGAGGAGGTGGTGAAGGCGGACTGTGCGGTCATAGTGGAGGTGGCTAAAAAGTCCTCGCACCTCCAGGGCCCCTTCCAAAAGGCTTTAAAGAAAGCGGCGCAGTCCATCATGGATAGTTTCCGCGAGGTGTCCTCAAAAAACATCTCGGAGGACACCCGCATACTTAAGGCGGAGAATGTGAGGCTGCAGGAGCAACTGGCAGACCTCACAAAGTGTGTAGCAGCTCTGTCTGCAGAGGTGAGGGAGCTTAAGGGTGGGAAGAAGTGTATCTCTCCTCCCCCCACTCTCCCTGAGGTTCCTGAGGTTCTGCCCTCACTGGCCTCAATGGAGACAGACTGCCCTCCTCCAAGGCCCCTCTCGCCGACGGTCATTATACAGGAGGAGACTGGCCGCGGCAAAAACAAGGCCGCCTACGAGGAGCCGGATGCCCTCCAGGCATTTGAAGCTAGGCTGGCCCGAACATTCGGGGCCATGCTTAATGCTCGCCTGGAGGGCCTGGAGGATCGCCTGCTGCCGGCAAAGAGCCTGCGACCGCCGCTCGCGGCGGACCGCAAAAAAGCAGCTGCAGCAGCTGCGCCCGCGCCCCCCATTACCAAGGGGAAAGCCAAGCCGGCCATACCAGCAGTGCCGGCTAAAAAGGGCAAGGTGGCGGCCAAAAAGCCTGATCCTCCGCCAAAACAGGCGAAGAAAGCTGGACCTCCTGCGGTCGTTCCATCCACCTCCCGGGGTGCTGCCAAAGCGCCTCCCCCGGTTGAGGCAGATCCGGAATGGACGACCCAGGAGTCGCGCAAAAAGCGCCAAAGGAAGAGGAGGAAGGCAACAACATCGGCCCCTCCGGAGCAGGCTCCGCCCCGCCAATCTTACTCGGCGGCGGCCAAGCAGCAGAAGGCGCCTCGGCGGAGGCCAAATAACACCTCAGCCCCGCCCGCCACTGCTCCTGCTAAGAAGGCCCGTAAGGCCGGTCAAAGGACCAAGCTGGTTGCGCCGAAGTCGGCGGCAGTTGTGGTGACCCTCACTCCCGAAGCGGTTGAGAAGGGGGTCACCTACGCCGACGCGCTGGCCAAAGCCCGAGACTCGGTCGACATCGACGGGATGGATATCCCAAACCGTCGGTGCCGAAACACCATGACCGGGTCGAAGATCATTGAGATCTCGGGCAAGGCCTCTGCCGAAAAGGCCGACCAGCTGGCCGGCAAGATGAGGGAGGCCCTTGAGGGCATGGCCACGGTCATCCGGCCCACCAAAACCGCAGAATTGAGGGTGGGCGGTCTGGATGAGTCGGTGATGGAGGCGCACTTGGCCGCAAAGATCGCGGCCAAGGGTGGATGTGGTGTGGACGCCGTGAAGGTGCGCCCCATCCGCTACGGCCCTGACGGCTTTGGCTCGACAGTCGTGTCGTGCCCGGTCGCCGCTGCTAAGAAGGTCGTGGACGCCGGCCGCCTGCTGATAGGGTTCAGCGCGGCCAACGTCAGAGCACTGGAGGCCCGTTCCGACCGGTGCTTCCGGTGCATGCAGGTGGGGCACGCCAGAGCGAGCTGCCCTTCAAAAACCGACCGGAGCAACCTCTGCTTCCGGTGCGGTAAGGAGGGGCACAGGGGCTTCGATTGTAGCGCGAAGCCCCACTGTGCCGTGTGTGCCGCTGCCAAGCGACCGGCAGGCCACGTTATGGGGGGGCGCAGTTGTAAGCCTCCCCTGGCCAAGGGCAAGTTGCCGGCGCGTCCAGCTCGCCAGGCCGCCCCCGCCACACAGAGGGCGCCCCAAACGGGGCCCGAGGATGTTGATATGGTGGTCGAACAATGTTAAGACGGCCCCATATCAACTTTCTGCAGGTGAACCTGAACCACTCTACCAGGGCTCAGGATTTGCTACACCAGAGCCTGGCAGAGTGGTCAGTGGATGTGGCGGCGGTGTCAGAGCCGTACTTTGTCCCCAACCAGCCCAACTGGGTGGGGGACACTTGCGACTCTGTCGCCGTGATGGTGCGCGCGGCCCCAGGTTATACACCCCCCTCAATTTATGAGAGGGGTGCTGGGTACGCGGCGGTCGTTTGGGGGGAAATGGTAGTAGTCTCTGTCTACTTTTCCCCAAATAGACCGCTCGCCGACTTCGAGGCGTTCCTCGGAGTCGTCGGCGTAGCCATCAGGAGGGCGGCCCCGCGTCAGGTTCTCGTCCTTGGAGACCTGAACGCCAAGTCGGTCGTCTGGGGTTGTCCAGCGACCGACCAGAGGGGCCAGGCTGTGGAGCAGTGGGCAGCCGCTGCTGGGCTGTCGCTCCTCAACAGGGGCGCAGTCCACACGTGCGTGCGGCATAACGGAGGCTCGGTGGTGGACGTGTCGTTCGCCACCCCAGCCCTCGCGCGCACGATCAGCGGCTGGAGGGTAGTGCAGGACGTGGAGACTCTCTCGGATCATCGATACATCCGATTCGAGAGCTCCACCCTGCACCAAAGGCCCCCACAGCCCACAAGCGGTGGACGGCCTCCTCGCTGGGCGCTCAGCAGGCTCAAGCCGGAGCTGGCGAACGAGACGGCGATATTTGAAGACTGGTTCTCGCGTCCGATGTCCGGTCCGGACGTCGACGAATCAGCTCGCCGTCTCCGCGGCGCTTTAACGGAGGTGTGCCAGGCTTCTATGCCTCGGGCGCAGCCTCCGCGGGACCGCCGTGAAGTTCACTGGTGGTCCCAGGACATTGCAGTCATGAGGGATGACTGCAGTGTCCAAAGGCGGGCCTACACTAGGGCCCGCCGGCGCCGCGTGAGGGACCGTCAGGAGGAAGACCGCCTGTACGAGCTGTACAGGCAGTCGAAGAAGACCCTGCAGACTGCGATTGCCTCCTCAAAGGAGGTATCCAGAGAAGAGCAGTTGCAGGGTCTGGATCGGGATCCGTGGGGGCGGCCGTATAAGCTGGCGCGCAACCAGCTCAGAGCGCGCGGCGCGCCCCTCACGGAGACGATGGATCCCGACCTCCTGGGGTCGGTCATCGGGGCACTGTTTCCCCCGGCCGAGGAGGGTTTTGTTCCCCCTCGGATGGCCCCGCCAGCTCCGGATGAGGAGGGAGGGAGTGATCCTCCTCCTCTTATTGATGAGGAGGAGTGGAAGGACGCCGTCGCCCGTCTAAAGGGGCGAAAGACGGCACCGGGACCTGACGGCGTCCCGAAGCGGGTGTTGGACCTGGCCCTTAAACATCTTGGGGCCAGGGCCAGGGAACTGTGCGACGCTAGTCTGAAGTTCGCACAGTTCCCCAAAGTGTGGAAGGAGGGGGCGCTATGCCTGCTACGCAAAGAGGGGCGTCCGGCGGATGACCCCTCGGCATATCGCCCCATTGTGCTGCTGGATGAAATCGGGAAGGTCTTCGAGAAGATCATCGCTTCCCGAATAGTCCAGCAGCTGGGAGGGGGAACGGGCCCCGACCTCTCCGAGGCCCAATACGGCTTCCGGACGGGGCGGTCGACAATTGACGCCCTGTCTGATCTCCGGACTCTTGTAGAAGAGTCCGTTGAGAGGCGGGAGATGGTGTTGGCGGTGTCGCTGGACATCCGCAACGCCTTCAATAGTCTCCCCTTCGGCGTCATTATGGAGGCGCTTCTTTTCCATCAAATGCCTCCATATCTGCGCCGAATAGTGGGAGACTATTTGAGGGACCGGGACGTAGCGTACGTGGGACGTGGCGGCGAGCTTGGCCGTCACAGGGTGTCCCGCGGCGTTCCACAGGGGTCGGTCCTCGGCCCCCTGTTGTGGAACGTCGGTTACGACTACGTCCTCCGGTGTGGCCTCCCCCCGATGGTGCGGTCGTTCTGCTATGCAGACGACACGCTCGTCACCGTCCGGGGGACGCGGCTGGAGGATGTCCAGCGCCTGGCGTCCGTGTTCGTCAGCCATATAGTGCGGCGGATACGGACGCTGGGCTTGGAGGTAGCCCTCCACAAGACCGAGGCCATGGTGTTCCATGGGCCTCGGAGACGGCCGTCAGCGGGCGCGTCGATCGTTGTGGAGGGCGAGAGGGTCGGTCTGAAGCCCCAGATGAAGTATCTGGGGCTGGTGATCGATGGGCGGTGGGGTTTCGAGGAGCACTTCAAGCTCCTCGAGCCCCGGCTGCTGGGAGCAGCAGACGCCCTCGGGCGTCTCTTGCCCAACGTGGGGGGCCCGAGCGTGGCGTGCCGCCGACTCTACGGCGGCATCGTCCGCTCTATGGCACTGTATGGGGCGCCGGTGTGGGCTGACTGTCTAAGCCCACACGCGACCGCCTCCCTTCAGCGGGCCCAGCGCGCAATGGCGCTGCGGGCGATCCGGGGCTACCGAACGGTGTCCCGGAAAGTGGCGTGCGCTCTCGCGGGGACGCCCCCGTGGGAACTGGTGGCGGAGGTGCTCGCTGCAGCGTACCGGCAGCGAGCGGAGGAGAGGGCCAGTGGCGATCGACTGGCCCCCCAGGAGAGGCGTGCTGCGCTCGACGGAGCGCGCGAGGAGATGTTCCGCCTATGGTCCGAGGACCTGGGCGAAGGGGCCTCAGCTACGCAAACGCGTAGCCTCGAGGCCCTACGCCCCGTCCTCAAGGCGTGGGCGGAGCGGCGCCATGGGTCGCTCACATACCATCTGGTGCAAATACTGTCCGGACATGGTTCGTTCGGACGCTATTTGCACCGGATCGGAAGAGAGCCGACCCCACAGTGCCACCATTGCGGAGCGGCGGAGGACACGGCGCAACACACCCTAACGGTGTGCTCTGCGTTCGGTGTCCAGCGCTCCGCATTGGTCACTGTGATTGGCGCGGACCTCTCCCTGCCGACCGTGGTTCTGTCCATGCTCGGTAGCGAGGGGTCCTGGGAGGCGGTCAACTCCTTCTGCGTCGACGTCATGACGCTGAAGGAGGAGGCGGAACGGGCCAGGGAGGATGACCCCCTGGCAAATCCGTGCCGCCGCAGACGCCTCCTGCGGAGAAGGCGGCAATACCAGCGCCTTCTCCATCCGGTGGGGAACCAGCGCGGTCCGAGCCCTAGGGGGGGCTCCGACCGTGCATTGCACAGGTCCCCACTGAGGGCCGACGCTCCGTATGTCCCGGCGCGTCGGCGACCCGTCTCACCAAATGACGGGTCAAGTGTGTCCGCCCATCGTTTTCGAGGGCGGTCACCCGCCCCCATCAGGGGCGGAGGAGGGGCTCGCCCGTCTACAGGGCGAGCAGTCACCGACGGGGTTGTGGAAGTGTCCGAAAGGGTTCCCATGACCTCGTCAGGCCCCACCATGCCGGCGTTCGATGCGTCCTCCTCAGATGAGGACGACGCGATGATCGCCGGTTTGCTGGTCCCAAGGTGACGAGAGGACATCGGAGTGTTTTTTACCGAGTCGGCCACGGCTCGCTTTTTCTAGGGCTTCGGCCCTGGAACAGAGTCTTGGCCATCCTCGGACAGCCAGCGGGACCCCTCATTGCCCGCTGATGCGTCTGTTTGCAGATCTTTCACTCCGTTAAAAAAAAAAAAAAAAAAAAAAAGGTTAGGTTAGGTTACCCTGCAGACTGCGATTGCCTCCTCAAAGGAGGTATCCAGAGAAGAGCAGTTGCAGGGTCTGGATCGGGATCCGTGGGGGCGGCCGTATAAGCTGGCGCGCAACCAGCTGAAAGCACGCGGCACGCCCACCACAGAGACGATGGATCCCGACCTCCTGGGGTCGGTCATCGGGGGACTGTTTCCCCCGGCCGAGGAGGGTTTTGTTCCCCCTCGGATGGCCCCGCCAGCTCCGGATGAGGAGGGAGGGAGTGATCCTCCTCCTCTTATTGATGAGGAGGAATGGAAGGACGCCGTCGCCCGTCTTAAGGGGCGGAAGACGGCACCGGGACCTGACGGCGTCCCGAAGCGGGTACTGGACCTGGCCCTAAAACATCTAGGGGCCAGGGCCAGGGAACTGTGCGACGCTAGTTTGAAGTTCGCACAGTTCCCCAAAGTATGGAAGGAGGGGCTTTTGTGCCTTATTGCGAAGGAGGGGCGTCCGGCGGATGACCCCTCGGCATATCGCCCAATTGTGCTGCTGGACGAAATCGGGAAGGTCTTCGAGAAGATCATCGCTTCCCGAATAGTCCAGCAGCTGGGAGGGGGAACGGGCCCCGACCTCTCCGAGGCCCAATACGGCTTTCGGACGGGGCGGTCGACGATCGATGCCCTGTCCGGTCTCCGGACCCTAGTGGAGGAGTCCGTTGAGAGGCGGGAGATGGTGTTGGCGGTGTCGCTGGACATCCGCAACGCCTTCAATAGTCTCCCCTTCGGCGTCATCATGGAGGCGCTTCGGTTCCATCAAATGCCTCCATATCTGCGCCGAATAGTGGGAGACTATTTGAGGGACCGGGACGTAGCGTACGTGGGACGTGGCGGCGAGCTAGGCCGTCACAGGGTGTCCCGCGGCGTTCCACAGGGGTCGGTCCTCGGCCCCCTGTTGTGGAACGTCGGTTACGACTACGTCCTCCGGTGTGGCCTCCCCCCGATGGTGCGGTCGTTCTGCTACGCAGACGACACGCTCGTCACCGTCCGGGGGACGCGGCTGGAGGATGTCCAGCGCCTGGCGTCCGTGTTCGTCAGCCATATCGTGCGGCGGATACGGACGTTGGGCTTGGAGGTAGCCCTCCACAAGACCGAGGCCATGGTGTTCCATGGGCCTCGGAGACGGCCGTCAGCGGGCGCGTCGATCGTTGTGGAGGGCGAGAGGGTCGGTCTGAAGCCCCAGATGAAGTATCTGGGGCTGGTGATCGATGGGCGGTGGGGTTTCGAGGAGCACTTCAAGCTCCTCGAGCCCCGGCTGCTGGGAGCAGCAGACGCCCTCGGGCGTCTCTTGCCCAACGTGGGGGGCCCGAGCGTGGCGTGCCGCCGACTCTACGGCGGCATCGTCCGCTCTATGGCACTGTATGGGGCGCCGGTGTGGGCTGACTGTCTAAGCCCACACGCGACCGCCTCTCTCCAGCGGGCCCAGCGCGCAATGGCGCTGCGGGCGATCCGGGGCTACCGAACGGTGTCCCGGAAAGTGGCGTGCGCTCTCGCGGGGACGCCCCCGTGGGAGCTGGTGGCGGAGGTGCTCGCTGCAGCGTACCGGCAGCGAGCGGAGGAGAGGGCCAGTGGCGATCGACTGGCCCCCCAAGAGAGGCGTGCTGCGCTCGATGGAGCGCGCGAGGAGATGTTCCGCCTATGGTCCGAGGACCTGGGCGAAGGGGCCTCAGCTACGCAAACGCGTAGCCTCGAGGCCCTACGCCCCGTCCTCAAGGCGTGGGCGGAGCGGCGCCATGGGTCGCTCACATACCATCTGGTGCAAATACTGTCCGGACATGGTTCGTTCGGACGCTATTTGCACCGGATCGGAAGAGAGCCGACCCCACAGTGCCACCATTGCGGAGCGGCGGAGGATACGGCGCAACACACCCTAACGGTGTGCTCTGCGTTCGGTGTCCAGCGCTCCGCATTGGTCACTGTGATTGACGCGGACCTCTCCCTGCCGACCGTGGTTCTGTCCATGCTCGGTAGCGAGGGGTCCTGGGAGGCGGTCAACTCCTTCTGCGTCGACGTCATGACGCTGAAGGAGGAGGCGGAACGGGCCAGGGAGGATGACCCCCTGGCAAATCCGTGCCGCCGCAGACGCCTCCTGCGGAGAAGGCGGCAATACCAGCGCCTTCTCCATCCGGTGGGAAACCAGCGCGGTCCGAGCCCTAGGGGGGGCTCCGACCGTGCATTGCACAGGTCCCCACTGAGGGCCGACGCTCCGTATGTCCCGGCGCGTCGGCGACCCGTCTCACCAAATGACGGGTCAAGTGTGTCCGCCCATCGTTTACGAGGGCGGTCACCCGCCCCCATCAGGGGCGGAGGAGGGGCTCGCCCGTATACAGGGCGAGCAGTCACCGACGGGGTTGTGGAAGTGTCCGAAAGGGTTCCCATGACCTCGTCAGGCCCCACCATGCCGGCGTTCGATGCGTCCTCCTCAGATGAGGACGACGCGATGATCGCCGGTTTGCTGGTCCCAAGGTGACGAGAGGACATCGGAGTGTTTTTTACCGAGTCGGCCACGGCTCGCTTTTTCTAGGGCTTCGGCCCTGGAACAGAGTCTTGGCCATCCTCGGACAGCCAGCGGGACCCCTCATTGCCCGCTGATGCGTCTGTTTGCAGATCTTTCACTCCGTTAAAAAAAAAAAAAAAAAAAAAAAAAAAGGTTAGGTTAGGTTAGGTTAGGTTAGGTTAGGTTAGGTTAGGTTAGGTTAGGTTAGGTTAGGTTAGGTTAGGTTAGGTTAGGTTAGGTTAGGTTAGGTTAGGTTAGGTTAGGTTAGGTTAGGTTAGGTTAGGTTAGGTTAGGTTAGGTTAGGTTAGGTTAGGTTAGGTTAGGTTAGGTTAGGTTAGGTTAGGTTAGGTTAGGTTAGGTTAGGTTAGGTTAGGTTAGGTTAGGTTAGGTTAGGTTAGGTTAGGTTAGGTTAGGTTAGGTTAGGTTAGGTTAGGTTAGGTTAGGTTAGGTTAGGTTAGGTTAGGTTAGGTTAGGTTAGGTTAGGTTAGGTTAGGTTAGGTTAGGTTAGGTTAGGTTAGGTTAGGTTAGGTTAGGTTAGGTTAGGTTAGGTTAGGTTAGGTTAGGTTAGGTTAGGTTAGGTTAGGTTAGGTTAGGTTAGGTTAGGTTAGGTTGGGGTGCGAGTCAGGTGACCTCCAAGTTGGTGCACCCTGGGCAACGAATGGTTCCAACGGTCTCTGTTAGAGAAAGTTGGACCCAGTCGGCTAACACCTGGCAAGGCAGGAGCCCCCTCTGGGGCCCTGCCTCTCCTGTGCGTGCCTACTCTGGGCCGCATAACTCGCTGCTCCTTCTGAGCAGCTTTGAGAGGAGTCTTGGCGGCGCTCCTTCTGAGCGTCGTCCTTTGTGGGATCTCGACCCCGGGTGTCGAAAGTCGAGTGTCGGGCTCGAGGAGGGCCGGCCGACTCCGAGTCCCGGTGTGGTGACACCGTGTGGACGAGTAACGGCAGGTTATTACCGTAGGTGATTAGCGAGGCGAACGGAGCTTGGACAACTCTATGAGGCCCGTGAAAGCCACGGGAACACCGCCGCGAAAGCTGCCGGCACCTACCGTGGATTGTCGGGGAATTCCGCCTCCGAGTTTCGAGTGTCGTGTACCGAGTGCCGAGGGTTGAGCGCTGGGTTCGAATGGTTCCAACGGTCTCCGTTATAGAAAGTTGGACCCAGTCGGTAACACCTGGCAAGGCAGGAGCTCCCTTTGGGGCCCTGCCTCTCCTATGTGCGTGCCTACTCTGGGCCGCACAACTCGCTGCTCCTTCTGAGCAGCTTTGAGGGGAGTTTGTAGTTTTTTAGTTGTGGGTACGACCTCGGGTGTCGAGCGCCAAGTGTCGGGCTCGAGGAGGGCCGGCCGACCCCGAGTCCCGGTGTGGTGACCGTGTGGACGATTACCGGCGAGTTATTACCGCTGGTCACGGGAAAACCGCCGGGAAAGCTGCCGGGCCATTTCCGCGGATTGTCGGGGAATTCCGCCTCCGAGTTGCGAGTGTTGGTAATCGATCACCGAGTGTCGAGGGTTTGTAGGGTAGTGTTTGTGGGGGTCGGAGTCCGAGTCGGAATCAGATTCGTGGTCGGAGTCGGAGACTGAGTCGGGGTCCGGGTCGCCAAAGAAGGTAAGGCGGGCTGGTGGAAGGCCGCGCGTTTTTGTTTTATGTCCTTTGTAGGGAGTGCGGAGGCTTGTCTCCTGCTGGACCGCAAAGTGGGGCGCTTGCTGGTGCAAGTGCGTGTGCAGATGGGCTTTGGTGTGGGTATCTGGCCATACCTCCCCAAAAGCCCAAGGGTCGGAGGACCATTGTGTCTTTGTCGTGTGTTGTCATGTTTTGTTTGTATATGTACTTTTGTGGGGTTGCGTGCCCATTAGAGGGTGGGCATGCTGTTTGTGTTGTGCCGTGCGCGTAGTCGCCCGTGTGTCGGCGCATGACCGCTTGCGGTCATAGGTTGGCACACGGGCGACGGGGTGGCCGCCGCGTGGTTAATCCCCAGTGGACTGTACCGTTGCAGCCACCTCAGCTTTCAGCTTCGGATTGTGGGCCCCCAGGGGTTTAGTGGGTATTTCCCTCCGTCTCGCCCTCCCAGCCGGGACTTTGTCCTGGCAGCTGCCTTGGAGCCTCTCTCCCTGGCAGTGGGTGTGGAAAGGCGGACGGGCGAGTCCCACATAATCGGTGCCTCTTCAAGGCGCCGGTACTCGTAACGAGTTCCCCTGGGAAAACAAAAAAAAAAAAAAAAAAAGGTTAGGTTAGGTTAGGTTAGGTTAGGTTAGGTTAGGTTAGGTTAGGTTAGGTTAGGTTAGGTTAGGTTAGGTTAGGTTAGGTTAGGTTAGGTTAGGTTAGGTTCCCCCCCATTGTGCTGCCACCTTGTCGTGGTGGGGGGGCTTGCGTGTCCCAATGACCTTCAAGGCTATGCCGTACAGGGCTGCCCATAACGGACAGGCTTGGAGAGAGGGGCCAGACTAAGAGCGGCACAGGGGTTGTGTCTCTCCGCGTGTCCCTCTGAACTAGCAGAGGGCACAGTGGATGGGACCAGGGTGGGAAAAAACCCGTGAGGGTTACTTAGGGTGGGGGCGACGGGCTGTCGGTCGCGAGACTGACAGTATGGCTAGGCCACCGTCGGCCAACTCGCTCCCCGACCCGTGGGGTCAGGGGTGAGGGCCGCTACTCCGGTAGGGGCCGCGAGGAAGAAAACCTCTCTAAAAAATTACCCAAATCCCAAGCTTAGCACTCGGTGATGGGATGTATGGTTGGGGGGAACCCAACCGCTAGAGGCAGGAGGAGCTCACCTCCACAAAAAAAAAGAGTCCAGCTGTGGAACAGCAAAAATGGATAAAGGTCAGTTTAAAGATATTTTACCCCAGGAGGGTACCGGCATCTCTGATGTCGGAGAATCCCTCACCGGGCCTAGCCCGGTCTGCCCCTCGTATTCTGGGGGGGGCAAAAACTGTCCTGAGGGCGAAAGCTCTCAAGCCGCGAGGCGGCCGAATGATGTGTCCCAGGAGACTGCGGAGGAGTCTGACTCATCCGTGATGTCCCTGGTGACTGTGTCGTCATGTGACGACGCAGCGGGGAGGCTGTGGCGCAACGCGCGGAAACGGCCTCGAGAGGCGGTAGAGAAGCGGGCTCCCGCGCCGACACCCACCTCAAAAAGAGGGAGAGGGCGGCCCCCCACGACAGGGGAATACGTCGGCTATGCACAGGCAAAGTCGGCGTACATCAAAGCCCAAAGAGAAGAGATGGCGCTTGAGGACGAGGGAGAGGTGGCGAGTATGGCCCGCGAACTGCGCGAAAAGGGCCGATCGCAGCGCCTTTCTGAGTCGTCATTGGCATCGCACGACGACGGCGGAATGACGGCGTTGGAGCTGCAAAAGAAGGCAGAAGACAGCGTCCTTCTTATCCAGGCGGTTGCATCAAAGTCCCGCAATTTAAAGGGGACGATGCAGAAGAACCTCAAGGAGGCCTCTGCCAACTTGCGGGAGGTGGTAGCGGAGCTAGCAGTGCGGTCCGCTACGGAGGAGACGGCTCGGCTCCAAAGGGCCAATGCTCGCCTCCAGAGTGAAGTCGCCGAACTCCGAAAGGAGATGGCAGACATGCGGGCGAGCCTCGCCAAGCCTGTGGAGCCGAGCGGAGCCAACCTCGACATTGCCTCGCTGACGCGCTCGATCATGATGGAAGTGGGGACCATGATCAGCGCAAGGATCGAGGGGCTTGAGATGCGGCTACCTCCTGCGCCACGCCTCCGGCCACCTTTGGCCGCCGACAGGGCGAGGGCTGCGGTTGCGTCCCCCGCTCCTACCCCTGTCCGTACCGCCGCTGCTCCGCCGTCAGCGAGCCGGGGTGAGGCCGGGCGAGGCGGCCGGAATAAAAATCCAGAGGTGGCAGCGCCGACATCTGGCGCTCCGAAGCCCCCGACGACGGCCGGGTCAGAGTGGACAACGGTTGTCAAGCGGGGCAAAAAGAAGAAGGGCAGTGCACCGTTGGCTAAGCTGGACAAGCCGGCAACCCCGCCCAGAAAGAAGGACCCGGCGGCGAGGCTTCGCTCCCCGCGCTCGGCTGCGGTGACCATCACCATCCAGCCGGGTGCCGCGGTGGAGGGCAAGGAGCTCTCATACAAGGATGTGCTCGCCGGGGCTAAGCAGAAGATCGACCTGGTCGGCTTAGGCCTGACGGGTCTACGCTTCCGAACCGCAGTAACGGGGGCCCGGGTTCTGGAAATTCCCGGGGCCGACAGCGGTGAGAAGGCGGACCTGCTGGCGGGCAAACTGCGGGAGGTCCTTCCCGCGGACCTGGTCCGTGTCTCCAGACCCGTGAAATGCGCAGAACTGCGCATCAGCGATCTGGATGACTCAGTGTCCCAGGAGGAGGTGGCGGCCGTGGTGGCTCACTCCGGGGAATGCCCCCCCGAGCAGGTCAAGTGCGGGGAGATCCGCCGCTTTTCTGCCGACAGTCCCGGCACGGCGTGGGTGCGCTGCCCTGTAGCGGCAGCGAAAAAGATCGCCTCCAGCGGGCGGCTTCTGGTGGGGTGTATGTCGGCCCGGGTCAGATTACTCGAGGCTAGACCCCTGCGGTGCTACCGGTGCCTAGACTCGGGGCACGTGAGTTGTCGGTGCACCTGCGAGGTGGACCGCAGCGATGCCTGCTACCGCTGCGGTCAACCGGGCCACAAGGCGGCTGGCTGTGCCGCTGCCCCACACTGCCCGCTGTGTGAGGCAAAGCAGAAACCGGCGGACCACAGAGTGGGAGGCGGAGCATGTGCCGCTTCCGCCACCGCCAAGTCCGCCGGAAAAAAGAAAAGGAGGAAAAAGCCCGCCGGGAAACGCTCTAAAGCCCGCCCCCCGCCGGCTCGCCCGTCCACCGCTGAGGTGGAACGCGCCGAGAGGGTTGCAGACATGGTCGTGGATCAATAAATGGCCATGTCCTTCCTGCAGGCGAACCTCAATCACTCGGCCAGGGCTCAGGACCTATTGTACCAGAGCCTGGCTGAGTGGTCGATCCAGGTGGCGGTGGTGGCGGAGCCCTACCTCGTCCCCGCCAGGGACAACTGGGTTGGTGACCAGGAGGTGGCGATTGTCGCGCGGACGGCCGCCGGCTCCCCGCCCTTCGACAAAACGATTAGGGGCCACGGATGCGTCGCGGCCACCCTTATGGGCGTGACGATCGTCGGCGGATACTTCTCGCCGAACCGGAGCCTGGCCGAATTCGAGCAGTTCTTGCTTGGGGTCGGTGCTCTGGTCGGCCAGAGTCATCCAATCCCAGTGCTGGTCGCCGGGGACTTCAACGCCAAATCAACGGCTTGGGGTTCTCCGGTTACCGATGTGCGGGGCGAGGTGTTGGAGGAGTGGGCTGCCACGTCGGGTTTGGTTCTTCTGAACCGGGGGTCGACAGACACGTGTGTGCGGCATAACGGGGGATCCATTGTGGACCTTACGTTTGCAACCCCGTGTCTTGCGCGCCGTGTCCGAAACTGGAGGGTGCTCGGGGAGGCGGAGACGCTATCGGACCACCGATATATTCGGTTCGAGGTCGCCGCTAACCCTGGAGCCCCACAGAGTCGACCCCTGCGTGGGGACGGACCGCGCTGGGCACTCAAGACCATGGACGTTGACGTCATCGTCGAGGCGTCCATCGTCCAGGCTTGGCAGATGGCTCCGGAGGGTCCGGATTCCGACGTGGACAGGCGAGCGGAGCGGTTGAGCGAGTCGATGGGGCAGGTGTGCGACGCCGGTATGTCGCGCGCCAGACTGCTCCCGCCCCGCAGACAGGTGTACTGGTGGTCGGCGGATATACGCCGGCTTCGTGAAGCGTGCGTAGCAGCCAGACGCCAGTACACTCGCTACAGAAGGCGGCGAAGACGGGTGGATGCCGAGGAGAGCCGCCTCTACGCCGCGTACAGGGCGAGATGCACCTCACTGCAGATCGCCATAGGTGAGGCAAAGTCCGAGTCGTGGGGAGAGTGGTTGGAGACTCTGAATAGAGATCCCTGGGGGCGCCCGTACAAGACGGTGCGTGGTCAGCTGCGCCCCTGGGCCCCTCCGCTGACCCAAAGTCTCCAACCAGAGATGTTGGAGAGCGTCATTGCCACCCTCTTCCCAGAGAGAGTCGACTCGGCGCCTCCGCCAGTGGCGGCTGCAGCGTTGGAGGACTTGGACGCCTCGATACCCGAGGTGTCCCAAGAGGAGCTGGAGACCGCGGTCCTGCGACTCCGCGCCAAGAGCACTGCACCGGGCCCCGATGGGGTTCCCGGTAAGGTGTGGGTGCTCGCCTTAGAGGCCCTCGGGCCCGAGGTGGTCGAGCTCCTCGACTCGTGCGTGCGGAGTGGCCGCTTTCCGAAGAAGTGGAAAATCGGCAGGCTTGTGCTGCTCCGCAAAGAGGGTCGCCCGGTGGACTCGCCGTCGGCATACCGGCCCATAGTGTTGCTCGACGAGGTGAGCAAGATCTTCGAGCGGATTATTTCCGCACGCCTCGTCGAGCACCTCGAACAGGTCGGGCCGGGGCTTAGCGACCGGCAGTTTGGCTTTCGCCGAGGCCGATCAACAGTCGACGCAGTTGCGCGTGTGAGGGACCTCTCTGAGGAGGCGGTGTCCCGGGGAGAGGTCGTCTTGGCGGTGTCGTTAGACATCGCCAACGCCTTTAACACCCTCCCCTGGGGATGTATCGAGGCGGCGCTGGGCTATCACCGCGTGCCCGAATACCTGCGTCGTCTCCTCCTCGATTACTTCTCCGAGAGGGAAGTGGTGTACCCGACGCGCGACGGGCGGGGCAGCCGGGTTATGACGTGCGGTATTCCACAGGGATCGGTCCTTGGGCCGTTCCTGTGGAACATCGGGTACGACTGGGTGCTGCGGGGCGCCAATCTGCGGGGGGTCGACGTAACGTGCTACGCCGACGACACCCTCGTCACGTCCTGCGGCGCCACGTACCGTGAGGCGGCCCTGTTGGCGACGGCCGGAGTGGCCCAAGTGGTGGCCCGAATTCGCCGGCTGGGGCTGGAGGTGGCGCTGGAAAAGTCGGAGGCTCTATGTTTTCACGGAGCCCGACGCGCCCCTCCCGCAGGATCCCGGCTGACGGTCAGCGGCGTCTCCATTGCTGTCGAGTCGACGATGCGGTACCTGGGCATCATCCTCGACAGCCGCTGGAACTTCCGGGAGCACTTCCGGCGGTTGGCCCCCAGGTTGTTGCGAGCGGCTGGAGCTCTGAGCTGGCTGCTGCCGAACCTGGGCGGGCCGACAGTCGCATGCCGCCGGTTGTACACTGGGGTTGTGCGATCGATGGCCCTCTACGGGTCCCCGATTTGGGCAAGCACCCTGAGCGCCCAAAATAAGACTCTCCTGCGCCAAGCGCAACGGGTCATGGCGATCAGGGTGGTGAGAGGATACCGCACCATCTCGTGCGAGGCGGCGTGCGTCCTGGCCGGTACACCACCGTGGGACCTGGACGCGGAATTGCTCTCGACGGCGTACTGGCGTCGCAGCGCAGCAGCGCGAGCCGAAGAGGCGGAGCCAGAGCCGGTGGAGGCTGGGCGGCAAGGGCAACTCGATCGCCAGATCCTCCTCCAGAAATGGAAGGATAGGCTGGCGGAGCCGACCGCCGGCAGGAGAACGGTGGAGGCGATTCGGCCCGTCCTGGAAAGATGGGTTGATCGCCGACACGGGGCTCTCACCTTCCGCGCTGTGCAGGTCCTGACGGGGCACGGATGCTTCGGCAGGTACCTGTGCAGAGTGGCGGGTCGGGAACCGACCGGCGAGTGCCACGCCTGTGGGTGTCCAGAGGACACAACGGAGCACACGCTGGCGGAATGCCCTGAGTGGGCCGAGCCACGGGCGATGCTTGTGGCGGTAATAGGGGGCGACCTGTCACTGCCGAGTGTTGTGGAAGCCATGGTTGGCAGTGACAGAGCGTGGGAGGCGGTACTCCAATTTTGTGAGACCGTCATGGCGCAAAAGGAGGTGGCGGAGCGGATGAGGGAAGACGACCCCCTGTCGAACCCCATCCGCCGCAGAAGAGCGGGACAAAGGCGGCTGGCGCATGCGCGCCTCCTTCCCCCTTGACACTAGTCTCCGGGCGGTGGAACCGGGGGGTACCACCGTCCAACTAGAGGAGACCCCCGAGCTGGCTGGCGTGTCACGTGTTCTGGCACGCCAGATCAAATGGTGAGTGGCGCCACAGGCGGGCGCCCCACAAGATGGGTCCGAGTTCGGACGGCCGTCGACGGGGCAGCGGAAGTAGTGCGAAAGCGTTCCCGCAGCTCCGCCGGAAGACGGTGAGGAGGAACACCGCTGGGTTTTAGCCGGTAAGAGTCCGGCATAACCCGACAGCGCCCCCCCGCCTGCCGGGTATCCATGAGGATTTCCCAGCGTAAAAAAAAAAAAAAAAAAAAAAAAAAGGTTAGGTTAGGTTAGGTTAGGTTAGGTTAGGTTAGGTTAGGTTAGGTTAGGTTAGGTTAGGTTAGGTTAGGTTAGGTTAGGTTAGGTTAGGTTAGGTTAGGTTAGGTTAGGTTAGGTTAGGTTAGGTTAGGTTAGGTTAGGTTAGGTTAGGTTAGGTTAGGTTAGGTTAGGTTAGGTTAGGTTAGGTTAGGTTAGGTTAGGTTAGGTTAGGTTAGGTTAGGTTAGGTTAGGTTAGGTTAGGTTAGGTTAGGTTAGGTTAGGTTAGGTTAGGTTAGGTTAGGTTAGGTTAGGTTAGGTTAGGTTAGGTTAGGTTAGGTTAGGTTAGGTTAGGTTAGGTTAGGTTAGGTTAGGTTAGGTTAGGTTAGGTTAGGTTAGGTTAGGTTAGGTTAGGTTAGGTTAGGTTAGGTTAGGTTAGGTTAGGTTAGGTTAGGTTAGGTTAGGTTAGGTTAGGTTAGGTTAGGTTAGGTTAGGTTAGGTTAGGTTAGGTTAGGTTAGGTTAGGTTAGGTTAGGTTAGGTTAGGTTAGGTTAGGTTAGGTTAGGTTAGGTTAGGTTAGGTTAGGTTAGGTTAGGTTAGGTTAGGTTAGGTTAGGTTAGGTTAGGTTAGGTTAGGTTAGGTTAGGTTAGGTTAGGTTAGGTTAGGTTAGGTTAGGTTAGGTTAGGTTAGGTTAGGTTAGGTTAGGTTAGGTTAGGTTAGGTTAGGTTAGGTTAGGTTAGGTTAGGTTAGGTTAGGTTAGGTTAGGTTAGGTTAGGTTAGGTTAGGTTAGGTTAGGTTAGGTTAGGTTAGGTTAGGTTAGGTTAGGTTAGGTTAGGTTAGGTTAGGTTAGGTTAGGTTAGGTTAGGTTAGGTTAGGTTAGGTTAGGTTAGGTTAGGTTAGGTTAGGTTAGGTTAGGTTAGGTTAGGTTAGGTTAGGTTAGGTTAGGTTAGGTTAGGTTAGGTTAGGTTAGGTTAGGTTAGGTTAGGTTAGGTTAGGTTAGGTTAGGTTAGGTTAGGTTAGGTTAGGTTAGGTTAGGTTAGGTTAGGTTAGGTTAGGTTAGGTTAGGTTAGGTTAGGTTAGGTTAGGTTAGGTTAGGTTAGGTTAGGTTAGGTTAGGTTAGGTTAGGTTAGGTTAGGTTAGGTTAGGTTAGGTTAGGTTAGGTTAGGTTAGGTTAGGTTAGGTTAGGTTAGGTTAGGTTAGGTTAGGTTAGGTTAGGTTAGGTTAGGTTAGGTTTTTTTTTTTTTTTTTTTTTTTTTTTTTTTATATGCAGCTACTCCCCGCTATTTTTGCAGGACTTTGTTTTCTTTTTTATATTTATATATTTTTTTTTTTTCTTTTTCTTGGGGTTTAATAAACTTGAGCTTTATGAGCTCTACTCATTATATATATTCTCTCTTTTGTCTTTTTTCTTTTTCTTTTCTTTTTCTTTTTTATACAATTATCTCTTACATCTAGTACATTTTTCTTTTACTTCTGTTTACAATCTTTATTATAGTGGTACATAGTACTTTTCTTATATTATATTACTTATTTATACATCTTTCTTTCTTATTTAGATATTTTATATACATTCTTTTCCCATAAAATAAAATCCTGCCACTTAGTGGTCTTGCTTATAATTGCTTAACTAATTGTCCTTATTTCTTATATTTACTTTTCTTACAATCTCTTTGGCAAATTCCATGAATATCTTTCTTTCTTTTTTAGTGCTTATGATCTCCTTTAGGGTGTCTTTACTTAATTTTGTGTCAATTTTCTGTTGCAGAGTGTACCTAACTTGCGTGTGTATTGGGCAGTCTAATAGTATGTGGAAGATGTCCTCGTCCATCGTCGGGTCACAGGCACATGCGGGGCTGTCCCTGCACTTGAATCTGTGCAGGTATGCACAGAATCCCCCATGGCCTGTCAGGACCTGCGACGCAAGCCGGTCGATGGACATCTTCCTCACGGTGTTGTATGCGTCCACCCCATTCGGGAAAAAGACCTTGGTGGTCGCGGCTGTGGCTTCCGTCCTATACCTGCTGTCCCATTGCTCGATCGTTTCCGCCCGTAAATGACGTTTAACGTACGAGATGGGGCAGCAGTCATAGTCCGCTCTGGTCTTCAGTTTGAGGGCGGCTTCCTTCGCTAATTCATCCGCTCTCTCGTTCCCTCCTACTCCGACGTGGGCCCGTATCCAGTATAGAGAGACTAGCTGGTGGTTGTCTCTCAGGAATTCTAGGTTACCCTGTATCGCCTTCGTGATTGGGTGCGAGGAGTCTGGATCCATCAGCGTCTGGAGAGCCGACCTCGAGTCGCTCAGAATAGCCGCTTCTTCGAATTTCTTGCCAATAATAATTTCGGTCGCTTGGAGGATAGCATATAACTCGGCTTGGAAGACCGTACAGTATGGTTCCAGTCTGAATTTTCGGGTACACATCTCGACCTTCCCCTTCCAACAGGTCAGGGCGGCTCCGACTTTCCCCTCCAGTTTACTGCCATCAGTGTAAATCTTAGCCAAGCCTTCTGCCAACTTGCTATCCTCTTCTGCGTTTTCTAATAGGGTGAATTTTGAATTTAGCATCCTACTGGGGTGGGTGTTCTCCGTGAATGGTGTGCGCTGCTCAACCCTCCTGCCACTTAATACTGCCTGGGGTTTCCCGCGCTTTGCCTCAAAAAGCCGGGATGCTTCTTGGATCCGAAGATCCAGCGGAAGCAGCCCCGACAGTATTAAAGCAGCATTTAGGGAAACCGTTCTATTACTTTTGGAAATTTTCTGCGCGAAGCCTCTTAACACTACATCGAGGGCTTTCCGGGAGACTGCCTTCTTCGCTTCCTTGGACCAGACGCTAGCCGCGTACAAGATCACAGGTTCGATAACAGCTTTGTAGATCGTCCTGATGATCTCCGGGTGCAGTCCCCAGGTAGCCCTCGCCGCTCTGCATACTCCTTTGTAAATCCCTATCGATTTTTTACAGATATATTGTATATGCTTATTAAAAAGGAGCTTATTGTCGAAAATTACACCTAAGATTTTGATTTCTTCTACTATTTCTATTTCCGTTCCTCCCATTTCCAGACGGGGCGTGTCGAACTTCAGCTTTTTGGTAATAACCATTGCCTTGGTCTTATGCGGCGCGAAGTTTAGCTTGTTCGACTCGCCCCACTTCTGAACACGGGAGAGAACGGAATTGGCCCTATTGGAGATCTCTCCTGCTGTGCTGCCCTCTATCACTAGGACGATGTCATCCGCGAAGGCTTGACAGTATACGTTGGCGACGGTGAGTTCGTTCAGCAGGGGGTCTAAAATTAAGTTCCAAAACAAGGGCCCGCCTATGGAACCTTGGACGCAGCCCTTGTTGGTATTTTTACTGTGTTGTTCCCCCGCATACTTCACCGTCACCTTCCTATCTTTCAAATAACTGTCCACCAGCCTCCGCAGATTCATCGGACACTCCTTCTCCTTGAGTTGGCAAACAATTTGGGGCCACCACGCATTATCGAAGGCCCCCTCTATGTCCAGCGAGATCAAGACCATTATCTTCTTCTCGACCAGATTCTGTCTGATCCGCTGGGTCATATCATAGAGGGAGTCTTCGGTACTGCGCTGCGGCACAAAGCCATATTGGCAAGGATTTAGTTTGGGCAGCACGTACCATCTAATTCTCTTAATTAATAGTTTCTCTAATATCTTACCTAAAATTGCCAGGAGCCCTATTGGTCTATAGGATTTGGGGTGCGTGTAGTCTTCTTTGTTTGGCTTTCTTAGCAGGATTATTGTTGCCACCTTCCAGGGCCTTGGGAAGTGGGAGAGCTCTAGGCATTTATTATAGATAGCTAGGGATAATGGTGAGTCGGTACTGATGGCTGCTGCGCATATATCGGCCGTAAAGCCATCATTACCCGGGGCTTTTTTGGGGTTGAACGAGTTCACCGCTTGAAGAAGTTCAGCCTCCACGAATGGAGGGTCGCAAAGATCATCTTTGTTCCCCTCATTCGCTTCGGCTGCCCTTCTTCTCACTTCTCTGTGTTCCTCGTTCTCCCCCACTTCAGTGTCCTCCGGGTAAAAGCTCTCGGCCATTATGCGCACCGACTCCTTTGGGCTGGTGTTTTTGCCATCCCTAGCTATCGGCAGATCTTCGTACGCCTTTTTTGTTTTGCCGATGACTCTATAGATGCCCTCCCACATTGTTTCCCTCTCTTGCTTTTCGCAGAACTCTTTCCAACTCTTGATCCTGGCCTTTTCCATCTCTTCCTGGTATGCTTCTTTACTCTTGACGTACTGCTCGACGACATAAGCCAAACGGTTTGGCGCTGCCCATTTTATCTTTTTCTTTCTCCTATTTTTGTCTTTTTTCATTTCCTCTAACTCCTCGGACCACCACGCAATTTTTATTTTTCGTTTCGCTTTTTTCTTTTTTAATATTTTACCACATGTTTCTTCTATACTCTCTATATATTTCTCTACTTTATCTTCCAGTTCGCTTATTTCTTTTATTTTAACTATCTCTTCAACATTTACTTTCCTTTTCTCAAATTCTATTTTACAAGTCTCTTTAAATTTACTCCATTCTACCTTATTTGTTTTGTACTTTCTTGTTGTTCTTACATCTTCCATCTCTTTTATTTCTTCTAAATTAACTTTAAAAACAATTGCGTTGTGATCCGAGGTCGTCATACCTTCTTCCACCTTCCAGTCCTGTACCAGTTTGGCTATGTCCTCTGAGCAGCACGTCACATCCACCGAACTCTTGAATCTTTTTCCTCCTCGCCAGGTATCAAAAGTTGGAGTGTCTCCCTCATTCATTATCTCCAGTCCAAGTTCCGCAAATAATCCCGCTAATTCTGCACCCCTAATGTCACTCCTATCGCTTCCCCACCACTCACTCCAGGCGTTTGCGTCACCTCCCACAATAAGCAACCCGCAACCTAATTCCCTAGTCATTACCTTCAGGAGTCGTACATAGGCCTCAATGTCCGTGTCCGGTTCAAAATAAAAAGAGATTACGCCGATCGTCCATTCTGCAGTCACCAGCCTGGCCGCTACCAGGTTGGTGGTTGTGAGGTTGGGAAATTGTATGATTTTAATGTTGGTGTTGTTGATTAAAATAGCGGCCTTATTACTTTTCCCAACCTCATGTGCCGCTTGGACGATCCGCGCCCCGGACACATCTCCCATGACCCCTTTGTTCCCTATGTACGGCTCCTGGATCAATGCAAAGCTAATGTTTCTGTTGGCAATCTCTGCCAACAGCTCTGCGGTTGCATTATTGCTTCTCTGGAGGTTCGCCTGTACTACTTCGTATATTTTTTTACTTTTTTTCGGAGCCGACGCCATGCCCTTAGCACTGGTACGCTACCTTAGCCCTGGCCAGCCTGTCCCACCTAGCCCTTATCGGGCATACCTCATTAAAGGTGTTGTGGGACTTATCTTCCAGGCCGGCTCTCTCACAGTTAAGGCAGCGGGGGGGACTTATCTTTTCCGTACACGCGGCATACAGATGGTTACCCCCACAGTGGCTGCAACTGTCCAGCTGCTCCTGACAGACCCGCTTGATGTGGCCGTAGCCCAAGCAGCGGGAGCACTGGATCAACGGGGACTGATCTTCTACTCTGGAGACTCCCCATTGTAGTTGAAGAGTCCCCGCCTCTGTCAGTTGCTGCCAGATTGCGGGGGCCACCTTGACCACCATATGTGCCACGTGCGGATTCCTTGTTCTCTTCTCATATATAACCTCTATCTCTTCCTTCCCGTCTTTGGTTTTGGTTTTCCCTACCTTCCTCCTAATAGCTTCTTCTACCTGTTCTTTCTTTTGGTCCCCCCTTACATTTCTTATTATAACTAGCGGATTCTTGTTTTTCGCTTTTTCTATTTTCAGAGTGCCTTCTTTCTCTAATCTTTTGCTCAGCAACTCTGCATCCTTCTCAGATCCACACCCAATAATGACCTTTTGGTCCTTGGCCTTCCTGACCTTCTGGACCTTTATCCACTCACCATCTGGGTCGGTTACCGCCGTCTTCCTGACCGTTTCCATTACCTGGTCACTGGTCAGGTTGACGTCGGTCGACGCCACGATGAGTGAGTGGAGTGTATTGGGCGTGGTCCTCAACCGTCCTTCTGCGGTTACCCTGGCGTACGATGCCTTCTGCGGCTTTTCTTTGCTTCCCTGTTCTTTGACCAATTCTTCTATCTTTTCTGTGATTTTCTGGTTGGTTTCTTCCTGCAGTCTTTCGCATCTCTCGCTAACTGCTTTGTTTTCCGCTAGTAATTTCTCTATATTTTCTAGTCTTCTCCCGGTTTCTTTTTCAAACTCTGAGCTGTCTTTTACTTTCTGCGTGTAGACAGTCCTTTCTATTCCACTCTTTGGTTCCTTTCTTTTTTCCATATCCTCTATTCTTCCGACTAACTCTACCACCATCACTACCAGTTCGTTGGTTTCCTTCTGGATGGTGGCCTTGTCTTCTTTTGTCACCGACCGATGACCGGCACTTGTCTCCAAGGCCTTCATCATTCTGCTTTGTGCCTTCTTGGCGTTTTGTTTAATGTCGGTGCATGACATGCCCGGGAGAAGATGCGTCAGCTCCAACTCCAGCTTTGCCGTTGCTGATTTCAGCTTCGGCTTTGGTGGTGGGGATTGGTGAACTATTGACTCCTCCCTACTGTTTACCTTCGACATACGGGTTGGGCTCCTGGTAGTCATGTTTAAATAATTTAATTAAGGACGGACGAAATAATTTAGGACGGACAGAATAAGTTAGGACGGACAGAATAAGTTAACACGTTAAAATTAAATTTGTAAAAGTTGTAAAATAGAAAACACAGAACGCGTTAAAAGTAAAGTTGTAAAAGTTGTAAAGACCTATTTAAATTAAATAAATTACCTAACTAATAAAATTAAATAAAACACGTTAAAAGTAAATTTGTAGAAGTTGTAAACACGATAAATGGGATAAAATTGGGATAATTCGGACGCACACAAATTAAAATTAAATTCTAAAATATACACAGACACTAGAATACAGCACACGTTTAAAAATTTGTATAAGTTGTAGAAAGGGGACAAAACTAAACAAAAAGAATCTACCTAACTATTGACTAGAAAAATTTTTTTTTTTTTTTTACTATTAACTATAAGGATATTGGATTAAATAATTGAATTAAAATTGAACCAAATAAATAAAAAAAAAATAAAATAAAATAAAATTGGCCCCGAAGTTTAGATTTCAGTCTTAAACACAAATTTAAAACTAAAATCAACCCCAAACCAACAATAAATTAAATTAAATTGAATTAAAAATTGAAATAAAATTAAAATAAAATTAAATTAAAATGAAATTGTATTGAAGTTGAATAAAATAAATTAAATTAAAATTTTAAAATTATAAATAAATGAATGTGACTAGTAAATAAATTAATGAAGTTAAATTTAAAAGGTAGGGCGGCAGATTCTAATGTTTGTTCTAACTTGTGTGATGATGAAAATTTGTGTGATGTTGTTTGTGTATGTGGTGTGTATATGTTGTTAATAAGCAAGACCCCGGGAGTAGCTTTGTCTAAAATTTTAAATATAGTTAAAATTGAATTCAATAAAATTCAGTCTTATAACTAGTACCTGGACTCAATAGAGTCTCAGGGTCACAACGCCACAAAACAATGATCCTAAACCTAACTAACCTATTAAAGGTTTGTAGAAGTTTTATACGTCCTTTTTAGTCAAAATAATCAATTAATCAATAAAATAATTATAATGTCAATGTCAAAATTTAAAATTAAAATTTTATATGTCAAAATATAATCTAATAAAATCTTAAACTAGTGCCTGTCCTCAATAGAGGTACAGGTGTCCTAATGCTAAGTCAATTTAAATAAAATAATAAAATAAATGATGAAATAAATGGAATAAAATGGAACAGCACAGACAATTAATAGTTAAAAGTTATTGCAATAAAATTCAGGTCTTAATATTAGTACCTGGACTCAATAGAGTCTCAGGGTCAACGACACAACACTGAATAAAAACCTAATCCTAACGCAAAAAAGCAATTAAAATTAAAATTCGTAAATAAAAACTAAGTTAAAATTTTGACCCTCTGGGTCAAGTTCAGTTTGCAGCTCCCTACTGTATATAGGGAGTGTCCGTTTACACAATAAATTAAAAATAAAAATTTAATTGGTCAAAAAACACGGAATTTATGCTAAAAATACTGAAAAAACAAAATGGCCGCCAATTGGCTGGCTAAAACTTAAATCTAAGTATGAGGTCCTCTTCCTCACCCCGAGCCCTTTCTCCCGATACCTTTCTCGTCCTTCTGCGATCTATAGTTCCCGAGTAAACCCAAGGGTAAAATTGGGTAAAACGGGTCTAGGAAATGGTAAAACCCAGATATCTCGGAAACTATAGCTCGCAGGGTCGCGGTTCCTTTGGGCTTTCCGTTGGGGGTCCCTTTCTCTATGTCCCTGTAGGGTCAGCAGAGTTTTGACCCTGAGGTCAGGCTTGGGTAAATTTACCCACTAGGGATGATGGAGATGAGGAGGGGAGCCACCCTCGAGAAACCCGCAGGTTTCTACTCCCAGTGGTTCAGCAGCTACAGCAGTTCAAAGTTTTCCAAAATGGCGGACAAAATGGCCGCCGGGAACTTTGAAGTGCTGTATCTCCGGTTCCACTGCTCGTAGCCGCGCGAAAAACGATAACTGGGATCGGCTCACGACACCCTATCCGATAAACAAATAAAAAAGGTAGCCCGGAAAATTCCGAGTTTTCCCGAGTTTCCCGAAAATTTTCTTGGCTCGGATCCTAACTAAAATGCGATATTATGGTCCGGCTGAGCTGGGGCAGGTCACCAAACCAGTCCGCGTGCAGATCGAGTAGGTATATCCGGAGATATGGGCGTTTTCCCAAAAACAAAATGGCGGACAAGATGGCCGCCAAAAACTTCGGAAAATCGCCCAGACCACACTATTGGTCGTATCGAGACGGGGTTTTTTGCGTCGTGGTGGTGGTACTGTAGGCTACCGACTGTACTGGGCGGTTTTGACCTTTAGGGTCAAATGCCGCCTCGGCCTTTTCACCCCACCAGGGCGCAAGAGGAGGGTGTAAAGGGTCCTCCTGTCGAAACCCCAACTCTCTACGACTTCTAGCACCGGAGATATCAGCCCGGTAAAATTTGGCTGAAATTGACCCAAAAAACCAAAATGGCCGCCGGAGGGTAAAAACGCAGGCTTAAGGCTTGCGGCGACCTAGTTTTGGGTAAAAAAGGGTATTAGGGCTCTGTAGAACCCCTGGTAATGTCAAATTTACCCCTACTATTACCCCTAATTAAATATTTAAAATAAAAACACAAAAAATTTAATATCTACTAAAATACCTACTCTAAAAATCTGAAATTAACACAAAAAATAAAACACATCCGAGCCAACAAACACACAAAAAATGGATAGTAAAAATGTTAATAACTAAAGAGCTAGGGCTAAGGGTAAAAACTACCCTAAGCTTCGAAATTCTATAACTCCTAAGTTTCAAGTGCGATTTCAAAAATTTTTTCGCTAAAAGGTGAAGTTAAATGAGTACTATTTTATGGTATAAAAAGCAAAATTTATAATTTACCGAAACTTGTGAAAAAAGAATTTCGAAACTTTAACTTAAAATAACTCAGCTTTCTGATGGCCGATCGCGCTGCTCGAAGTGTCGGCGTACTCGCCCGGCTTGCCCCTTCCTGCCTGCACTGCCAGAAGTCGCCGCACACCTCGGATCTTCGACCTCGTTTCTTGGAGGTTATGAGTTTTCCGCACGGAAAACTCGATATCTCCCAGACCGTTGGCCGGAAAATTCTGGAGCTTGCACCGTTGTGTAGAGGGCGCGGGGGCGCAACTTTTGATGTGCGACAACCCCACGCGTCTTAAAAACTCGCTGAGTTATTAGCACTTATACACTAAAACCACGTGTCAAATTTCACTACTTTCTCTAATAACTCTTTCGTTTTCACAGCACTATTTCATCCAATGGTACCGGCGTGTGCGTCGCGACGAGGCGCAACTTTTAACGTATCGCACGGGTTTGTAGCGCGTAAAAAACCCACTCAAACTATTTTTTGAGTGTCGGAGCACGTGTTTTCCGATCCGTTCTGCTCGGGGGGTGTCAGAGTACTGGGGTTAGGTTAGGTTAGGTTAGGTTAGGTTAGGTTAGGTTAGGTTAGGTTAGGTTAGGTTAGGTTAGGTTAGGTTAGGTTAGGTTAGGTTAGGTTAGGTTAGGTTAGGTTAGGTTAGGTTAGGTTAGGTTAGGTTAGGTTAGGTTAGGTTAGGTTAGGTTAGGTTAGGTTAGGTTAGGTTAGGTTAGGTTAGGTTAGGTTAGGTTAGGTTAGGTTAGGTTAGGTTAGGTTAGGTTAGGTTAGGTTAGGTTAGGTTAGGTTTTTTTTTTTTTTTTTTTTTTTTTTTTTTTTTTTTTTTTTTGCTTTAGCTCCCACAGACTTCTAGGCGTCCGTGCCCTTTTTTACATTACCCTATTGTAACTTACTTAACATTAAATCTTAAACTTAAAAACTACGTGCTACATTGCACGTTTAGCATTTTAGAATGCTTTTCGTGTGTTTACCCTTCCAACATTTAGGGTTTTATAGTTATATTTTGTTGGCCGTAATTTCACCCCTCCGACATTTCGGGTATTTCTACGGTCTTACAATGTTTTCTAAAACTAACTTACTTACTTACTGGCTAGTGCTTATCATATACAACTTAATCCTAATCACTTAACTAGGTTTCTTATTTCATTACTATCATTATTACATTTTCTATGCTCTTCATTATGCTATTTACCTTAATCTAACCTGTTTTAACAATATTTCTTACCACTAAACAGTTTCTTACACTACTCTCACTCTTACTTACTAACTTACTACTTCTACCCTTTTTTTTTTTTTTTTTTTTTTTTTTTTTTTTTTTTTTTTTTTTTTTTTTTTCCCCTTTACCCTTTACCACGCTGATGTGCTTAAAAATATGATATATCATGTATTATTACACAACATATTGTAATGACATAGAAATTTTTCTTACAATTATTAACATGACATTTAAAAGGCATTGTACGATGACATGCACTGCATCATGACATAAACTGTCACAACTTAAAATAGAAAATAAAAGAAAAGACAGAATTGAAAAACAAGAAAAATTTAATTAATTTATTTTTATTTTATTTTATTAAATTAAATTGGCTTATATTTAATTGAATTTAGTTAAAGATACCTTTGGGGTAAAGGTCTTCAACCCCTCGACGCCCGATTTTTCACCCTAGTCCTGATAGAGTATGACCTCGTGTACCCTAGAAGCACTCACTCCGCCCAGACGATCAGAGGCTCTCGCCTTCTCGTGGCTCACCCACATCTTGTCCACGCTTACCACTCTTGGTATTTCTGCACTCCGGTCTGTAGAAACGGCCAGCGCCGCCAGGAGAGCGTTTGCTTTTCCGAAGTGGGTCTGGGGGTCACTCCCCGCTCCCTCAATGAGAAGCACAACTTTGTTACGCTTTCTCACGAGGCGCAGGTCTATCCCCTCGACCCTTATCCGCCTCAACTCCTCGTAGACCCTCCTCCGCATGGTAGTTTTGGTAGTACTGCCGTTAAGCAGCGCCCCCAATCCTGGGGATATTGCCACATTTGTTCTGGCGCGGGCCATGCAAAACGCTATACCCACTCGCTCCCTGTTGTCATTCATAAATTGAGCCGCTCTCTTCATTTTTAGTCCAGGGCACCCAACCTCCCCGTACTCCAATAAGGCGCCCCACGACAAGAGATGCGGCGCGCGTATCACTTCCTGTGTATGTGCGCCTGTATCCAAGCTCTGCGTAAGGGACTGTACCACTACAGCCGCTTGCGGGGGCGATCCCGCCCTCGCCGGCCGCTGCAGGGTTTTGTGTCTCTTTGCGGCCAATCTGAGACATCCCTCTGCGAAGTGCAGGAGCCTGGTGCATTTCTCCCTGTCAGCAACAATGTCAGCCAGCATAGATCTCTCCAATCGGCATTCAATGGCCTGCTCTAAATCGAACCTGGCGGGCGCGAAGCGGGGACAGTCCAGGAGGACGTGCCATATGGATTCCACCACATCTGAATCGCACTCACATCCCGCACTGTCCATGAGCTTGAAGCGGTGAAGATACTCCGCTATGCCCCCATGTCCTGTCAAGGCCTGGATTTGGACCGGCGTCGGTTTCAGAGCCCTAACCATTCGGAATGCTAACGTAGCGTCCGGGAGGAAGGTCTTCGTCACCGAGCCGGTGGTGGAGGATTCGTATCTGGCTTGCCAGATATGGATCGACTCCTCCCTAATCCTGCGCTTAACATATGACATGGGTATGCTAGAGTAGTCCACTCTTGCTTCCGGATCCAGTGCCGCCTCCTTAGCCAACTCATCCGCCCTCTCATTACCCTCCGTGCCGACATGTGCCCTGACCCATTGCATCTCTATGATGCATCCGTTATTCCTAGCACTAGCTATACACTCCTTGATCTGCCTTGCCAGAGGATGGGTTGAGGAGGGGTTACTGAGCAGGTCCAGAGATGAACGAGAATCGCTTTTTATCCGTACCCTGCTTTGCCCACTCCCTCCCACCAACCGGACAGCCCTAAGGAGCGCATAGAGTTCTGCCTGGAATACCGTGCATGATGCTGCCAGTCCGAACTTCTCAAAATCCACTTCCTTCCCATTCTCCCACCAGGTAAGTGCCGCACCGACTTTGCCCTTAATCTTGCTCCCGTCAGTGTAGATTGTCGGGCACCCCTGATGTGGATCCAGGTCGGGCGGTTCTGCGTATACTACATAACTAATAGATGTTAGTTCAGAGGGGTGAGGGGCTGCCAGGTAGTGTGTTCTTCCCTCCAGTTGTCCCCCCGGCGGGAGATAGTCCGTGCAGTGTCCCTTCTTGGCTCGGTATAGGCTAGCCACCTCAGCCACCCTGAGGCTGAGCGGCAGAAGACCCGACAGCACCAGAGCCGACGTCAGCGAGACCGTACGATAGGCCTTGCAGATTTTTTGTGCGAACCCCCTCTGCAGCGCGTCAAACCGCTTACGGTTCATCTGCAGTTCCGCTGCAGGGGCCCACACGCTCGCCGCGTAAAGAACTATGGGTTCTATGACCGCCACATATATGGTCCTGATCACCTCTCCGTTGATACCCCAATTGACTTTTGCTGCACACGCCAGTCGCTTATACAAGTCAATTGCCCTCCGACACGTAGCAGCTATGTGCTGTCCAAACGTGAGGCCCCTGTCAACGATCAAACCCAGTATCTTAATTTCGTCAACTAGTTTTATGGCTTCACCGGCCATGATCAGGTTTGGTTCAGCATACTTAAGCTTTTTGGTCAACAACATTGCACTCGTCTTGTGTGCTGCGAATTTCAGCTTGTTATGCCTTCCCCATTCCGTGACCATGTCCAGCGCGGCGTTGACCCTGGGTTCTATCGTTTCGGTCTCGCGTCCCGCAAACACCATCACTACGTCGTCGGCGAACGCCTGGCAGTGCACACCCTCTGACTGAAGCGTGTGAAGAAGAGGGTCCAGGATCAGGTTCCAAAAAGTAGGACCCGCCACAGATCCCTGAACGCACCCCTTTGTGGTATACCTGAGGCTGGTGGCTCTTGCGTAGTTAACCTGCACGTTCCTATCTTCCAGGTACGAGCACACCAAAGCGTACAGGTTCTTGGGGCATTTTAGCTCCATGAGTCGCGCTTTTAGAGCTGGCCACCACGCGTTGTCGAAGGCGCCCTCTATGTCAAGAGATACCAGGACTACAATGTCCTTCTCTTGTATCCTAGTTCGCAGATGGACGGCTAGATCATAGAGGGCGTCCTCGGTGCCACGCTGAGGCATGAAGCCATACTGTCTCGTATTCAGGTGCGGGAAGACGTGCCACTGGATCCTTGCCACCATCATCTTCTCCACCATCTTACCCAGCACGGACAGCAGGCCTATAGGTCTGTAGGACTTTGGATGGGTGTAGTCATCCTTCGACGGTTTCCTGAGGATGACTACATGGGCCGACTTCCACTGCTTCGGGAAGTATGCCAGGGCTAAACATCTGTTGGCCAGGGCCAAAAACAGTGCCTTGTAAGCAGTAATAGCCTCTGCGCATATGTCCGAGGTCAGCCCGTCAGCACCCGGAGCTTTCTTGGGGTTCATGGACCACAAGACCCCATGCAGCTCCGTGTCGGTGAAAGGCGGGTCGTCCTCCGACAGTCCCTCCATCATCAGCCCGCCACCCTTTATCTTCTCACGGATTTCGGAGTGGTGCTGCTGGTCGGTATCCACAGAGTCATCCGGGTAGAAAGTGCTTGCAAGGAGGCTCGCCGAGTCCTGTGGACTGAGTGTCTCGCCATTTGCATTTCTTAGCAAAGCATCCTCCTGCCTGCCCCCCGCTCCCCTGATGACTCTATATATACCGTCCCACATACTCTCCCTGTCCTGCTTCGTACAGAACTTCTTCCAGCTCTCTGTCTGCGACGCCTTGGCAGTCTCCGCGTACTCCTGTCTGGTCTCCAGGTAGTCGTTAATGACCTGCTGTCTTCGGTGGGGCGCCGCATTACGGATCCTTCTCTTCTTCCTCATAGTTTCCTGCTTGAGGTCATCGAGGAGGTCCGACCACCAAGGCGGCCTGGGTTTCCCCTTCCACTTTCCCTTCCGCGGAATAGCGCCATCACAAGCCTCATGGATCGATTCCACATATTCCTCCACTATACCGTCCAGGCGGTCCGGTTCCGTCACCCCCTCTATCGCGCCCACTGTCAAGCCCCTGGAATCTAGAGCTATACCGAGGGCAGACCTGAACTCAGACCACTTTGCCTTCTTAGTGTTGTATCTCCTTGTGGTTGGTACCTCCAAGGGTGTGAGTACCTGCTCCGTTTGTAGGTTAAAAAGCAAGGCGTTGTGGTCCGAAGTAATTAGGTCCCTGTCCACCCTCCACTCCTGGATTTTGCTCAGCAGGGATTCGCTACAGGCGGTGACGTCAACTATGCTCTGGCACAGTTTGCCTCTCCTATAAACTTCAAATGTTGGTACAGAGCCAACATTAAGGATGTGCAGACCCTCAGCGTTTAGAAACGCACTGTAAGCCGCACCACGCTCGTCGTCGGCACTGCTGCCCCACCACTGGCTCCATGCATTAACGTCCCCCGCCACAATGTGGTTACCGGTGTGCGCTTTCAACCCCCGCAGTATACCCGCCGTGCTACGCATGTTACCCTCTATGTCAGCATCCCCCTCAAAATAAACCGACACTATGCCCAGACTCAGAGACCCCGCCTTAATCAGTACCGCCGCCTCGTTTTCGGTTACCAACTGTGGGTCATGAATGACCTCCAGCCGGTCCCCAAAAACAAGTATCGCTGCCTTGACTGGTTTGGTTCTGCTGAGTGAGCATTGGATGACTCTGACCCCAGGCTGCTGCTTCACCAAGCCTGTCCTGCCCACGTACGGCTCCTGGACCATGGCAAGATGGATTCCCTTCTGTCTGGCCATTTGGAGTAGCTCCTCAGTGGCCAGTTGCGATCTCTGAAGGTTCGCCTGTATAAATCGTATAGCACCTTCATCAGTCCGTTGTGGGGGGGGGCTCAGCGTATTATTGTTCCTTGGGACCACCTCAGCAGTATGCCACTCTGGATCTCGCAATGGCATCCCATTTGCGCTTCTCCTCGCACTCCATGCTGAACGCTATGTGGTGCATAGTGTCTTCGCTTCTTTTTGCTTTTTTGCAGTTCCTGCAGGTAGGCATACTTCCCTCCCTCCTACTCGGGCATTCATCCCAGGAGTGAGGTTCCCCGCAGTAACTACAAAGGTCCAAGCTTTCTCTACACACCACCCTAGTGTGCCCGAACCCCAGACATCTAGAGCACTGGATCAGGGGCGACTGATCCACCGCCAGGCATCTCTGCAGGCCTATGTAAATCCTGCCAGTCTGCACCAACTGCCTGTGTAGTTCCGGCGACACTTCCAGCACCATGTTGCACTCAAGGTTGTTGCGTGCCCTCTTCCTGTACTTAACCCTAATAGTTTGCTGCGAGGCCTCCAGACCCTCCAGGAGATGTCGATTTTGTCTTTTTATTGCCGTTACCACTTCGTCATCTTTATGATAGGCCAGGACGTCCTTAACCTTGACGAGTGGGTTGCTGCTTTTAGCTATCTCTATCTTTAAGTCCGTGTTCCCGTCCATCTTCTCCCTAATAATGTTTAGATCCTCTTTCGTTCTGCACGTCAAGAGGACCTTACTATTTCTCGCCTTACGCACCCTATCAACGTTAGCTGCTGATTGCTTCGTGTCAAGCGTCGTCCGGATGGTCTCAATTACTTTCTCCCCGGTGTTGTTGGGATCCAGGGGAGTGAAGATGAGGGTGTGCCTGGAAGTTGGCAAGGGCTGCACCGATGCGCGCTGCTGTACGTGTGCGTATGCGTGTGTGTGTACATGCGGTTGCGAGCGTGAATGTCCCTGCGTCGGCCCCAAAGCTGCCACCTGCGCAAACGATCTCCGAGGAGGCTTACTCACGCTAACCGGGTCTGCCATGCTCAGCTCATCCTCCAGGTTCAACGCCAATGGTGGTGTCTTGTCCCGAGCCTGCCGCATTGTCCGTAGCTCCGAGGAAACTGCTTCTAGCCTCTCAGAGATTGGTTGCAGTTGTTCGACCAGGTTAGGTTAGGTTAGGTTAGGTTAGGTTAGGTTAGGTTAGGTTAGGTTAGGTTAGGTTAGGTTAGGTTAGGTTAGGTTAGGTTAGGTTAGGTTAGGTTAGGTTAGGTTAGGTTAGGTTAGGTTAGGTTAGGTTAGGTTAGGTTAGGTTAGGTTAGGTTAGGTTAGGTTAGGTTAGGTTAGGTTAGGTTAGGTTAGGTTAGGTTAGGTTAGGTTAGGTTAGGTTAGGTTAGGT